>OX101784.1:59344208-59452475 GCA_944452715.1 Ophion slaviceki
ACACGGGACGAAGAACTTTCTCGTAGGGGAATTTCTCGTCGTGCACGCCTTCATCGTGAGCTTCTCGCGGTCGTGAATTTCACCCCTGACCCTCTTTTGTCCCGTCGACCGCCGCGCCGCATGTATGCGACCAAACTCGCGTCGAGTCCGGACTGCTGAGTCCCGCCGTCTTCTTCGCACGACAAAATATTGTTCAATGCGCTATTTTTATTTTTTACTGATTTTTTTTTTATCAAGTGAGTGAGCGACCGCCAAGAGATCTGAAGAGTTTTGGCATTTGAAGAACCTTAAAAAGAGCTATTAGGGATATTCGCGGTGTAAAATCTGTCGAATAGTGACCTAAAAAACCAAACAAGTGAAGATATACGTTGTTTTTTGTTTATGTTGAATAGTAATTAGTTTACGGTAGCCGCTATTATTTCTAGTTGAATTACTCACTTGGTGCTATTATCGTGAATTATTGAGGATTTTCAGAGAGAGAGGGGCTGGGGGAGGGACATGGTAAAATTATCAGGACTCTCAATGACTGCGGAATCTAAAACATCAGGCGTGAATATAAAATGTTTGATTCAATTAATGCATGACGAGCGCGAAGTCCATATATTGAATTTTGTTTAGTAACTATAAGCTGAACTTATTATCGGACTCAGGACTTCGATGCTTATTAACAATGAGTTAGATTTTTTATTGGCCTGAGGTTTTCTATTTTTACTGAGGTAGGTATTCTTACTAGGATTCATTTTTACTATGACTAATTCTTAGCAGGACTAATTTTGACTAGGACTAGTTTTCACAGTCCTAGACCTACCTGTATTAAGACTAATTTTCTAAAATACTAGTTTTAACTGAGACTCGTTTTTACAGTGACTAATTTTTATTAGGGCTGATTTTCACTATGACTAGTTTTAACCGGGACTAATTTTGACTAGGCCTGATTTTTACGAGAACTAATTTTTCTTCGAACTTAACTTTTTTCTCCGGTAGATTTATGATTTGATCCTAATTAATAAACCTTAAGACAGTATAAAAAGGTTTATCAATCGAGGTTTTTACCGCATCCATTGAAAGCTGACATACGTGACAATAATCTTTCGTTATAAGTATTTTTTAATAATACTCAATAAGCGTTTTTCAGTCAACGATATATATATATATATATATATATATATATATATATATATATATATATATAAATGCAAAACGCTTTCCGACACGTTATAAATACTCGGAAGGAACTATCGCGTGAGAGTTTCTCCGTCGACAACGAAAACACGTTGCATGCACCGAACTCGTTACCGGTTTTGTCTCCGTAAATTAATTACCCCCAGGGTGCGAGATATACCGAGAGAGAAAGGAAAAGAGAGTGAAAGACCGAAAGAGAGAGAGAGAGAATGCATTTCTCGCTTTAAATCTACAGCAGCATGTTTTCAGGCCCTTTCCTCCGTCCCTCGCGACTACTCAACTCTCCACAGCCAAATGCATTCAACATCTCATATTATCTGTACGTTAGTGTAAAACTACGAGTATACGGCGGGGGAAAAGGCGCGAAAAAGACTCTCAAGTCTGACTAATCGAGTTATTCGTATGTTTTATTACACACGATTATCTCGGATCGTGGTTACAACTCTGTTTTGTTTGCCAAATGCGGAGACGTGAGCAGCGTTCCTCGTGCAAAGTGCAATTCGCACGTGCGGCATTTAAACAACGAACAAATATGTTTGCCAATGATACATTAAAAATCGCAAAGTACAATATGGTGTCTGTAAAATATTGTAGCTTCATAAACAGATTGAAGAAACTCGGCAAAAAGAGCCGTCCCGCTCGGTAGACGACCCGCAAGCCGCGACTGAGCGGTCACCCATCCGAGTATTGGCCCAGGCCAAGGAAACTCGACAGCGGGAGATCGCCGAATCCGCACACCGACCGCGCGTGATTTTTGATAAAACTGAGTTTTCATTCAATATTATCATTTTCCAGCGTATACCTAACAAACTTTGACAGACTAATTTGATGCCTCGACGATCCCTTGACAACTTCTTTTTGGATGGACACCATTTTTGCTAATTCAAAGATACACCGTACACGTGTGCGGAAAAGGACAACTCGAGAAACAGAAGTCCCTGGACTCGGAAGAGCCCGAAATTAGTTGGGGAGGATCCCTCGAATTCCCGATCGTATCGAAATACGATATATATTTATATATATAGATGTACCCATGTGCTGCCTCTTTGTCATCGAATTACCATTTTTATCGCGCATGAGCGCGCGGAGTCGGCAACGACGAAGCAGGAATGAAATGGTCCACGAGAGGGTTGATCGACAAAGAGAGAAAGAGTGCTAGAGAGAGAGAGAGAGAATGATTCCTATTACTGTCCCAAAGGTGTCGAGGGAGTAGACTCAGCAGTTGAGGAATTAATCCAAAAAGGAAAAGAGAATTGCTGACGTTTTTCACCACATTTCTCCATTGCTTGGGCATTTATTTCCCCGTATAATTATCATCGAAGCTCTCACTTCCTCTTACAAAGAACATCACTTGAATCTCCGCCTTCGATTTCGTTGAACCTCATGTATGTGATAAAGCATTGAAAACTGTTAGACACGTTTCAAGGCCTTAGGCCACTGTAGAGGCCAAAAAAATAGGCTTTTTGGCGATTTTTTTTTCCAGAAAAACTACGAAATAAATCGAGATTACAAAAAAGGGTGTTTATCATACACATCAGTTACTGCATCCAATAATTTTTTTGAAGCGATTAGTTTCAAAATGGCGGCTGTGCAGCGTTTATCTCAAAACTGCATTTTTCAAGTTGGCCGGAAACATAACTTAGACATTTTTCAACCGATTCACTTGAAATGTTGAATATATCTTGAAAAATACATTGTCTATGGAAGCACGTTTGTTTTCTTTTTATATTGCATAGTTCATTTGTTATTAACAATTATCCAACGATTTTTTTGGGCAAATTTTTGGAAAGTGAAAAATTTGCCTAAAAAATCGTCAGATAATTGATAATAACAAACGAACTATGCAATAAAAAAAATCTTACGTACTTCCATAAACAGTGTATTTTTCAATATATATTCAACATTTCAAGTGAATCGGTTGAAAATTGTCTGAGTTATGTTTACGGCCAACTCAAAAAATGCAGTTTTGAGATAAACGCTGCACAGCCGCCATTTTGAAATTAATCGCTTCAAAAAAATTATTGTATACCGTCACTGATATGTATGATAAATACCCTTTTTGTGTAATTTCGATTTATTTTGTAGTTTTTCTGAAAAAAAAATCCCCAAAAAGCCGATCTTTTCGGCCTCTAGAGTGGCCTAACCCCTTAGGCGACTTGTACTTTTTTAAGGTAAGATATATACTTTATTAAATCCACTAATTTTGTTTACCTATATATTTTGTTTAGAAAATTCAACGTACAGAATGCGATGGGATTTATTCAGAATCGTATCGGATTTTGTTCGTTAATGTGCGACTCCTTTAGGGTTCAAATTGGATTCGTACATTGGTTCCAATGCGGAATCCCGATGAGAATTCTGTGTATGAGCGTGACGTTTTAAGGCGTTACCCCTACTTGTAGCGCAAAAAAGGCCTTTTTCATGATTTTTTTTAAAGATAACTACAAAACTTTTTTAATCGATCAATATACCATCTTAAAGAACACATCTTGAAGAACTTTCAGTAATTTTTTTATTGAAAAATATTACATTGTTTAGTGGCAAATGGCCGTCAATGAAATAATGTTTTTATATATACGGTTTGCGGTGACCAACATTGCGGCGAAGTGGATCATCTGAAAAAAAATGCGGATGGGATTAGTAAAATATAAGTATAAACTAGTCTTTAATCGAAGGATTTTAAAAAATATTCATTTTTCACAAAATGGCGGACGGTCAAAGTTAATGGTTCGATTTTAACGAAAAAAATCGAACGATTAAAGACTACATTTTTATGTATTAAATAAGCCTGCAAAATTTTAAGAAGATTGCTTCATTAGTGTTCGAGTAATCTTGGTCACCGACTTCAGAAATGCCATTTTGAGAAAAACGCGTTTAAAGTTTCAATTTCAGCTTACACGAAGAAAATATTTTTTTTTGTAAACTTACATAGAGTCATCTATTCCGGGCCCATACAGAAGTATGGGCCCGGATACTTATACTTCAAAAAAATGCAATAAAAAAAATAGATTTTTTTAAAATCGCAAGTGGAGGTAACGCCTTACTATAAGGATCCGATGACTCATCCCGATCAGAAAGTAGGGTTTAGTATGAGAATCCAATTGAATCCCTACCACAATTTTTGCACGAGAGCCTCTCAATTGTATTTTTCAAACTTTCAATCAAAATCTAAGTCGTTTATGTGAGCGTTCAGTTAACCAGTTATCTAGGGCTCAACAGTGCACTTAACGACCATAGAACGCGTAAAAAAAATCGCGACGAAAGTCCACACACAAAAGAGAAATATAGAAAAATAAACGTAAAAAACTTTTCAACACAAGCTTTTATTTAAAAGGTACTGTACTGAAAAGTAAAAATAATGTTCAGTAAAATTGAAAATCAAAGCAGTATATAACTACACAAAAGCCCCTTCCTTGGTCACGCATCAAGTACTTGAAAAGGTACATAAACGTAGATATTTTTCAAATATGAAATATACATTTTAAAAGCTTGGGCTTCTTTTTCAGAAATTCTGAAGTAGTATTAGTACACATGACGTTTGACGCCTCAAGTTTAAAAATTGTATATTTCATTTTTTAAAAATATCTACGTTTATGTACCTTTTAAGTACTTGCACCTATAGTGAGTGACCAAAGAAGGGACTTTCTTGTACTTATACTGTTTTGATTTTTAATTTTACCGAACATTATTTTTTACTTTTTAGTTCAGTACTTCTCAAATAAAAGTTTGTTTTTAAAAAGTTTTTTCTACGTTTATCTTATTTTATACTTTTTAGCATTAGAATTTGTTTATTTACTTGCCATGCGAGGTCCCCATGCCATTCAGACATCGGCGTAATAAAAAAACTTGTCTTAGGTTATGAAGGTTTCGCGAGACGCTTTATAATAGTGTTATTATAAATAGTGCTAAAGTCTATAAAGTTAATGAGCCCAAACTCGATTGTCCTACCATTTGCCATTAGAAAATTTCAATTCACATCTCCCACCCCCATCATCAGACTCGCGTCATCATGTGTAATGAAAAGTGCTCATGATATCAAAACATATGAGCACAAATTTGACTGTCCTAGTATATGGTATTAAGGGGTAAGGCCGCTGTAGAAATTTAAAAAAAATCGTTTTCTTTTCTTCTTAAAAGATGCCTTAATATCTTAAAAATGACAGACTCAAAGGATTAAGGTGGGATAAATGTCAAAATACATCTATTTTGAATTTTGGCGCAGCCCCTCTCAGTCCGATGCAATCCGTACCGAAAACTTTAAACGCGTTTTTCTCGAAACTACATTTTTCAAGTCGGCCGGACTCATACCTCGAACAAATCTTGACCGATTGACTTGAAATTTTTACTGTATATTCACAATTATATTCTGCATAGATGTACGTAGGATTTTCTCGATATATTACATAGTTTTTTTTTTATAAACAATTCTCGGACGATGTTTTTTTGAGAATTTTGAACTTTGATTTAAAAAACGCACTGTTTTTGCAAAAATCGATATATAAAAAAAACCTACGTACTTCTGTAGCTATTGACATGTATAAACGAAAAAAAAAATTTCATTAATTGTAAATTAAAAATTGCCGGTGCCATTGGTCCGGCTGCGCTTATGAACAAAGGCTTCGTCGAAGAAAAGCTGTACAGCGCGCTATTTTCTTTTATATTACTTTGGAAAAAATAGTTTATACAGTTTATGATATGTACAATAAAGGACCTTTTTCAGAATTTTGATTTATTTCATTGTCCCGCTAAAAAAAATCCAAAAATATACTTATTTTTTTCCCCGCCACAGTGGCCTTACCCCTTAAGGAATTGCATTGCCCACCTCCCACCTCCATCATCAGACCAGCTCCATGGTGCCATATTATTGCATTGTCACCGAAAGTACATAGGTATGCAACATTTCGGGTTCAATCGGATGCTTGAAAAATGGATTACAAATTTTGAACCGGAAAGACAGACATACGAACGATGCAAGTTAAGGGGTTACCCCCACTTGCGATTTTGAAAAAATCGATTTTTTTTATTGCATTTTTTTGAAGTGCAATTTGAAGTGCAGTTTTTTTTGATGCCCGGAATAGATGACTCTATGTAAGTTTACAAAAAAAAATATTTTCTTCGTGCAAACTGAAATTGAAACTTTAAACGCGTTTTTCTCAAAATGGCATTTCTGAAGTCGGTAGCCAAGATTACTCGAACACTAATGAACCGATCTTCTTGAAATTTTGCAGGCTTATTTAATACATAAAAATGTAGTCGTTAATCGTTCGATTTTTTTTTTCGAAAAAAATGGCCCTTTTATAGCCAAAAAACGGCCGTTTTTTTTCGTTAAAATCGAACCATTAACTTTGACTGTCCGCCATTTTGTGAAAAATGAATATTTTTTAAAATCCTTCGATTAAAGACTAGTTTATACTTATATTTGACTAAATCCATCCGCATTTTTTTTTCAGATGATCCACTTCGCCGCAATGTTGGTCACCGCAAACCGTGTATATAAAAACATTATTTCATTGACGGCCATTTGCCACTAAACAATGTAATATTTTTCAATAAAAAAATTACTGAAAGTTCTTCAAGATGTGTTCTTTAAGATGGTATATTGATCGATTAAAAAAGTTTTGTAGTTTTCTTTTAAAAAATTCATGAAAAAGGCCTTTTTTTGCGCTACAAGTGGGGGTAACGCCTTAAATAAAAGCTTGTAAAAATAGGTTTTTTTTCTCAGTAAACAAAATCGTAGAATTTACATGGGGTTGATTCGGATTGATACGAGGCATCAAGATTTTCATTTTGGACGCCACTTTTCGGGCTTGCCAGTATATATCTGTATGTGTAATGATTGATCGATCGCATTGAATAATAACTACCCTCGCTTCATCTGTTGTCCACCGGGTCGAGGTTGCGTCAGTGTTGGGTCCGAAGGCGAAAACAACACGTGTGTGTCATGATCGTCTGAATGGTTGTAACTTCGTCGATTGAGTGCGTACATGATGAACGTATCGTACGATCGTTAAGAGTCGTGTTACCGTCCCCCTAAAAGCGTCAAGGGAGAGAGAGAGAGAGAGAGGGTGCTTTTGTGTTCCCCGCAAGGTACGACTCCTGCTGGTCCATCAGGGAGGTTGCGCAGGCTGCTCCTCCGCGTATACACCACATCAATGTTCCAAAAACCAGAAGGGCGCCATCCGACGTCGTCTCGACCTGCCGATTACGATGGACCACGTCCTTTTGACTCTCGGGTGAAAATCGTGCGCGTAAAGCATTGTCGATGGGGGGTTGCTCTTCGTCTGTGTGTTTACGCGCCCCGCCGGTATCGTTTATACGAGTTTGTCAATCCTCCGCTGCTTCGAAAGACACGTCAGCAGTCGTCGAAAAAAAATCTGTAGATGTGTCCTTGTGCTTGTGTACGAAACAAGGCCTCTATCGTTACGCGCTACAAGTCCCAAAGCACTTTGTCCTTATTCTGACCAAAAGCGCTATCATCGTCGGCTCCTCGATCCCTTGAGAGTCGAGGATAGATCCGACGGGGCTCGGCTCTCGCGCGGGCCTCGCCAGTCGCCAACGCGAAAATGGATCGAACGGTCGCCGATTCGTAAAAGCAGGGTTGGTTTTATCATCTGCCGCCGAATCGCGTTAAGGGGCTGTACCAGTGTGACGCTTTGAAAAAATCGATTTTTTTTGCCTTTTTCGACAGTTTATACTTTCAAGAATATCCTGTAAAATTTTCAAGGCCGTATCTCTAATCACTTAAGCTTGCAAAAATCGATAGATAAATCTTTAAACGCTTCTCGAAATGTGATTTTTCAAATTTTCTGACATTGTAACTCAAAGAGCAATTATCCGATTGACTTGAAATTTGAACTGAGTACTCTTGAATATATTTACTCTACAATGACGTAGGATATTTTCGATTGGATGAAAATTGACGATTTGGCATTGAAAAAAACGACCATTTTATAGGCAAGAAAACAGACTTTTTTTCATAACTACGCCATTTTGTTAGTTTTTGATATTTTTCGAAAATCCTACGTCATTGTACAGGAAATACCTTCCGGTTTAACGACATTTTTTTCTTTTTCGGTTTCAGCTACTCAATCGGCCGAAATCATGTCAGCAGTGGAAGAACTTTTTTTTGGCGTCTCCGAAGGCAGCGCATAAGTCGCTTGGATCTCAATATTTGTCTATGAAAAAATTATGTAATATAGGTTAAATATAGCCAAATATATTCTTAATTTTCCGAAACATTTAATTGAGTACTTTTCTTCCAAAAAATTCCCGAAAATCACTCAAATTTTCAGCGTTCACACTGGTATAGCCCCTTAAGCTCCGGGCGCTCGATGATCTTTCCGTAATTTTCGCCATGCAAGAGACAGAAAGAGAGAGAGAGAGAGGGGGAGTTTGGTGGATTGATAATAAAATTATGCCTTGGAAAACAACATGCAAGAAGCGAGAGAGAGAGAATGAGAGAAAGGAAATTGATGTAAGAAAGACAAATAAACCTAAAAACGCTACCAAGTAAAGAACCGTTGTCTACCAAAGAAACGATGAAAAGCTCTCGAAAGTAAAACCCCATCACTTAATCAACAAATACAAACAAACCCAGAAAAGCTCTCGAAAGTAAAACCCCATCGCTTAACCAAAAAATCCAAGAAAACCCAAACAAGCTCTCGACAGTAAAAACCTATGGCTAAACCAACAAATCCAAGCAAACTCAAAAAAGCTCTTGAAAGTAAAACCCAATTACTTAACCAACAAATCCAAACAAACCCAGAAAAGCTCTCGAAAGTAAAACCCCATCGCTTAAGAAACAAATCTAAGCAAACCCAAAAAAGCTCTCGAAAGTAAAATCCCATCAGTCAACCAACAAATACAAACGAACCCAGAAAGTCTCTCAACCAACAAATACAAACAAACCCAGAAAAGCTCTCGAAGGTGAAACCTCATCGCTTAACCAACAAATCCAAGCATCCCCAAACAAGCTCTTGACAGTAAAAACCCATGGTCAAACCAACAAATCCAAGCAAACACAAAAAAGCTCTCGAAAGTAAAGCCCCTCGTTCAACCAACAAATCCAAGCAAACCCAAAAAGCTTTCGATAGTAAAACCCCATGCCACAAGCAACACATTCAAGCAAATCCAGCAAAGCTCTCGAAAGTATAAACCCATGGCACAACCAACAAATTTGAGCAAATCCAAAAAAGCTGCCAAAGGCAAGAATTCATAGTTTAGCCAAAAAACTCAAAGGTGACCCAGATGAGAACTCTTCGTAGTCGCTGGCGCGAAGACCAAGTGCCTCACAGCTTGCGCCCGGCGATATACGGACGGATATATGCGAGGAGAAGAGGCCGCGAGACACCGCTGGGGAGGCGGAGCGATGGTCAAATCTTTCCGGTTCGCGGTATACAGTAATTAAGAAATAAATGAAGACGTTTGCCATGATGGCTCGCTCACGCGGGTGCGCGGCACTTGGCAGTTTTATATAGGGCTAGACAGCTCCGAAAGGTGCTGGCTTTCCTTTCCATTGGTTCTTTTTCATGCCAGCCCGAAGAGGACGGAGTCGCGAAAAAAAGAAGCTCGATCTGCGTCTGTGTACTCGCTGTGCATATATATACACACAGTCGGTGAGAATGCGATTAAGAGGATGCCCGATTACAAGCCAGTAATTAAATGTAAGTAAATTAATCCTATATCAGCTGTCCGGAAATGATGTCCCCGCAGTGCCATTCGTCATTCTAATGAAGGTCATCATCGTCGTCTCCCTAATGACCGTGTATAAATTCCCGCGCCTTACACACTGAGAACAAAAAAATGATTGATCCAATATCAATGGTGTTATTGAATGAAATTTCGTTGATTCAATTGAAAAATTGTTGGTGTAAATAGTCCGATTTATTAGTCCAAACAAAACGCTATTCACCTTCATAACGTGATAAAATTAAAAGTTTTTTTTTTCATTCAAAAGTATATTGTTAGCCGAGAACAATATATTATTGAATCCAACTTAAAAATTGTCGTTAACAAAAATGATTATTAACCCAA
The DNA here is from genome assembly GCA_944452715.1 of Ophion slaviceki. NCBI lineage: Eukaryota > Metazoa > Arthropoda > Insecta > Hymenoptera > Ichneumonidae > Ophion > Ophion slaviceki. The sequence goes on from OX101784.1 coordinate 59,354,424, forward strand.
ACAAACGAAAACAAATTATATAGTTTTGAATGCATTTTCTGCAACGAACAAAAAAAGCGTTTCAATTCATAGTATGAATATTGTGGTTTCGAGTACACAAGAAAAAATGAATTTTGCTGGTTTGATTCAGATAACGTTTTATTGAGTAAATATATTATTTTATTGTCTTCACCATATTCGATATTGATTTCCAAGTACATTATTCGTTAAAATATTAGTATTTTATTGTGATTCAAAAATATTAAGCGAATATCTGAATTGGTTAAAAAATAATGCGAAAATGAAATTTGATTCTATATGTTTGATTAAATATCTGTCTAAAATACATTTTGTTTATTAAAATTGTACATTTGATTTTAAAAAATATGCTATTAATATGGCACGTGCATAATTGAATTGAATACATTACTGTAATACTTCACTCTCGATAGAATACTTTTTTTTTTGGTTGAACAAATTCAACCAAATCATATACATATAATGGCCGAGCGCCACCGAAATTATAGGTGCGAGGAAACCCGTAGTGCTCCGAGCAACCGCTAGAAGCCGCACACACGCTTGTTTCTCATAAGCGTAGCACGAACCGAAAATCTACTTAAGCGCCGGAGAAACTCCACATAATATCGCTTCTCGGCCTGTGGCTAAGATTAAAGTGTAGTATCTGTTCTTATCAGTTGAATATCTGATGATCGTTCTAATGCTCACTTTTTATTTACGATTTTTAAAAAATTGAAAAACATTCAATTTTTAAAGAAAACAAATTCGCTCAAACATTTTATTGCGACAATCCTACCCTATTCCAAAGAACTTATTTCAAATGTGTTCAGCAATTTTCGTGAGTGGACATTTATTTGAACTAATAATCAAGAAATGTTTGCAAGTGTACATTTAAACGTTAAAAACATGACTTCTCGAATTCACAAATATATTATTTTCATTGCAATGAACATTTATTTCATCGAATATTATATTTTTTTCTACTAGAGACTAAATTCGTTGTTACAGATGACACCTGTACTTCGTGGCAAAAAATACCATTATTTCGAATCGATATTGTTAATTTTTCAATCATGATATACACTTGTCTCTATCTCATGCAACTACTTTTGATATTGTACGGAGTAGGAAAATGTTACGTCACGTGGCATATTCGATTCGATGTAGTAAATAAATAATTCATCCCATTGATTATATTTTTGTACGAAAATAAAAATGTTGTAGCAACTGCTTAATTATTTCTTCCATACATCTACGGATTGTATATAGAATGATTTCAATAGAATATAATTTTATTTGAAGGATAATGCAGATATTCAGAAAACAGAAGAGATTTTCAAATAAAATAATATGTTATTTAAATCAATCACATTTTCCCATATTTTATAGTATTGTAACAATCTCATATATCGGTGGCACTCTGCGTTCAGACATTTATTTGGACCAACCAATATATTTTTTTGATTCAATTGGTGTTTTTTCTCAAGGTATCATTCGCCTTTAACATGACAGATCCACAGCATCATACGCTCTTTTCTCTTGCGTCTATATATCGTGTACACATATATTTGTATCGATATATTTATGTTTATATGGATTTAAAGCACCGTAATTTTTTTTTCATTTTCCCGAGTTCCAACGTAAACATCTTTTATTTAGTATCTTTGCGAAGTTTTAAATTAATAATGATTATTCAGAGAAAAAAATGTCATCGATAATAACGCCAGAGATAAGCATTGAAAATTCATAGTTTTATGGCCCCGGAGAAACGCGTAGCTACTGGTGACACCACGATGTGCGTCCGTTTACACGCGCTCGCTAGTGCCAAACAGTATTCGATTGTCTGTCAAAGTGAACGAAACGCAGTGAAATCGAAATGGCAAATGAATGACAGGAAAATTTTGTAAATGCCAATTTTCAACATTTCCCATAAATCAACTTTTTCGCGATTCCTTAATTTATGAGAAACAACAGTTGATTTAATCGGAATATATATGTGTAATATGAAGAATAGTATTAAGGCGTTACCCCCACTTGTAGCGCAAAAAAGGCTTTTTTCATGAATTTTTTTAAAGAAAACTACAAAACTTTTTCAATCGATCAATATACCATCTTAAAGAACACATCTTGAAGAACTTTCAGTAATTTTTTTATTGAAAAATATTACATTGTTTAGTGGCAAATGGCCGTCAATGAAATAATGTTTTTATATACACGATTTGCGGTGACCAACATTGCGGCGAAGTGGATCATCTGAAAAAAAATGCGGATGGATTTAGTCAAATATAAGTATAAACTAGTCTTTAATCGAAGGATTTTAAAAAATATTCATTTTTCACAAAATGGCGGACAGTCAAAGTTAATGGTTCGATTTTAACGAAAAAAAACGGCCGTTTTTTGGCTATAAAACGGCCATTTTTTTTCGAAAAAAGAAATCGAACGATTAAAGACTACATTTTTATGTATTAAATAAGCCTGCAAAATTTCAAGAAGATCGGTTCATTAGTGTTCGAGTAATCTTGGTCACCGACTTCAGAAATGCCATTTTGAGAAAAACGCGTTTAAAGTTTCAATTTCAGTTTACATGAAGAAATTTTTTTTTTGTAAACTTGCATAGAGTCATCTATTCCGGGCATCAAAAAAAAAACTGCACTTCAAATTGCACTTCAAAAAATGCAATAAAAAAAATCGATTTTTTCAAAATCGCAAGTGGGGATAACCCCTTAAATGATGTGCCTAAACCAGAGTACCTGGCAGATACGGATCGGCTTCCAAATAAAAACGCGCCAGCCGGTGCACGGCTAAGCAGTCACCGCTCCACATATCGGCCATGCACAACGCTGCTGTGCATGGCCATGCAACCATGCTTACCAGTGCTGATTATCAATTTTTGGTAAATATTTACAAGTGGGGCTCCAGCCAGAAAAGGGGTTTAGAAATTTTGTACCGAGTCGATGTATTTCAGGGCTCTTTGTTTATAATATTTAAGTCGGGGGAAGACAATTTCAACCCTTATTTCAACCCCCAAATGATTTTTTTTACTTTTCTAAAAGTATGGAGGAAACGGGTTTGGTGACATCTAGTGGATCAAATGACATGGGTTTGGGTTGGTTTGGATTTGTTTGGGTACAAGTCAAATTAGAGTAAGCATACAGAAAACGTATTTCAAAAATCGAATATTTTCCGGAAATATTTTTTTTTTCTTAATAAAATACCCCTCCCCCATCATAAAAAACATATTTTCATGCTGCAGGACACGTGAAAAAAATTTTTGGCGCCGATTAGGGCTGGAGCCCCACTTGTAAATATTTACCCGATTTTTTATTCTTATAATTGTATATTTTTTTTAACTTTTTCAATTTGATTATTTCGAGGATTCAACAATTTTGTGTACAAGATTTCTTGTACACGTGCATAAAACGTACATTGTACGTGGCTATTTTATTAGTTATTTTTTTTGTTCATTAGATCAACTGGCAAACAAAATAAAACCGCTGGTTGAATTAAAATAAAGAATAATTATTTTTAAGGCAAAGCAGCATTTTTTTATAGGTAAAGTAAATCAAACGATAATGTTTTCGGAAGGATTTTTGTTTTGATTGCTTGGCGTTCTTCTTAACTTTTTAAAAGTACTTAGAATAGTTAGTATATAGTCACGGTAGCCACTCTCGTGTTTAGGTACTTGGCGACGAGACGGTGCCATGGCTCTTGATACCGATTGATTATTTTTCATAATTATCACTTGTTGTGTATAATTTGGTCAATTGAGTCATCGTAATTTGGCGTTAGTTATCGCGCGCCCAAGCATTTTGGAAATTACAAACACGAGACAGTTAGAAAATCGTATGTGATTGTGATGCAGGGATCTCTTGATTAGAAATCCCTTATGGGTATCGAAGGTTTCGCGTGCAGAAGTTTCAATATTTGGTTTATTATCCAGCGAGTTCATACGTTTTTTAAAACAATATCCATATAAACAGCCATTTTAATTACAAAGAAAATTATTTTTTCTTCAGTGAGAGGTAAAGCAGGAAACCTGTTCCCGTGCAGAAATTTTGGCAGGGATACAGCTGGATTCTGACTTGTATCCCGGGCTCCCAGTCGCGATCTAGTCCGATATCGGATCAGATTCTAACACTAAATGTAAGATCCGTAAACTGGATTCCATTAGGGATCCAGAACCGGATCCTTTAATGACTCTAAATAGATTGCCCATGGAATCATTGAGGAATCTTGGAAGGATCACGGGTAAATACAGGCTGAAATAAAATGTCAAAAATAATTAACAATTATACATTTTTGGTGAATTAAAATATCAATTTAAAAAATGAAAGGTAAGAACACCATAAAAAATGGAAAACTACGACTGGGTTATCGTTTTTTGGACTACTTGGCGTCCTTTGCGTCCATCTCAGTCTTTTGCGTTGGACATGGCATTCCCTACAGCTTTTAACACAGCATCTGCGTTAATCGGAGTTCCATCCTGCTGCGTTTAGCAGTTTGTGAGCGCAGCTGTAAATAAATCGAAAAATTGTAATATATATATCTATATTTATTTTATATCATAGAAACACAGCAAAAAATATTTTGAACAGCTTGAAAGACATACCTATCATGCAACATCCGAAATTTGTTGTTTTCAGCAACACCTTTGCTTTAATTTTTTTAGCGTTAAACCTGAGCACCAAGTCCCGCGTAAAAAATCTCCTTAGAATATACATTCTAACTTTCGGGAGAGCGTATCAGTGCGCGCAGTCCCGCATACATTGTCACCGGGGTTTCTCACCGATAACTTGAACATTTTGTAATATTTTTATTACATCACTGCTGTACATACAAATATCTATTTCAATATTGATAAGCGGGAATGAAGCGTTAATAAGTTGTTGTGACAATTAACTTTTTTTGTATTTTTTAATTCTATTTAGAAATGCAGCATCGGTATTGCGAAAACTCGCGATTGTTCTGCATCTGCGTGCATTCCAACCGCTAATTTTACAATTTTTTGTTTAATATCGTCTAACGAAAAAATTATGGTTCGGCTCGAAACGGCAGAATGCAATTCCCACATCTCAAAATCCCTGGATGAAGTAGGATATTCAAATGTTTCTCTCTTTACTTTCCATATAACCCCTTTAAACTGAATATCGTTTAATAATTGAATGATAAATCAAAACAAATCAAGCGTCTTGACGCCAAGTTGTTTGATGATTTACTATGAAACTAAATTGTTTAATAATATTATGTAACGCACTATATTAGGTTTTAAAAAAATTGTCACGATGTTGAGAATGTAAATATAGAAACAATTTGAAAAGAATAAACCGCACTGGCGTTGCACGTGTAACTCCCTTGAATCTCACTGGATTCGGCTACACAGCGCATCTAACGTCCTGTGGATGTGGCTGGGCATAAACAGGGACTCAGATAGGAATCCGATATGTACGCCAGAAATACATGTGGTTCCAAAGCGTTCCATCTACACCCCGCGAACGTCGGTGTGTATAAACAGAGACTTATTCCCCAAAACCGGTATCCCGGTTAAAATCCAACTTGCATCAGTATTGGAATATGTACGTCGACGATGGCGTAATTTTGAAAATTTTGGCGTCACGTGTATTTTTCGGTATTACTATGAAATTCCTATCTATAGATAGGAATTTTATAGACAGGAATCTCTAGATGGAAATTCCTATCTATAGATAGGAATTTCATAGTAATACCGAAAATACACGTGACGCCAAAATTTTCAAAGATATGTCATCGTCGTCATACATATTCCGATACGGATGCAAGTTGGGTTCTAACCGGGTTACCGGTTTTGGGGAATCCATGACAAATCCTGATCGGGATTTGATCGGACATAGGGTATCCCTGTCAAAATTTCTGCACGGGTTTTAATGACTCAAAAATTCGATTTTTTTAAATTCAATAAATTGTTGGTGAAACTATTCAAGAATATGTTCCTAAAATAGTATAAATAATTCATCACTGCCTTGAATTTTTTGTTTTCGGTCATTTTTTGTCAAATGCGTTTTTCTCGAAACGACTTTTTTTTCAATTTGTGTACACTCTAGCTCAAAAGTTTCAAACCTATAATTTTATGAAGCGATAGTTTCTTTATATAATTACACTCTATATGAATCTAAATTCGGGGTAATACGATTGTTTAAATTATATTTCTTATAACAAAAAAGGTTATAAAATAATGGCAAATATTATACCCTTTTGTTCAAACACCTCTAAAAAATGCAATTTTCAGATTTTTTTGTGAGAGTTAGGTTCATATACAAAGAAAACATATTGTTAAAGTAATCTTTAAACCATATTGATTTTCGATGAAAATTGTGACCTCCAGAGTGTACACAAACAGCAAAGTCTGATGGCGACCTTCCATGGGCGGCAGGTTATATATTCCATATTTTCAGAAGAAATGCTTCGTCAAGATAAAATATATTTTCTTTAAAATATGTATAGAATATACCAGAGTTCGAATAAATTCTATTAATTCATTTCTTATCCAAAAAATCATGTAAATCACGAAAAAAAGGTATCCCTAATCTGGTTTCCCGCCATAGGGCCTTAGACTACAGTAATGGGTATGAAATTATATGCGAATTTAACAATTTTTTTTGTATCAAAAAGTGATTCACTCATAAAATGAATTATACATCTATTCAGTATGAATATCAGGCCGTTAGAAAATATATATTTTTTTTTTTCGATGTACAAAATGGCCGACTACTAATATTTTCTTTTGTTATCTTTTTTTAGGCGCTCCTTTAGGAGCATCCACAATTTTTTACCTAGAACAAAAAACAAAAATTCTCGTCAATCTACATTAGAATACCTAGAGAAGTACGTACGGAATTTTAAAAATATTGTTTTATTCGAAAGTTGTAGGTATTTGAACTTAAGAAATGAATTTTCAGTGAAATATTTCGTTATAACTGCTCATAAACTGCTCATAAAATGAAAAGTTTTCGATTCATCAGAAATTCCGTACGTACTTCTCTGCAAAATGCAAAGGAACATAACTTTTAAATTTGAAGTAAATCGAGTGAAAACTGTTGAAGTTATTTGTCACGCCAATTGGAAAAAAACTGTTTCGAGTAGTCGGCCATTTTGTACATCGAAAAAAAATATATATGTATATTTTCTAACAGCTTGATATTCATACTAAATAGATATGTATTTAATTTTATGAGTGGATAACTGTTTCATACGAAAAAAATTGTTAAATTCGCACATGATTTTATATCCGTTACTGTGGCCTAAGGCCTTAAGAAGTGGTCTTCTCAAAAAGTGTCGATGGGCGGTAGGTTATATATTCCATATTTTCGGAGGAAACTCTTCGAAAAACTAAAAATATTTCTTTGAAAATATGTATAGAATACTTCCAAAGTTTGAATAAGTTCTATTCATTCATTACTGGTTCAAAAAATCATGGAAATCACTAGTGAAAGGTACTCCTAGACTGGTTTGCCGCCTTAAGAAGTGGTCTTTTCAGAAAATGTTTTTACGCGAAAGCTCCCGTTTACGTGTATACCGTGTATTAGAGAATCCAAGTAGTCGAGCAGCTCAACTCTGTTGACGAATGCTATCAGATGCTTATAAATTGCCTCAATACTCATTGTGTTTTTTTCTAAAGCATTCCACGTCGTATCACTGATACGTCGCAATTCGAAGCATACTCCGTTTTCAAAGCAGGTGCTCGACTTTCCGTATATAATTCAGTTATTGCGCTTAGACTTCGTCTCCCCCACCAAGGTCAAAGCATCCTCTGATATTTTTATCCATTAGTGGATTTTTGGAAAATGACTACTGTCACCACATTATCAGTAATTTGGTTTGTGGGTTTTACATGTTCGTTTTACTGGAATATGGATTATTTAACATTTCAATACAGATTTCATATTAAAAAAGGAATGTTTTGGAAATTCTGCTCTTTTGTCTTGATCAATAAGAATGTCACAATAGCAGATCCCAAATAGGAAAAAACAAATTTAATGTCGACCGCCTGAAAATAAAGTTAATTGGTCGCCCTATTTTTTCAAAGTTAATTTTTTTTATGGTAATAGTGATACTTTCGCAATGTCCGAGGTAGGAACGATAGAGGGATGTACACTGAAGGTCCATACTAAATTTGAAGTCAATCGGTTGAATAGAACTCGAGATTTTATGTCCACCAATGTCATGATCGCAGATACAAAAGAGACGAAATTGTTTATTTTTCAATGGTGACTGAAAATAAAGTTGAATTCTCGCCCTTTTTTTAAGTTAAATTTTTTAATGATAGCAATAACAACAATGTTGAAATCTCCGACGTAGGAACGATAGAGGATGTCAACCAGGTTGAAAGAAGTAGTTTCGAGAAAAACGCGTTCAAAGTTTTGAGTATAATTACAGACAACCGCAACTATCTAAGTGGTATAATGGCATGTTAGACTTAGATTATACTCGTTTGTTGGCGTAAAAATTACGAATTTCGAAACATCCATTTGAGGACAGATTTCAGGAGTCTATACTTTAAGAATACTGCCTCAAGGCGGCAACCGCTTTTAGATGCTTCAAAAAAATCATTTTTTTTTACATTTAATAAATCATTAGCAAAACATCTTAAGAATAGACACTGAAAATTTCAAAACGATATTCGAATTCCTTCTAAAGTATGTATATAAATGATAAAAACTCTCCGCTCGACTCTCAACCACTGTGATCGGTCAAAACATTCCATTTTATTTCGCTTTTTCTTACATTTTCTTACATTTCTTTACATAGTCGAGAATATGTGAAAAAAATTCAAGTTCAAATATTGAAAAGTGACCAAGTGACAGACGATTTAGTGAGAACAGGTAGCGGAACGATTTACATATACTGAAACTTTGAATCGCGTTTTTCTCGTAACGACATTTCTCAATGTGCGGGAATCATAACTCAAAAACTAATTGACAGATCATCTTCAAAATTGGTTTACATAATATAATTTATCATAACAGGAACCTAAAGTTGGAACGATTAGATGGTTTAAAACATATTTATTATTCAAAATGCTAGGGAAAAATGGTAAAAATCGATCAATTTTTTTTTTCAAACGTGTTTTAACGTTCAATTCACAATTTTTTCTTTAAAATTTAGGTTAATGTTCTTGAAAAACGTCTCAAGAATGTATGAAAACTTTGTTGGACTATTTCAGATGCGAATTGCGAGCTGCACAATTCCCGCAAATCGACAACGACCATGAGGACATGCCAAGAGACACAGCGGATTGTATCTTGATCAATGCATGAAATAACTTGAAAAAATTACAAGAGATGTATAAAAATATTAATAAAACATTTTTAGAGTTGCGCGAATTTCCGGTTCTTTTTGACAATAATTTTTTTTTTAATCATCTAATTTTCGGTCTTCTAAAGCGGTTGCCCGCCTTAATTGTACACTTGCATGATACGAACATTCTACGTGGCTATTTTATCAGACATTATTTTGTGAATTCAATTAATGGAAAAAAGTATAACAAAACTTGTTGTTTGAATGGAAACAAAGACTAATGATTTTTAAGGAGAGCGAGAACATTTTTATGAGCTGAATCAAACGATAATGGCTTTGGGCGATTTTTTAAATTTACTTGCCGTTCGTCTGCTTCTTTTTTAACCCGCATTTACCGATACGACGTACTCGGCAGACTGGGGTTGTTTTGCACTCCAGCGACAAAAATCGTTATTATGAATAAACTATTTAATATTTTAACTCGATTTTTTTTGGACTTCTTGACAGCTTCTTTTTCAAAGTAGTGTAGGTTATATGGCCGAAAATTTGATTTGATCATGTCAAAAAAATTAACGTAGCGAAAAAAGTTTAGGTACTTAAGGCCTTGTATACACTTGTGATGACCGGAAAAATGGAAAAATGTTTGATTGCATATTCTTCAAGTACAATATCTTAAGAATATTCTCACCAAATTTCATAAAGATCGGAGCATTATATTCGCAGTTATGTAGGTATTTCAACCGCACGAAGCGTGTTACGCTTGCCGAGCAGCAAGCGCAAGCAGCCACAAGATAAGGAAGAATGCTGTATGGCCCTGGAATCGACGACTCCATGTTAGTATGAATAAATTAACTTTAAATGTAAAAGAAACATACTTGAATCTTAAACGCGATTATCTCAGAATCGACTTTTTTGAGAAACACCTTTGTGGTGGACACGATTACTAAAAAAACTATTAATCCGATCCATACCAAATGTATACCACTTATTTATTATGATAATAGCTAGGGCCTGGATGACGGATTTTGAATTTTGTTGAAAAAAAGTTGTAACAAAAAAAAACGAAAATTTAGCACTTCAAAAAGTGAATTTTTTGTTAAAATTATCGTCATTCTTTTTTAATCAAAATTTTTACAAATCCTTTGTCTTGCAAAATTGATTCTTTCTCTAGACAAGACAACCGACGACCGTTTCGGTACGAAATATGTATTATAGGGGAGCCAAGTAGTGCGTCAGCTCAACTCTGTTGGCGAATGCTATCAGATGCTTACAAATTGCCTCAACACTTATTGTATTATTTTTCTAAAGCATAACTCTGATACGTCGTATTATTATTCAAGGCATGCTCCGTTTTACATCGAAACAAATTTTTTTACATTTATTTAAGTGACTTTTTATAGACGGAAATGGTAGTTAAAAAAATTCTGTTGATGAAATCTGGGACATTTGTCGAAAAACAAAAAAAACGTGTTTTTTCACCGTTTTTGGCAACAACAAAAATAGCAAATATCAAAATTTTAAAAAATCCTTGATATCGTTGTAAAGAATATTTGGTTGAAATTTCATAAGGATCGGTTCAGTAGTTTAAAAGATTTTATCAACAAGCCATCGAAAAATGTCGTTTCGAGAAAAACGGGTTTAAAGTTTGTTTGGGGTACAATACATAAAATTTAAAAACAAATGTATTTCGAAAGTGTATTCATTAAGTGTAACAACTTTTGTATGAATATCTATAATATAAACCTATCAAAAAATGCATGAAAATAGCCTTTTTTAGCGTCGTAAGTGAGAACACCCTTTAATGTGAAAAAAAGGAAATTTATGATAATACCTTCATGTTGGTAACAAACGTTGGAATCCTACCTAGGGTCCCTGACATTTTCGAATCGGCTTGTCAATTGGAATCTACTTTGCAAGTGATATATTTGGATGCTGCGAGGTGATATCAGACTATGTGCTGATTGAAAAAACGGGCCACTAGGGAAGAAAGTATTGCCTGCGTGGTCCAATTTCTGGACGGGGCTTTGGTGGATATTCGGAAAATGGCTGCTGTCACCACATTGTCATGAAGTTGGATCGTGGGTCTTACACGTTCATTGTATTGGATTGTGGATTATTTGTCTTTTTCGTAGATATTTCAGAATTTGAAAAAATGTTCCCGAAATCCTGCTCAATTCCCGGTTACGAGACCGCAGAGTTATTTTTAGTTGCATCAAATGTGAAGAAAAGCAGGCGCCGTTATCAGTAACATTGACGAGGACTTTTCTCGAAGAAACGTCCCGACCACGTGATATTTCACAACCTCACTGCTCATTGTTAGAGCACGAGAACCCGATAGGAAATTGAATAATAACGCGTTAAAAGATGGAAAGTTCATAGGAAAGTTCATCGTCACTCATATAACGCGGCGTGCATAAAGCGTGGCAACGTTTCACGTCCAGTAATTCGTTTCTTCTTCCGACGCGTGCAACCTGTTTCAGCAACGTGCAAGCTAGAATTCGCCTACACTTCATTTTACACGGGTAACATTACGTATATATCAGTTAAAAGCCATGGGTAACATTGTTATTAAAAAAATGTTAAATACAATCACGCCGGTAACGCTGTTGACTCGCGAAAACAAATCATTTTTTAGACACCTGCCGAACATTTCGTACTTTTGAAAAATTGTTTACCTATCTCTTCTGGTTTTTAAATGTGACAATAGAACGAAACAGCTTTTGGCTACACGCTCCTGATCCAATTTTGTTTCACGAAGGTTTGCTGTCATGAAGTTCTTCCTGTTGATCGCCTTCCTCGCAATTGGTGGTGAGTACACCCAGAATTAATCTCGTCGGCTTAAGGCGTTGCCCCCACTTGTAGCGCAAAAAAGGCCTTTTTCATGAATTTTTTTTAAAGAAAACTACAAAACTTTTTTAATCGATCCATATACCATCTTAAAGAAGACATCTTGAAGAACTTTCAGTCATTTTTTTATTGAAAAATATTACATTGTTTAGTGGCAAATGGCCGTCAATGAAATAATCTTTTTATATACACGGTTTGCGGTGACCAACATTGCGGCGAAGTGGATCATCTGAAAAAAAAATGCGGATGGATTTAGTCAAATATAAGTATAAACTAGTCTTTAATCGAAGGATTTTAAAAAATATTCATTTTTCACAAAATGGTGGACAGTCAAAGTTAATGGTTCGATTTTAATGATAAAAAAACGGCCGTTTTTTGGCTATAAAACGGCCATTTTATTCGAAAAAAAAATCGAACGATTAAAGACTACATTTTTATGTATTAAATAAGCCTGCGAAATTTCAAGAAGATCGGTTCATTAGTGTTCGAGTAATCTTGGTCACCGACTTCAGAAATGCCATTTTGAGAAAAACGCGTTTAAAGTTTCAATTTCAGTTTACACGAAGAAAATATTTTTTTTTGTGAACTTACATAGAGTCATCTATTCGGGCATCAAAAAAAACTGCACTTCAAATTGCACTTCAAAAAAATGCAATGAAAAAAATCGATTTTTTCAAAATCGCAAGTGCGGGTAACCCCTTAAGGGAAGGTACCTGAGAAAACGGTGAGAAAAACAGGTAAACTTCGGGAATTTTGATCTCAAAAACTAATGTTTCGATTGGATACGGGTTTTTTTTATTGGAAAATATGTACATTGAGGTATGTTTAGGAATTTTTAAAAATCAATTCGCTGACTGGAAGCGATTCAAACGCGTTTATCTCGAAACATAGTTTTCAAAGTCGGTGCCAGATGTATCTCGAAAACGGCTTGTCCGATTTTGTCCAAATTTGGATACAATATTCTTCGCTAGTTTTTCTCGTTCGCCACGTAGGGGTTTTCCATTTGATTGAACTATTGCTTTTTTATGCAATGTGTTTGCAATCCAAAATCGTCGGAAATTGCGAACGAAAAACGAATGTTAAGTAAAAATGGTCGCAATACCGTCAAAAATGAAAATTTCAAAAAAATTCTACGTGCTGAACGAGAAAAACTATCGAAGAATATTGTATCCAAATTGGGACAAAATCGGACAAGCCGTTTTCGAGATACATCTGGCACCGACTTTGAAAACCATGTTTCGAGACAATCGCGTTTGAATCGCTTCAACAAATTTATTTTAAAAAATTCCTAAACATACCTCAATGTACATATTTTCGAATAAAAAAACCCGGATCTAATCGAAACATTGGTTTTTGAGATAAAAATTCCCGAAGTTTACCTGTTTTTCTCGCCGTTTTCTCAGGTACCTTACCTTAACATGTATTCGCGGCCAGGCATTGTGATTTTTTGCACAGACAGCGGTTGATAAAACCATCGCAAGAGACCACAAAATCTCTCTACAGTAACAGATTAATTGATAGTGTAATAACAGAGCCAGGTAATGACTTTGTCTTTATTTCTCACAATTGACATAACGAAAAGGAATCACAAGAAACCAGATTCTCTCGAATGTGACCATTATGGTTGTAAAAAACGTTGGTACAGCGAAAAATTGTCAATTGTGTTTCGAAAGCAGTGTCAATGGACAAATCTTTCACTTTTCTCGAATGGTTGTCCGTTGGAGATGTCAATTCATGCTTTATTCTACTCGGAATCCGTATATAGTATTTTTAAATCACCATCTCAGAGACGATCATTCCGAAAGTATTTTTCCTCTTATGGAGTTGTAGTGTTTGTGTAAAGTAACTGCAAAGATATTTCTTCTTCGAGTTGGCTGTCTTTGTAATAAATACAACACGTAAAAAAAATCGTCAGCAGGATATTGGTTTTTTCCTGTAAATTTTAAATCAGCGATTGTTGAAATTTGTGAATCGGTACAAGCGATTAAGAACAACGTTCATCGGGTTTTTCGGACGAAAAAAATAATAGAAAACGATCATTATTTAAAGAAAATGCACGCTATGTTTTTACTAATTGGGCTGTACACAATCTCCAATGATCAATTTGCTTTGAAATCAATCGAAATATGGCCACGCATTATACAAACGTATCGATAAATGGTTGATAAGTAACGAGTTATTCTGATCGGAATTGTCGTAGGACCAAGCGCCGCCCTTACAAGCGGAGTACCCATACCAACCGAGGACGCGTCGTTTTTTGTGTTGATAAGACGGGATGATCGTCCCAAATGCGGTGGGGCGTTGATAAGTAAAGATCACGTTCTTACGGCGGAAAATTGTGTTGCAAATGAGCAACACCAACGGCTTCCCGGGGTATCGGTGTTGATCGCTACGGATCTGGAAAACGCGGATGCTGCTGGTCGTCAGGTTCTTCGTGTCCGACTGCCACCTAACGTCAGAGGAGCCTCGACGCGAGAAATGAGCATAGCTCTTTTAATAGTAAGTGAACTGAAACTTTTTCGTCCACATTACGACTTTGATCGGAGAATTGGTTCAATACGTGAGATCGGTAATCTCGCATTATGGGATCTTCTCACTTTAGACGCTAAAAAAGGCTATTTTCATGATTTTTTTTACATCTTTATATTATAGATATTGATATTAATAAATACACTTCCGAAATATATTTCAAAAAAATTATTTACTAACGTCATAATTTATAGACAAAAGTGGTAGTTGAAAAAAGGTAATGAAAAATGGTAGATCTGCGCCGTTGATGAAATATCGAAGATGGATCATCCGAAAAAAAAAAAAAATTAAACGGTTTTAGATTCAGTATGTTAACGGGCTATACCAGTGTGAACGCTGGAAATTGGGATGATTTTCGGGCATTTTTTGGAAGAAAAGTGCTCAATTAAATGTTTTGGAAAATTAAAAATATATTCAGCTATATTTGACCTATATAACATAATTTTCTCATCGAAAAATATTGAGATCCAAACGACTTATGCGCTGCCTTCGGAGGCGCAAAAAAAAATTCTCCACTGCTGACATAATTTCGGCCGATTGAGTAGCTGAAACCGAAAAAGGAAAAAATGTCATTAAACTGGAAGGTATTTCCTGTACAATGACGTAGGATTTTTAAAAAATATAAAAATCTAACAAAATAGCGTGGTTATGAAAAAAGTCTGTTTTCTTGCCTATAAAATGGTGGTTTTTTTTCAATGCCAAATCGTCAATTTTCATCCAATCAAAAATATCCTACGTCATTGTACAGTAAATGTATTAAAGAGTACTCAGTTCAAATTTCAAGTCAATCGGATAATTGCTCTTTGAGTTACAATGTCAGCAAATTTGAAAAATCTCATTTCGAGAAAAACGCGTTTAAAGATTTAACTATCGATTTTCGCAATATAAAATGATTAGAGATACGGCCTTGAAAATTTACAGGATATTCTTGAGAGTATAAGCTATCGAAAAAGGCAAAAAAATCGATTTTTTGAAAGTGTCACACTGGTATAGCTCCTTAATGGCTATAGCGTATATCATACGATTTCTGATATATGCAAAAATAACAAAATGACAGACATGTATAAAAAACGTGTTTTTCACCGTTTTTGGCAACAAAAATAGTAAATATCAAAGTTAAAAAAAATTCTTGATATGCCCTATAGCTATAGTTGTAAAGAACATGTGGTTAAAACTTCATAAGGATCGGTTTAGTAGTTTCGAAGATTTTATCAGCAAGCCGTCGAAAAACGTTGTTTCGAAAAAAACGCGTTTAAAGTTAGTTTAGATGACGTAAAAACATAAAACATTTTTTTATGTATTTCGAGACTGTATTTATTAAGTGTAACAACTTTTATATCAGTATCTATAATATAAACCTATAAAAAATGCATGAATTCGCATTTTTTAGCGTGTAAAGTGAGAAGACCCCTTAAAACTGTGTACCACATGCTCTTGAATTCGTCGACCCGGTCACAATTCCGGTGCCACTCTCTAAATCTTAATTAATTTTCTCCCAATACGGCGCAGCTATCGGAATCCATCCCATCGTATGAAAACGTTGCACCAATATCGTTACCGATCGAAGACTTACCTGCTGCGAAACGTTTTAAATCTCCACCGTCGTTGTCGGCCCAATTGATAGTATTATCGGAAATTATGGACCCATTTCCCAGCGAGCCCCTCCAGCAGTTGCAGGTATCGGTCAAACGGTGCAAACATTCTGACCTGCTATGCGGAAAACCCTCAGCCGTCGCAATGATGACCCCCGTAAGTAACCAAGTTGGGTAGCCTAGTCTCGACCTGCGAGTAAAATTGTCTGGTTTTCTTGGGATATTTGGTGTTTGAGAGCACCAAAGATTAAAAAAAAAAAGGATTTTGTGGCTATTATTCATGAGCTGACGAGATGAGCTTATTCTCTCTATCGACTCTGGCTCCTCTAGTGAGTTCTTAGCTGCTTTGGATGATTCGTGTTGGGAGTAACTGTCATTGACGGCAATGGTAGCAGTTCGTCCATTTACTCCGGGAAATGGCACCGATGCTACGTTGTGTCGAATATGTTTAGCTGATGATGCGAAAACGCCTGGAGCTTCATCGAGTCGCAACTTTTTGTTCGCTAAACCAAAGTCATCAACGATGAAGTCACTAATCCAACAGCTCTTTGCATTACGGACATTTGGACGGTTTTTCGGGAAGTCTTGTGCCGGACTAGTTCTAAATTTCACTTTTTCTTGAGATGGATACTTGTCTTTATGGTGTGAAAACACTTGGGCCGCGCTCCCCGTTATCCTCACGATGTCGTCCATCGGGAAGGGAACGGAATCATTGAATTGTTTTAACGTATTTGTTGCTTGCGGGATAATAAATACGTCATACAGTGGGAGGTCTATTAGAAAATGTGTCCAACCGAAGTCGCATTGTGAAGGAAGGCTCATAAGATGATGATAACGATTAGTCTTGTTGGTGGAGTTTCTTGTGTGTTTACGTCTACCATCTGACAGTATCTGTTGAGAGGAATACGGTGACCTACGACTCAATCCAAGGTCGTGAATGTCAATTTCGCTTGTAAAAAATGTCCGAAATGATGACCGTCGGTACCAAGGTATTGGGATTTATTGTGAAAGAACGGTACTTTAGGTTTTATTCAAAGTATTGTCCATCGTTAGCCACTACTTTTTCCCATCTTTCTGGCAGCATATGGACACCGCGTCGGAAGAACGCTTCATCTTTTGAAGCTATCCACAAATCGACCCAATTTTTTGTATCTCCACATGATGTGACGTGCTGCTCTGACAAGCCGTGCGTCATCGATCGCAATAAATGATAGAGTCAATGTCCGATGAATATGGCGGGTGAGGTAAAACTTCCCAATTGAGTGTTTTCAAGTAAGTTTTGACCTGTGCCTGGCAAGCAGCATTTCACATGTGCGAAAATCGGCGTTTAACGTTTCTCTGCTTCAGTTCATATGGAACCCAATTTCCTTGCTTTTGAATCATTCCCAACAATTTTAAACGATGTAAAATTGCTTGTTGAGTCACTCCTAATGTAACTGCAAGTTCTTCTTGCGTTTGGCACGAATCTCCCTCCAATAATGCTAATTCCGCGTCTTCGTACACTTTCGGCCTTCCGCAACGTTCTTTGTCTTCGACGTCAAACTCACCGTTCTTAAACTTTTGAAACCACTCACGAAAACTTTTCTCACTTAAAGCAGCCTCGCCATATGCTTCTACAAGAAATCGATGCGCCTCAGCTGCAAATTTCTTCAAATTAAAGAAGTAAATCAAAAGTTCCCGCAAATGACGCTTATTCGGCTCAAAACTCGACATTTTCGCACGAAAATAATTGTGTAATGCTGATACAAAATCGCTAATATTTCAACGTTATGGTCTTGCCAGATGTCCAACCATACGATGTGACGTTTTACAAACGACAATTTCAACCATGAACTCCTGGTGGGACCATCTTTTGTCAAACGGCGGAGACTCATTTGTACTCCCAATAGTAGGCTTTCCGTCGTCAATGCCGACCCAAATCTTCCAACTTCGAACACTTTCCATAAATGAATGCGAATTTGACGACCTTGAATGATCTTGTTTCGTGGATCATTACATCCATGCCAACAGTCGCTATCAAATGGTGGTCGCAGAAACACAGAATTCCGTTTAAAAAAGCAACTTAGTCCGCCGTGTCTTGGAAGCAACGCCACCCATAAAAAAAAATCGTTATCACCTTCTGCACAATGCAGCCTCCGTTGGACACATTTTTTTTCTGACAATCTAAGTTTCGAAGATATTGAAAGCGCTAATTGGACGAGCCGGTATGCATACATCTCTGTACATTGCGTTATGCAATTTTTATTGCAGGTTGTCGAAGGTTCACCGCTCGTTCACAATGGGACCCTCATAGGCATAGCCCTGGGTCGCCGGTCAAAAGATGGTAAAAGTGACATCTATGAGGAGGTCCACAAGCGCTGGGTGTTCATTTTTGAATCGATGTATACCACAGGAATGTCGAATGCGAGAAAAGTAAACAGAAAATTTAAACTGCCACGTTTGGAACTTAACTACTGAATGTAAGACAGTAATAAATCACCTGAATACGGAACAAAAGAAGGGAGCAAATGTGTGGTTTTCAATATTTTTCTGCGCCGCAAAAAAACAATTCCGTAATAGCTCGTGTCGCGGTTTTATTTTACACGCATTTTGGTTGTCTCGTTTACTTTGCGTATTGCCACTTTCAAGAATTAAGGGGAGATATACACCTAGGAGCCGGAGAAAGGTCACTTTTGTGAATTTTTTCAAGGAAAACTATTTGCAATTTCGGATTGGGGTATTAATTATCTAAAAGTATATACATTCAAAAATATGTTTAATTTTCTTCATTTAAAAATATCAAAAATATACAAGGATATTGTATGATCCTTGGAGCGTCGTAAAAAAATCTGCGTATACGGTACCCACTGGTGTTTCTTCAAAAATCATCTGAAAAAAAAAAACAAAAAGGTGATTAAATTAGATATTATAATCTAGTACTTGTCATAGCCGATTTTGAAAATATCGATTTATGACAAAATGGCGGACGTTTGAACATAAATAGTGATTTTTGGGCCAAAAATTAGTTATTATTTTGCCTGTAAAACAAAAATTAAGTAACGGAAAAATAAATCCTATGACAAGTACTAGATAATGGTGTATAGAATAACCACAAAAAACCTCAAGGCAATCGGTTCATTGGGTTTCGAGAAATTTTGGGTACCGATTTGAAAAACGGGGTTTTGAGAAAAACGCGTTTGAAAATTTGGGAATGAATAAATCATGAAATTTGTCGACTTACATGGAATTATCGATACCGGGCCCATAGTGTAGGTCTTCTACGGTCGACGGAATGTCCATAGCTTCTAAATCCTCGACCTCGACCATCTAGGTGTACGTGGGTCATTTGATAAGTACCTAGCCTACAAATGAAAACACCAAAATTTTGCTAAAAATAAAATTTATTTTTCAATGTAGCCTCCTTTTAGTTGAATACACTTGGCCCAGCGGTGTTCCAATTTTTTTAACCCCGTTGAAAAAAATGTTATCTCTTGGTCTGCAAAATAGGCCTCCGTGGCGGCGATTATTTCGTTATTGGAGTGGAATTTCTTCCCGGCGAGAGAATTTTTTAGATTCGGAAACAAAAAAAAGTCGCACGGAGCCAAATCTGGAGAATACGGTGGATGGGGCAGCAGTTGATAGCGTAATTCGACCAATTTAGCCGTGGTGAGCGCGGAGGTGTGAGCAGGTGCATTATCATGGTGGAAAAGCACTTTCTTTCTCGACAAATGGGGCCGTTTTTCTTTTAACACGGCGTTAAATCGGCTCAATAGTTCGGCGTAGTACTGTCCCGTGACCGTCTTGCCCTTCTCCAGGTAGTCAATAAAAATCACACCTTGAGAATCCCAGAAAACAGTGGCCATCACCTTCCCAGCCGACGGGACCGTCTTCGCCTTCTTTGGAGCAGGTTCACCGGGTAAGGTCCACTGTTTTGACTGCTCCTTGGTCTCTGGAGTATACCAGTGAATCCATGTTTCGTCGACGGTCACGTAACGACGCAAAAACTCTTTTGGATTGCGATTAAACAGCTCCAAACACTGCTCTGAAGTGGTCACACGAATGCGCTTGTTGTCTGCAGTCAGCAAACGCGGCGGCCACCTTGCCGACAGCTTCCTCATGCCCAAATTCTCATGTAGGATATGCCACACGCGTTCTTCTGAGATGCCTACTATCACAGCTATCTCGTTCACCTTTAATCGGCGGTCTGACAAAACGATATCGTGTATTTTTGTCACGTTCTCCTCTGTAGTGGCTGTTTTTGGAGCACCTGGGCGTGGATCATCAAAAACCGACGTACGACCACGTTGAAACTCGTTATACCAAAAGGGGGTAGCCGGTTAAGGGGGGTCTGACGGCCCCCACCGAGTTTGATCGAATCGACCCAAAAACCTGAAAGAGGGCTGAAAACCAAAATTTTAGAGATATTTTTTAACCCCCTAAACCCTTATGAAAACACCATAATCGCAAAAAATGCGTTTTTTTGATGTTTAATTTTTTTTTGAGCTTTCAAATGCATTTTAAAGCGGTTTTAACACAACCAAAATTTTGTTTCAGATGTGTAGACATGCCCTGAATTTTTCCAGATTTTTTCGTAAAGTTAAATCATGTGCAACATAATTTTAATGGCAAAAAAACCGTAAAAAATCGTCATTTTTTGTATTTAATGCTATGGTTTTTATTGACGTATTAATGGTAAAAAATCGTGCACCATAGCATAGAAAGCTACTATCTTCCTCTACAAAATGACGCTAATTGGGCTCAATTCGGTCGTCTCTAGCGTCCGAAAATCAAACTTGAATAAATTCCGTTTTTATAATTTGAGCATTTTCAGTTACGAAAATGACACAAAATCATATTTTTCAATTATTTTTTTTAATAAAAGTACATTTTGGGGTTTCTGAGGTCGCCGATTACAAATTTGATGTCAAAAATTAGTTTTGTCACATGACAGCTATCAAAACGAAGAAAAAATATTTTAATTTTTGAAATTTTTTAAAAAAGCTATGGGAACGATATTAATAAGGATTTTTTAGGTCGCTGATTATAAATTCATTCTTATACACGAATTTTTAATCGTAACAGCTGTCAATAGTTATATTAACAAACAAAAAATTACGTATTATTCAGAAAAAAAATTTGGAATTCCCCGACTAAACTGTCACCTGGCGGAGAAAATCCCAACTTGTACCTTATTAAGCCACGTACCCGAGTGCCTAAGGCCACCGTACCCACGTGGGCCTTAGGCTCGTATGCCCCTCCGCACGGTACTGCGCATGCCCACTACGCACTGACGCATCGAGAACCCCGCTCCACGCGGTCTCTCTTTCTCTCTGTGTTCAGCCGCCGTCCAGTACACACGTCCTGCGACGCGCTCTGCTCCGTTAAACAAATCTATTTGTTTTGTTAACAGCGTTTTTTTAATTTATCGTTTAACCTGCCTATCTCAACACGAAGTGATTGAAGCAGTATTCTAAGGTGAGTTTGAATATCAATTTAAATATCAATCAACATAAAAATTGATTTATAATCATAACCTCAATCTACAATCGTTTGCCTCATAGTCGACTTGAAATCGTACAGAAGGTGGCCGTCAACTTCAAGTTGTTGTTTAGTTCACTCACATGAAAAGAATTAAAAAAAAGCAAAAAAAAAACAAAACTAAGACGAAACGATATTTCAATAAAAAAATGATTTGGAATACAATAATTTATTTCTGTTTTGTTTACCGATGTTTTCAACATTTTTTTTGTTTTGATTTACAATTTTTAATGTACTTTCGATTTTCGTTACTTTTGTTCTATTTGTTTTTTTAATTATGGTTTTTTTTTATTCCGGGTTTCAGTTACTTTTTTCATTTTTTTCAAAAAAAAAAAATAATTTGTTAATCATAATAAAAAAAATAACAATGTTCTTTTTTTTTCTTTAGGAAAAACTGTGCGATGCCACCGAAAAAACGAAAATGTACGGCTGGTGAAAGGTGCATAAGATGCAACAGATTGTTGCGTTATGATACCGGAAAACAGAAGTCCATTTCTTCAGATGATGACGTACACTTATATACTAAACTACTAGGTAAACGAGTAGAGAAAGGTGACGTTTTATGTCATCTGTGTCGTTCCGCAATCGCTAAATCCCGAACGGTTTCACCATCGACGAGCAGTGATTCTGATCCTGAAGAAAATCTTCAGTTGGATTTTAATCCCGAAGAAAATCCTCTGCCAAACGTCAATCCCGAGGAAAATCCTCTGCCAGATGTTGATCGCGAACAAAATTCTGTCGATCCTGTAGAGAGACATTCATCAACACTCTCCAATTTGACAGTATCAGATGACACAGAACAATCTTCGGAACAGTCTTCGCAACAATTGTCACGGTCGGAGTCTGGATCTTCCACAGGACAGTCATCACAATCTTCTAAGGACCCTCCTTACGTTCTTCGTCCAAGAGAACCGGACTATGAAATGATCGAGATGCCTTTCAACAGAGTTACCGCGACTCACAAATGTTGTTGCGTATGTCTTACTCCAATTACGACATCTCCGGTTGTTCCGTTTAAAGCGAGGTTACAGGTATTTATAAGTTCACGAATTTTCATTCCAAAAGGCAATCGCTGTTGTCCTGTACATCTTATCAGTGAACGTATGTACGTTGACGAAATTTCAAACTTGAAAATATTTTCGAATACTTGTACTATCAGTTCTCAAGAGTTGGCATTATTTTTGGATGCACTGTCCAAAAAATGCGACAACAGTATTTTAGACAGAGTAGATGATTACAATTTATCGGCAGAGCGCATAAAATCGCTAACTGGATACACAGTTGCAGAAATCAAGACTCTAAAAAACATGTTGGTCACTTTGCGAAATTCTCAAAATCGCAGTATTAATCAAGCTCTTTTAATATTCCTTTTTAAATTAAGAACTGGAAATTCCAAAACAATCACTGCGTCAATTTTCGATATCAAATCTGAACAACTAGTATCTGCTTATTGCAAATCGGTTTTGGATTCATTCGCGAAAGACGTCTTTCCACTTCGTTTCGGAGCTCGGGCATGTTCTCGCGAAGATTTAATTGCTAATCACACGTCGCCTTACGTAAAAAAATTACACGGATTTGAAGATCGCCTGCTCTTGATTGCTGATGGTTCATACCTTCGACACCAAAAAAGTAGTAATAATTGTTACCAAAAAAAATCTTTCTCTGGTCAGAAAAAGTGTCCACTCTGTAAACCCTTCACAGTTTGTGCCACAGATGGATATGTAATAGATGTTTACGGACCGTACGAAGCAATTGTGAATGATGCGAAAATCTTACAACATGTACTAAGTGATCCGAACGGCTTGAGATCAATCCTCAAAAAAGGGGATGTTTTTATACTTGACAGAGGGTTCAGAGACGTCAAAGATTGGTTAGAATCTCAAGGGTTCGTTGTGTTGATGCCAGCGTTGAAAGGCAAAAGAAAGCAACTTCCAACAAATGAAGCAAACGAAAGTCGATTTGTTACGAAATTGAGGTGGGTGGTAGAGGCTGTCCACGGTATAATCGGTAGTAAATTCAAACTCTTGCATAATCAGTTTAACAACAACATGTTGGATTCAGCGATGCTTTATTGCAAAGTAGCGAATTTTTTGGTTAATGAGTTTGGAAAAAGACTGAATTGCGATACCGATTTACAAGATCAAATTGCCGAGCAAATGTTGAAAAGAAAAGACGTTGACAATTCTTTAGCGAAAGTTGTGGAAGAACAAAACTGGAATAGGAAGAAAAGGATCTTCAAACCGTTAACATCAAATGACGTATTAGACTTTCCGGAAATGACAGAGCAAGATTTGAAGATCCTTTTCACTGGCTCGTACCAGTTATCGCAAACTGTTTCATACTTAGCTGAAATGTATACCGAAGAAGGACTTTTGAATATGCAATACTTGTTGGAGGACGATACCATTTTGAAATGTGAAGTTAAATCAAGACATATAAACAAGAAAGTATACAGATGTTACGTTCAGTACGACCCTAACAGTATTGGATATAACGGTATAAAAAACTACGTATGTGATTGTGCAAATGGGCTAAGAACTGTTGGTTGCTGTGCCCACGTTGCAACAATCATTTACTTTTTAAGTCATGCACGGTATTTGTCCAAAATCATCCGCCCAGCTCAAATTCTAACGAATCTATTTCACGTTGATAATGTCGAACCTGTTATTGAAGAACACAGTGACGAAGATTAACAACATAACAATCATGTTGCAATGTATGTATTACTTGTGTCTGTTTAATGTATATATTAGATGAATGTATGTAATATTATTATAAATAAATAGATTTTTTAAAATACAATGACTTTTAATTATTGAAAAAACCGAAATAGCAAATACCATTTTCATTTGATGACATGTGTAATTTTTTTTTTTTGTTAGCTGTTTGACATCAAATTTGTAATCGGCGACCTCAGAAACCCCAAAATGTACTTTTATTAAGTAAAATAATTGAAAAATATGATTTTGTGTCATTTTCGTAACTGAAAATGCTCAAATTATAAAAACGGAATTTATTCAAGTTTGATTTTCGGACGCTAGAGACGACCGAATTGAGCCCAATTAGCGTCATTTTGTAGAGGAAGATAGTAGCTTTCTATGCTATGGTGCACGATTTTTTACCATTAATACGTCAATAAAAACCATAGCATTAAATACAAAAAATGACGATTTTTTACGGTTTTTATGCCATTAAAATTATGTTGCACATGATTTAACTTTACGAAAAAATCTGGAAAAATTCAGGGCATGTCTACACATCTGAAACAAAATTTTGGTTGTGTTAAAACCGCTTTAAAATGCATTTGAAAGCTCGAAAAAAAATTAAACATAAAAAAACGCATTTTTTGCGATTATGGTGTTTTCATAAGGGTTTAGGGGGTTAAAAAATATCTCTAAAATTTTGTTTTTCAGCCCTCTTTCAGGTTTTTGGGTCGATTCGATCAAACTCGGTGGGGGCCGTCAGACCCCCCTTAACCGGCTACCCCCTTTAACGGTCGCCATCGAAGGAGAAGCATCCTCATACACTGCATCCAAGCGTTCTTTAATTTCACTGCGCGATTTCCCTTCCAAAAACAAGAATCGAATCACCGACCGATATTGTTCTTTCTCCATTCTTTCAAAAATCAACGGACACATTTGCTTTCACACGCTCTCAAAAGAGAACTACAAGTCCGATCCGGCTGAAATTTTGTCAGTAGCCGTCTACAAGACGGTACTACACTATAGTGTATTTCTCTTGCAATAGTGGCACCATCTAGCGGTGAGGCTAGGTACTTGTCAAATGACCCACGTATATCTCTCCTTAATATAAAATCCTTCACAAACTTTTCAAAAGTATGCTAAGGAAAAAAAATCCTCCCAAAAACATTATTGCTTGTTTAACCGTATAAAAAATTCTGATTTTACTTAAAATATTTTTATTCAAATTCAAACAATGGCTTTATTATATTTTTCAATTCAAATGTACGATAAAGTGAAATGAATTTTTATGAAATTGCCAAGCAAGTTTACTAGAAATGTTGTACACAAAATTGCTAAACCTCAGGAATAATATTTTTTACAAATATTTTATTTTTGTTTAAAACATCATATTGCTATGGTAACATAAAATTGATATCATCATAATATAACTGTACAACGTATGTACCATACAAGTACACTGGTCTTACACGTTCATTGTGCTGGAATATGGCTTATTTGTTTTTTTGATACATATTTTAGATTAACAAAAAGAATCGGGAAATGCTGCTGAATTCCCGGTTACGAGGCCACAGAGGTATTTGTAGTAGCTTCAATTGGGTATGAAAGTAGACGTTTTGATCAGTTGCATTGACGAGGACTTTTCTCGAAGAAACGTTCGGACTGCGTGATAATCCACGGACTCACTGATCATTGTTAGAGCACGCATACGTGATGGGATTTTGAATATCGTCACTTGTATAACTCTGTCTACATCAATTTTGGCACCGTTTGACATTCAGTAGCACGTTTTTCTAACTCCCGGGGCGTCCACAGCAATCTCGAGGCAGTATTCTACCCTGGAGGCCAAAATTGCGGGCGTTTTTTCGGGCTTGATAAAAAAGACAAAAAACATTCTCAGTATACATACCTACTTTATATTTGTTTTATCGATGACTTGCTAAAAAAATGGCGTGTCATCAAAATAAAAATTGAAAAAGTTATGAGCATCAAAATTTAGCCACGAAGGAAAAAAGGGTTAGGGCGGTTGACATGATTCCAAAGCTTCTAAGGATTCATCTCAACCAGAAATAAAACCAATTTTCTTTATCAATAAGAATGTCATAATAGCAGGTAACAAGGAGAAGAACAAACATTCCATGGCGACTGTCTGAAAAAAGTTAATTTCGCGCCTGATCTTTTTAAAGTAATTTTTTTTAATAGTAATAATAATAATTTCGCAATGCCCGAGGTAGGGACGATAGAGGGATATACAGGGTGGACCATTTAACTTGACCACCCGAAATATCGTCGTTACCTTTAAAGTGACGAAAAAAATGTGAGAAGGTAATTTGATTGATCTCGAAGGGCTGATACAGTGGTGAAAAATTCATTTTTGTGAAGGTCATAGTTTTTGCGTTCTCAAGGTCATCAATGGTTTTTCAAATGGAAATATGTTTTTTTTTTATTATTAAGACGTTGTAGCTGATATTTAGACGAATCTAACGACAACATGATATCATGACCTTGAAATGATTTTTCACTAAAATCTACGTGTAAAAACGGGAAATCGTGATGGTATTGACAATAAGAATATCCGAAAAATGTAATTGAATTTTTTGTGCAGAAAATTTATTGTAACAAATGTTCGAAGTAATGGCCATTAACCTTGACACTTTTTTGAAGACGTCGGATGAATGATTCTCTTGACCTTCGAATACTTTCTGGTGTGATAGCGACGTATGCTCTTGTAATTCGTTCTCGTATGTTCACCGAGGTCGTAGGACTATCATGGTATACACGATCCTTTATAGAGGGCGTACACAAATTACGTAGCGAAAAATTTCCCAATGTTTGACCCCCCCGTCGTCCCACGTAACGGGACCGTAACGCTTGGCCGGAACCCCCCCCCCCCCATTCCGTTACGTAACGGGAGCTTTGTTGTCAACAATTGCAATTTTTTTCATAGACATAACTAATTACGAAAGGATCGGGCTTATACTCATTTTATGAAGTATATATTCATCTAGTTTTATACCAATTTTTATGACATACTTCGTTTCAAAGCACGTGCTCGACTTGGTATATATGATTTCGCTAATGCGCCTAGACTTCGTCTCCCCTAGCGAAGTCTATGTTCCTATGGAGGTTTTTTAGTGAAATTTGAAAAAATGGTGGCGGTTTGGACAAAAAGTACCAAATTAACCCTTTTTTCGACAGTTTTTCGTAAAAAAATAGGAAGATTAAAGAAAAAGCTTTCATACCAATATAAGGAATGACGTGAAGAATGTTCTCTTCAAAATTCAACTCTATAGCTTGAAAACTCTTCCTTTGAGACTGGCCACCGTTTTGAAAAACACCATTCCGAGAAAAACGTGTTTCAAGTTCTAAGAGTTGTTAAGGAAGGCTTAACTTTTTCTAAGAAAGGCTGTAGCGACCAAAATAATTCGAATTTCGATCTAAAAATTGGACAGAACGTTTATAACCCTGTATACTATCGGATAATGCAAAAAGAGATTTTTTGAAAATTTTACAATGTGATGTTTCCTTAATTGATAGTGAAATAATAGAGCCAATGAGCATTTGAATCCTTATTTCTCACAATTGACATAACGTAATGTAACCATATAAAGCAAGATTTTTTTGCATCCGACATACTTATTATTTGACGTTATTGCTCTCGCACGTAAGCATTTTTGTTATCACGAACGTTGGAACGCCTTACATCGTCCATTTTGTTTCGACACACGTTTCAATCGGAAGACCTTTATCTTCGCTGCAATGTTTGGCCTATAGAGATCAGTGTTGGGCTTTAATCAATTTAATTTTCAATCAGTTCATTAATTAACTGAATAAATAATTGCATTCAATTTAATTGCAATTAATATGAATTGCAATTACACTATTAATTGCATATTGCAATTAATTTTTTTGGATAAATCCATGTTAATTGCAACTCGCAATTATAATAATTGGAATTAACTTTTTCAATTGTTCTAAAAAACAATTAAAACTAAAAATTAACCTATTTAACTTTACCGATATCAGATAAGAAGATTTATATATTATTATTGATTATTGTATATATTATTGATGATTAATATCAGTATTTTATTTGCTGCTCACGTTCGTATTTCAATGAATTACCGATTTGTTCTGACGCCACTCCGCGCCTTATACAATAATCACTTTCAATTGTTAGTTTTTTCATCAAATATATTAAAAAGATTGAAAATCCATTAGGTTGTAATTGTGGAAAGGCACGATCAACAATTGGTTAATTGTTAATTGCGATTACAGCAATTAACAATTAATTGATTGTTAATCGTGAGTTTTCACAATTACAATTAATTAATTGTGAATTGTTATAGTCATGATTAACAATTAATTAATGTTAACCTTTAGTTACGCTAGAAATTAAATTTGCCCAACACTAATAGGGATACCAATTCTTGCTTCGTCCTACACCGAATCCGTATATTTTTAATTCGTCATCTCAAAGACGATCATTCCGAAAGTATTTTTTTCTCTAATAGACAATAATGTCGTCGTGTTCGTGTAAAGCAACTGTAAAAATATCTCTTCTTCAAGTTTTCTGTCTTTGCCTTAAAAACTTCACGTAAAGCTTTTCTTCAGAAGAATATTGATTTTTGCCTGCAAATTAAAAATCAGCGATTATAAATATTTGTAACTCGGTACGAGCGAATGAGAACCAACATCCACAGAGTTTTTCGAAAAAAAAACAATAGTAAACGCTCGCTTTAATTATTTAATAAATCCATAATATGCTTTATACAAATGAGGCCCGACAATAACTCCAATGATACTTTTTCTTCACCCCTATCTTCGAGGGTGCGTTTCACCCCTTAAAAATCGGGTTCCCCAGATATAAAAAATACGTGTCACCTTTTTTACCGATTCTACAAACATACCAAATTTAATCGAAATCGAAGAGTTCGACCTGAAGACCTTTCATTGTTAATCAGGAACGTAACGTAAACCTAAACGTGGCTGCCGAAAAACTTGATTCATTTGTTCTCAATACGCCGCAGTCATCGGAATCCATCTCATCGAATGTTAACGTTGCACTGATACCGTTGCCAATTGAAGACGATTTTCTAATTCGAGCCTATTTTTCTTCTTAGTTTTTATGTTCACCATGGAAGAGAACGTTATAGTTCAGTAAAAGACACGACAACCCAGCACTTATAGCGCAGAATTTAATTTTTTGACTAAAGCTAGACGGTTGTCTGCTGAAAGTAACCCCAATGGAATTTTGCCCCTCAACTCGTCCCAACCCTAAGGAATAGGGGTTGAAAACTTAAAAATCGCCGTATCCCGATAATTAATAGCTCGATCAAAAAATGTTTTAAACAAAAGTTGTTTGGAATAATAAAATACATGTAAAGTTGTCTGACGTCCAATCCCCTAACTTTGAAAATAGCGGCACCAAAAACGCAAGAGCACCACTGACCCAGACAAGGACGCAGCGATATGTTTACTCCGCTCGCGCACGCATCACCCCCGAATGTTCTAATCGTTTTTGTGCCGCTACTTTCAAAGATAGGGCGTTGGACGTCACAGAACTTTAGACGTATTTTATTATTCCAAACAACTTTTGTGTAAAATAGTTTTCGATCGGGCTGTTAATTATCGAGATACGGCGATTTTTAAGTTTTCAACCCCTATTCCTTAGGGTTGGGGGAGTTGAGGGGCGACATTTTATTGGGGTTACTTTCAGTATGCAATCATCTGCC
This sequence comes from Ophion slaviceki, assembly GCA_944452715.1. Lineage (NCBI taxonomy): Eukaryota > Metazoa > Arthropoda > Insecta > Hymenoptera > Ichneumonidae > Ophion > Ophion slaviceki. The sequence continues at coordinate 59,384,613 of OX101784.1, forward strand.
TTCAGTCAAAAATTCATATTCTACGCGAAAAAGTGCTGGGTTTTCGTCGTTTTTACTGGACTATAGTCCGTCAGCTCAACTCTGTTCGCAGATGCTATCAGATGCTTACAAATTGCCTCAATACTTATTGTGTTTTTTTTTCTCAAGCATAACTCGTCGTATTACTAATACGTAGCACCATTGTTCGAGGCGTACTTTGTTTCAAAGCACGTGCTCGACTTTCCGTATATAATTTAGTTATCGCGCTTAGACTTCGTCTCCCGCAACAAGGTCAGACGGTCCTCTGTTCGTTTCATCTCTACTGCGTGCTTAAGGCGTTACCCCCACTTGTAGCGCAAAAAAGGCCTTTTTCATGAATTTTTTTAAAGAATACTACAAAACTTTTTTAATCGATCAATATACCATCTTAAAGAACGCATCACACGGTCCAAATTACTAATGTGTGGTCATAGTAGCCGTTTTCGACAAATCCACCAATGTCCGGTCTAGAAATTGTGCTACGGAAGCAGAACCTTATTATTCCCCAGTGTCCCGTTTTTCCAATCAGCAGATAGTCTAACATCAGGCTTTATAGCATCTAAATAAATACACTATGTATCACAAGAAAAGTGGATTCAAACTTGAAAGCCGACTCGGAACTGACAGGAACCCTCGGTAGGATTCCAACATTTGTTACCAATATGAAGGTATTATCATGCTTTCCCTTTTTTTCGTATTAAAAATATCTTCCGATTAAGGGGTTAACCCCACTTGCGATTTTGAAAAAAATCGATTTTTTTTTATTGCATTTCTTTTTAAGTGCAATTTGAAGTGCAGTTTTTTTTATTCCCGGAATAGATGACTCTATGTAAGTTTACAAAAAAAAATATTTTCTTCGTGTAAACTGAAATTGAAACTTTAAACGCGTTTTTCTTAAAATGGCATTTCTGAAGTCGGTGACCAAGATTACTCGAACACTAATGAACCGATCTTCTTGAAATTTTGCAGGCTTATTTAATACATAAAAATGTAGTCTTTAATCGTTCGATTTTTTTTTTCGAAAAAATTGCCGTTTTATAGCCAAAAAACGGCCGTTTTTTTCGTTAAATTCGAACCATTAACTTTGACTGTCCGCCATTTTGTGAAAAATGGATATTTTTTAAAATCCTTCGATTAAAGACTAGTTTGTACTTATATTTGACTAAATCCATCCGCATTTTTTTTTTTCAGATGATCCACTTCGCCGCAATGTTGGTCACCGCAAACCGTGTATATAAAAACATTATTTCATTGACGGCCATTTGCCACTAAACAATGTAATATTTTTCAATAAAAAAATTACTGAAAGTTCTTCAAGATGCGTTCTTTAAGATGGTATATTGATCGATTAAAAAAGTTTTGTAGTTTTCTTTAAAAAAATTCATGAAAAAGGTCTTTTTTGCGCTACAAGTGGGGGTAACGCCTTAAGCACGCAGTAGAGATGAAAAGAACAGAGGACCGTCTGACCTTGTTGCGGGAGACGAAGTCTAAGCGCGATAACTAAATTATATACGGAAAGTCGAGCACGTGCTTTGAAACAAAGTACGCCTCGAACAATGGTGCTACGTATTAGTAATACGACGAGTTATGCTTTAGAAAAAAAAAACACAATAAGTATTGAGGCAATTTGTAAGCATCTGATAGCATCTGCGAACAGAGTTGAGCTGACGGACTATAGTCCAGTAAAAACGACGAAAACCCAGCACTTTTTCGCGTAGAATATGAATTTTTGACTGAAGGCAGATGATTGCATACTGAAAGTAACCACAATAAAATGTCGCCCCTCAACTCCCCCAACCCTAAGGAATAGGGGTTGAAAACTTAAAAATCGCCGTATCTCGATAATTAACAGCCCGATCGAAAACTATTTTACACAAAAGTTGTTTGGAATAATAAAATACGTCTAAAGTTCTGTAACGTCCAACGCCCTATCTTTGAAAGTAGCGGCACAAAAACGATTAGAACATTCGGGGGTGATGCGTGCGCGAGCGGAGTAGACATATCGCTGCGTCCTTGTCTGGGTCAGTGGTGCTCTTGCGTTTTTTGTGCCGCTATTTTCAAAGTTAGGGGATTGGACGTCAGACAACTTTACACGTATTTTATTATTCCAAACAACTTTTGTTTAAAACATTTTTTGATCGAGCTATTAATTATCGGGATACGGCGATTTTTAAGTTTTCAACCCCTATTCCTTAGGGTTGGGACGAGTTGAGGGGCAAAATTCCATTGGGGTTACTTTCAGCAGACGACCGTCTAACTTTAGTCAAAAAATTAAATTCTGCGCTATAAGTGCTGGGTTGTCGTGTCTTTTACTGAACTATAACGTTCTCTTCCATGGTGAACATAAAAACTAAGAAGAAAAATAGGCTCGAATTAGAAAATCGTCTTCAATTGGCAACGGTATCAGTGCAACGTTAACATTCGATGAGATGGATTCCGATGACTGCGGCGTATTGAGAACAAATGAATCAAGTTTTTCGGCAGCCACGTTTAGGTTTACGTTACGTTCCTGATTAACAATGAAAGGTCTTCAGGTCGAACTCTTCGATTTCGATTAAATTTGGTATGTTTGTAGAATCGGTAAAAAAAGGTGACACGTATTTTTTATATCTGGGGAACCCGATTTTTAAGGGGTGAAACGCACCCTCGAAGATAGGGGTGAAGAAAAAGTATCATTGGAGTTATTGTCGGGCCTCATTTGTATAAAGCATATTATGGATTTATTAAATAATTAAAGCGAGCGTTTACTATTGTTTTTTTTTTCGAAAAACTCTGTGGATGTTGGTTCTCATTCGCTCGTACCGAGTTACAAATATTTATAATCGCTGATTTTTAATTTGCAGGCAAAAATCAATATTCTTCTGAAGAAAAGCTTTACGTGAAGTTTTTAATGCAAAGACAGCAAACTTGAAGAAGAGATATTTTTACAGTTGCTTTACACGAACACGACGACATTATTGTCTATTAGAGAAAAAAATACTTTCGGAATGATCGTCTTTGAGATGACGAATTAAAAATATACGGATTCGGTGTAGGACGAAGCAAGAATTGGTATCCCTATTAGTGTTGGGCAAATTTAATTTCTAGCGTAACTAAAGGTTAACATTAATTAATTGTTAATCATGACTATAACAATTCACAATTAATTAATTGTAATTGTGAAAACTCACGATTATCAATCAATTAATTGTTAATTGCTGTAATCGCAATTAACAATTAACCAATTGTTGATCGCGCCTTTCCACAATTACAACCTAATGGATTTTCAATCTTTTTAATATATTTGATGAAAAAACTAACAATTGAAAGTGATTATTGTATAAGGCGCGGAGTGGCGTCAGAACAAATCGGTAATTCATTGAAATACGAACGTGAGCAGCAAATAAAATACTGATATTAATCATCAATAATATATACAATAATCAATAATAATATATAAATCTTCTTATCTGATATCGGTAAAGTTAAATAGGTTAATTTTTAGTTTTAATTGTTTTTTAGAACAATTGAAAAAGTTAATTCCAATTATTATAATTGCGAGTTGCAATTAACATGGATTTATCCAAAAAAATTAATTGCAATATGCAATTAATAGTGTAATTGCAATTCATATTAATTGCAATTAAATTGAATGCAATTACTTATTCAGTTAATTAATGAACTGATTGAAAATTAAATTGATTAAAGCCCAACACTGATCTCTATAGGCCAAACATTGCAGCGAAGATAAAGGTCTTCCGATTGAAACGTGTGTCGAAACAAAATGGACGATGTAAGGCGTTCCAACGTTCGTGATAACAAAAATGCTTACGTGCGAGAGCAATAACGTCAAATAATAAGTATGTCGGATGCAAAAAAATCTTGCTTTATATGGTTACATTACGTTATGTGAATTGTGAGAAATAAGGATTCAAATGCTCATTGGCTCTATTATTTCACTATCAATTAAAGAAACATCACATTGTAAAAGTTTCAAAAAATCTCTTTTTGCATTATCCGATAGTATACACGGTTATAAACGTTCTGTTCAATTTTTAGATCGTAATTCGAATTATTTCGGTCGCTACAGCCTTTCTTAGAAAAAGTTAAGCCTTTCTTAACAACTCTTAGAACTTGAAACACGTTTTTCTCGGAATGGTGTTTTTCAAAACGGTGGCCAGTCTCAAAAGAAGAGTTTTCAAGCTATCGGGTTGAAATTTTAAGAGAACATTCTTCACGTCATCATTCCTCATGGTGGTATGAAAGCTTTTTTTTAATCTTCCTATTTTTTTACGAAAAACTGTCGAAAAAAAGGGTAAATTTGATACTTTTTGTCCAAACCGCCACCATTTTTTCCAATTTCATTTAAAAAAACCTCCATAGGAACATAGACTTCGCTAGGGGAGACGAAGTCTAGGCGCATTAGCGAAATCATATATATCAAGTCGAGCACGTGCTTCGAAACGAAGTATGTCATAAAAATTGGTATAAAACTAGATGAATATATACTTCATAAGATGAGTATAAGCCCGATCCTTTCGTAATTAGTTATGTCTATGAAAACAATTGCAATTGTTGACAACAAAGCTCCCGTTACGTAACGGAATGGGGGGGGGGGGGGGGGGTTCCGGCCAAGCGTTACGGTCCCGTTACGTGGGACGACGGGGGGGGTCAAACATTGGGAAATTTTTCGCTACGTAATTTGTGTACGCCCTCTATAAAGGATCGTGTATACCATGATAGTCCTACGATCTCGGTGAACATACGAGAACAAATTACAAGAGCATACGCCGCTATCACACCAGAAACTATTCGAAGGTCAAGAGAATCATTCATCCGACGTCTTCAAAAAATTGTCAAGGTTAATGGCCATCACTTCGAACATTTGTTACAATAAATTTTCTGCACAAAAAATTCAATTATATTTTTCGGATATTCTTATTGTCAATACCATCACGATTTCCCGTTTTTACACGTAGATTTTAGTGAAAAATCATTTCAAGGTCATGATATCATGTTGTCGTTGGATTCGTCTAAATATCAGCTACAACGTCTTAATAATAAAAAAAAAAACATATTTCCATTTGAAAAACCATTGATGACCTTGAGAACGCAAAAACTATGACCTTCACAAAAATGAATTTTTCACCACTGTATTAGCCCTTCGAGATCAATCAAATTACCTTCTCACATTTTTTCGTCACTCTAAAGGTAACGACGATATTTCGCGTGGTCACGTTAAATGGTCCACCCTGTATATCCCTCTATCGTCCCTACCTCGGACATTGCGAAATTATTATTATTACTATTAAAAAAAAATTACTTTAAAAAGATCAGGTGCGAAATTAACTTTTTTCAGACAGTCGCCATGGAATGTTTGTTCTTCTACTTGATACCTGCTATTATGACATTCTTTTGATAAAGAAAATTGGTTTTATTTCTGGTTGAGATGAATCCTTAGAAGCTTTGGAATCATGTCAACCGCCCTAACCCTTTTTTCCTTCATGGCTAAATTTTGATGCTCATAACTTTTTCAATTTTTATTTTGATGGCACGCCATTTTTTTTGCAAGTCATCGATAAAACAAATATAAAGTAGGTATGAATACTGAGAATGTTTTTCGTCTTTTTTACCAAGCCCGAAAAAACGCCCGGAATTTTGGCCTCCAGAGTAGAATACTGCCTCGAGATTGCTGTGGACGCCCCGGGAGTTAGAAAAACGTGCTACTGAATGTCAAACGGTGCCAAAATTGATGTAGACAGAGTTATACAAGCGACGATATTCAATTTCCCATCACGTATGCGTGCTCTAACAATGATCAGTGAGTCCGTGGATTATCACGCAGTCCGAACGTTTCTTCGAGAAACGTCCTCGTCAATGCAACTGATCAAAACGTCTACTTTCATACCCAATTGAAGCTACTACAAATACCTCTGTGGCCTCGTAACCGGGAATTGAGCAGCATTTCCCGATTCTTTTTGTTAATCTAAAATATGTATCAAAAAAACAAATAAGCCATATTCCAGCACAATGAACGTGTAAGACCAGTGTACTTGTGTGGTATATACGTTGTACAGTTATATTATGATGATATCAATTTTATGTTACCATAGCAATATGATGTTTTAAACGAAAATAAAATATTTGTAAAAAATATTATTCCTGAGGTTTAGCAATTTTGTGTACAACATTTCTAGTAAAGTTGCTTGGCAATTTCATAAAAATTCATTTCACTTTATCGTACATTTGAATTGAAAAATATAATAAAGCCATTGTTTGAATTTGAATAAAAATATTTTAAGTTAAATCAGAATTTTTTATACGGTTAAACAAGCAATAATGTTTTTGGGAGGATTTTTTTTCCTTACCATACTTTTGAAAAGTTTGTGAAGGATTTTATATTAAGGAGAGATATACGTTGGTCATTTGACAAGTACCTAGCCTCACCGCTAGATGGTGCCACTATTGCAAGAGAAATACACTATAGTGTAGTACCGTCTTGTAGACGGCTACTGACAAAATTTCAGCCGGATCGGACTTGTAGTTCTCTTTTGAGAGCGTGTGAAAGCAAGTGTGTCCGTTGATTTTTGAAAGAATGGAGAAAGAACAATATCGGTCAAGATGCGTTCTTTAAGATGGTCAAGATGCGTTCTTTAAGATGGTGTGTTTTACAAGTTCATTTTACTGGAATGTGGATTGTTTACCTTTTTTATAATTATGTCAGATTAAAAAAAAAAACGTTTTGGAAATGTCGAATTTTGAAAGAATTTCCAAAAAGTTTTATTTTATAATTTAACATATTTATTAAAAAGGTGAATAATCAATTTTTAAGTAAAATAAACGTGTAAAACCTGCAGCTACAAAACCTTCCATGGCCTACAGCAACTACAAAATCTTTCATGGCCTCGTGGCCACAGCCGTATTTGTAGATGCTTCAAGTGTACAGAAACGTAGGTGTCGTTATCAATAGCATTGACGAGGACTTTTCTCTTTCTCGAATAACCACGCGCCAAAAGAAGAAAAATTCATTGCCAATGTATCAACACTTGCATAACTCGAGGTATATAAAGCTTGGCAAAGTATTACCCCCAGTCATTCGTTTCTTTATTCGACTCGGACAACCAGTGTCGGCCACGTGCAACCGCGGCTGCGTACAAACTCCAATCCCATCAAGGTCAATTACACACGTCAAATTAGGTATATATTAATTAAAAAGCCATGCGTAACAATGTTATGAAGATAAAATAAAAAGTATATAATTACGCCAGTTACCATGTTGATTGGCGAAAATGAATAATTTTTTTTTGGTACCTGCAGTGTATTTCGTACTTTCGAAAAATTGTTTACATACTTCTTCTGGTTTCCAAATGTGACAATAGAACGATTCGGCTTTTGGCTACACGCTCTTGATCCAATTTCGTTCCACGGAGGTTCTCTGTCATGAAGATAATACTGTTAATCGTATTCCTCGCAATTGGTGGTGAGTACACCCAGAATCAATCACGGCAGCTTGAGATTCAAGTATTCGCGGCCAAGCATGGGGATTTGCTGTACAGACGGCGGTTGAAAAAACCGTTGCAAGGGACTATAAGATCTCCGCTAATAGTAACAGATTAAGGGGTCTTCTCACTTTAGACGCTAAAAAAGGCTATTTTCATGAATTTTTTTGAAAGGTTTGTATTATAGATATTGTTATAAAATATGTTACACTCAATAAATACACTTTCGAAATACATTTCAAAAAAAATCTTTATTCAAGTCACTATTTATAGACCAAACTGGTAGTTTAAAACATCTCCTGAAAAAATGTAGGTCTGCGCTGTTGATGAAATCTCGGAGATGGATCATCCTAAACAGAAAAAATCAAGTGGTTTTAGATCCAGTATGTTAATGGCTATAGCGCATATCATACGGTTTTGAAATATGCAAAAATAAGAAAATGTCGGACATTTTTCGAAAAAAACGTGTTTTTTCACCGTTTTTGGCAAAAAAATAGTAAATATCAAAATTTACAAAAATCCGTTATATGCGCTATAGCTATAGTTGTAAAGAATATGTGGTTAAAATTTAACAAGGATCGGTTTAGTAGTTTCGAAGATTTTATCAACAAGCCGTCGAAAAACGTTGTTTGGAGAAAAACGCGTCTAAAGTTTGTTTGGGTTACATAAATGCATACATTTTTTTAAAATGTATTTCGCAAGTGTATTTATTAAGTGTAACAACTTTTATGTCAGTATCTATAATATAAACCTATCAAAAAAATTAATGGGAATGACCTTTTTTCTTTAGCGTCTAAGTGAGAAGACCCCTTAATGGATAGTGAAATAATAGAGCCATGTAATCGCTGTGTCCATATTTCTCACAATTGACATAGCGTATGTAACCATAAAAAAACAGTCTTTCGCGTAAGAAATATTTTCATTTTGATGTCAGCACTCGTGTACGTGACCATTTCCGTTATTACGAACGTCGGTACAGCTAAAAAATCGTCAACAGTGTTTCGATACAAGTGTCAATCGAAAGACTCTTTTTCGTTTCTGGAATGCTTGCCCTATAGTAATCCAAATTCGTGTTCCATTCTACAACGAATCCGTACATTTTTAATTCGTCATCTCAATGACGATCATTCCGAAAGTATTTTTTTTTTCTCTAATGGAGAATGATGTCCCTGTGTTCGTGTGAAGCGACTGTAAAGATATTTCTTCTTCGACTTTGCTGCCATTGTGAAAAAACACCACGTAACGGTTGTCGTCCGCAGGTTATTGACTTTGCTCTGTAAGTTGAGAATCATGGATAATTGCAATAGGGTATTACACCCTTTTTTGAAAGGTGTATCAATGTGATTCTCTGGTGGCAATAAACTACTAGAATTATTATTTCCATTTTATGATATCGATAAGTGCGATGAAAATGCATTTAAATTTTACGTTTCAAATTCCCGCGCCAAAACGCTAGCCGCCATGCTGCTGCGGTTTGTGACGTCAATTGCATAGTAAACATCGACATTGCGCCAATTGTGAATACGTAAATTTTTTTGGTTAAGTTCGTCCTATCGCTTCACACTAGTCATATCAGTTATCATACTTGGGACTCGTACAATTTATATTTCTAACGTATGCAAAAAAAGAAAGTTGTAATAACTAAATTTTCCATGTGTAAACTGTTTAATGAAGGTTCACATTTAATTAGAAAAGTGAAAAAATAGTCATTCCAACGATTCGTGCAGTATTTCTAGGTTTGATATTTGGCAATATTGGTTCTATCTCCGTCTCTTTTTACTCAACCAGGCGACCTCCTCCAGGTTTAACCTCCGTGCTTTTCAACGTCGATCTGTCAAAACAATGTGAGGTGCGGGCAGAGATGGGCATACTCGAATACTTTTAGTATTCGAGTAGGAAAATAATACCTAATACATGTCAGATGGATATTCATTTTTTATTTCGATAGTGAATCCACCTCGATTCAGTATTCGTTCCGAAAATAAATAATGAATCCTACTGGATTCAGTATTCTTTTCAAAATGAATAATGAATCCAGTTGGATTCAGCATTCATTACAAAATAAATAATGAATCCAACTGAATTCCGTATTTATTTCAACATAAGCAATGAATCCAATTCGATTCAGTATTCATTCCGTACTCGGGTATCATCAAATTGAATAATCTGGAAAAATTTACAGGAAACATGTTTATTCTATTGAAACATTATCGTCCAATTACATTATATTTACCCAAGGGAAATCGCGCTCTTAGTATCTAGTAACTGAAGAAATGGGGGTAGAAATGGGACATTATGTTTGTCCCATTTTCATTGTCCATTTTCCAGATTATTCAATTTGATGATATGCGAATACGGAATGAACACTGAATCGAGTTGGATTCATTACATATGTTGATATGAATACTGAATTCAGTTGGATTCGTAATTAATTTTGAAATGAATACCGAATCCAGTAGGATTCATTATTCATTTCGAAATGAATACTGCATCCAGTAGGATTCATTATTCATTTTCGGAATAAGTACTGAATCCAGTAGGATGTATCATTCATTTTCGGAACGAATACTGAATTGAGTTGGATTCATTATTCATTTTCGGAATTAATACTGAATCCACTGGGATGCTTTATTCATTTTCGGAACCCATTTTGAATATGTTTCTTTATTATTCATGAATAAAAAAAAATTCGGATATGCCCAACTCTGGGTGCGGGAAATATAAAGCATTGTATTCCGGCCACGACTGGTAAAGTGCGTGGAAAATTTGGGTCGGCGAAATATGTCGGTTAAAAATGAAATATGTGTGGAAATTCAAATGAGTGAGATGAGGTTAGGACTACAGTCAGCTGTTGTAATAAATCCAATACCGGAAGCTAAAATCAAACTTGATATTACATTAAAATTAGGTCAATAAGCGTAATTTTTTCTGAGACCAATGGATTACTATAAGTGTTAAGTGTGTAAATTTGTTTACTACATTTGTTATGATTACTACAATTGTTATGTTTACTACATTTGTTATGATTACTACATTTGTTATGATTACTACAAGTGTTAAGTATGTAAATCTGATTATTTTTAAGAATCTGACGGATTCCCACTATTATATCCACTTTTGTAGCGACCGGAAATTGGGTTTTTGTATGTCGTCTCGAAATTCCTTCACAAAAAAACGCAATTGTGATATTTCTTTTCTCTGCAATTAGGTCGATAAATGACCCTGAAATTTTACAGAGACGATTATTAATATATATACTCAAGCTCAAAAAAAGATTATGAGAATCCTACGGATTGAAGCCTGGCGATAGGACTACCTTAAGGCCTTAGGCCATTGTAACGGGTATAAAATCATGTGCGAATTTTACAATTTTTTTTTCGTATGAAAAAGTGATTCACTCATAAAATTAATTACACATCTATTTAGTATGAATATCAAGCTGTTAGAAAAAAATATATATTTTTTTTCGATGTACAAAATGGCGGGCTACTAATATATTTTTTTTGTCGTCTTTTTTTAGGTGCTACGCGGCGTGGCATTTAGCATCCACAATTTTTTTACCTAGAACAAAAAACAAAAATGCTCGTCAATCTACATTAGAATACCTAGATTAGTACGTACGGAATTTAGAAAAATATTGTTTTATTCAAAAGTTGGAGGTATTTGAACTTAAGAAATGAACTTTCAGTGAAAAATTTCGTTATAATTGCTCATAAACTGCTCATGGAATGAAAAGTTTTCGATTAATCAGAAATTCCGTACGTATTTCTCTGCGAAATGCAATTAGGAACATAACTTTCAAATTTGAAGTAAATCGAGTGAAAATTGTTGAAGTTATTTGTCACGCCAATTGGAAAAAACCTGCTTCGAGAAGTTTCGAGTAGTCAGCCATTTTGTACATCGAAAAAAAATTAATATATTTTCTAGCAGCTCGATATTCATACTAAATAGATGTGTAATTAATTTTGTGAGTGAATCACGTTTTTATACGAAAAAATGGTTAAATTCGCACATGCTTTTATACCCGTTACTTTGGCCTAAGACCTTGAAAGTGAGTTACAATCCCTATCCTTGGTGCGTTGTTCCTAAACGTAAGAATACTAGTGTAAAAACACCGGGAAAGTTGTGGGTTAAAATGCCAATTGATATAAATATAAGGAAGACTTGGTTAAAACTTGCGAGAAGAGATCCAAAGTCATGTTCCGAAAAAAATTCATTTGTTCTTTTTCGAAGTTCAGATAACTATTTGAAAATTTGCAATCAACTATGACAAACGAGAATATATAGTTGTTGAGCCTTTCTTTTACAGGTTAGAGTAATACGTCAACCGCTTTCTTTGTTTACTATGTCAATGACGTCACGTCGGGATCCGTTATGGCGGCTACCATGTCGCACGTTCGTTGAACAGATAAAAAAAGTATTTTTTTCGAAAATGAATTATACAATTTATTTTGTGTTATTATAAACTAAAACCAACATTATTCGATTGCTTATTGTGCAAAATACCGTCTTCATACATTCTTACTATTTTTCTTACATAGAGTAAAATACCCTATTTGTGAGTCGCTGCAAGCAAACAAGCACCAACATCCACCGAGTTAAAAAAATATATAAAACGTTCGCTCTAATTATTTAAATATTCCAAATATCGTATTTTATCAATGGGATCCAACAATATCTCCAATGATCAATTATCTTTGAGACCGATCGGTATTGGGCTATTTAACGATACCAACGTATCAATAAATTGTCGATAAATAGCAACGGGTCATTCTGATCGGTATTGTCGTAGGAACAAGTGCCGCCCGCATGAGACGTGTCGCAGAGGGACAACCGATACCAACCGAGGACGCATCGTTTTTCGTGACGATAAGCTTTGCAGGTTGGCGCCAATGCAGTGGTACGTTAATAACTAAAGATCGCGTTCTTGCCGCGGGACGTTGCGTTGTGGATGAGAACGCTAACCCGCGTCTCGGCCTATTGGTGGTGATGGCTGAGGATCTGCGAGAAGCGGATACTGCTGGTCGTCATGTTGTCCATGTCGAATTGTCCCGTAGCGTTACCGGAGCACAGACACGATATATGAGCATTGCTGTTTTGTTCGCAAGTGAACGCAAGCTTTTTTGTGTACATAACAACTTTGATTGGAGAAATAGTTTGTTATGTATGTGATCGGTTATCACGAATTAAAACTGTGTAGCATTCAGGGAGCCCGAGTAGAAAACGTAACTCATCACCGCCTAGCCACAAGCTAGTAAAGTGATGTTTCGAATCGCTATTAGCAAGCCGTCTTAGCGATTGACTACCCAGCCTTGTAACGCTTTGGTCCTCTAGTGACTGAATACAAAAAATTAGATAGTGACTAGATAGAAAGAAATATCTCACGGCTGTATTATATTTCTGACCGAGCTATGACCTAGTTTTTTGAGCTATCGACTGGGAACAAAAAATTAGGTGGCGATTAGATAAAAAAAAATTGCGGCTACATATTTATATTTTTGTGATTTTTTTTGCACGTTATTTACATCATTGGACCCTTTTACGATATTCTTCGTTGTTCATTAATTAGGGTTATGATATTTGCGCTGTAAATACCAGGTGTGTAAGTATGAAACCGGAATTTTTGTACAGAAAAAACACGTTTATTGTAATGATATGATACAAATAACTGGAGATGGCTTCTCGGGTCACCTTTAACTGATCCGCCAGTTGTTGTTGTGTTTGAGCGTCGTCTTCGTCCAACAAGGCTTGCAGGTCAGCGTCTTCAAACATTTTCGGTGGTCTTCCACGTTCTTCGTTCCTCACGTCAAAATCGCCACTTTTGAACCGTTTGAACCACTCGAAACACTGTGTTTTACCGAGAGCATGCTCACCAAACGCCTCCACAAGCATTCGATGCGATTCGGCTGCGGTTTTCTTCAGATGAAAACAGAAAAGTAGTGCTGTCCGCAAATCGTAATTTGTTGGCACAAAACTCGACATGTTTATCTCTAATAAACTAATGCTACTGAATGAAACTCGTGTTATTGTGAGTTGGAAATCTTTGTCGGATATCAATACAATAACAAGACGCCGCTGACGTGATGTGTCGGTAACTGCATCGACATCTAGCGCCACCTATGGGCAAATTCCGGTTTCATACTTACACACCTGGTATATTAATGGTTCAATTTTAAATTATCTCAGACGAACGCTTACGCCGTAACGTGGTTTCGATCCTGGGACCTCTGGGTGATGAGTTGTGACGTTGTCCACTGAGCCAGTTGTACTTGTTACTTTCTGAATTTTCTTATCGTCTACATATGTTACACTACACAATGTAAGATTATTGAAAAATGGGTGGATTAACAAATGCAAATAACATTATCGGATCAATGACTCAATTGCGTTCGCATTGAGAGCGATAATCGCATAAAATTACATAACCTTAAATTGTATTTGCCCGATCATTTATTCCGGCTAGTGCGGCCGCAGTTGGGAAGTGTTGGCTAGGTCATTGCGAGATATCGACTTGAGGATTTTATTCATTCGCAACGTCACCTGTAACACAAGTTGCTTAAGGCGTTACCCCCACTTGTAGCGCAAAAAAGGCCTTTTTCATGAATTTTTTAAAAGAAAACTACAAAACTTTTTTAATCGATCAATGTACCATCTTAAAGAATACATCTTGAAGAACTTTCAGTAATTTTTTTATTGAAAAATATTACATTGTTTAGTGGCAAATGGCCGTCAATGAAATAATGTTTTTATATACACGGTTTGCGGTGACCAACATTGCGGCGAAGGGGATCATCTGAAAAAAAAATGCGAATGGATTTAGTCAAATATAAGTATAAACTAGTCTTTAACCGAAGGATTTTAAAAAATATTCATTTTTCACAAAATGGCGGACAGTCAAAGTTAATGGTTCGATTTTAACGAAAAAAAACGGCCGTTTTTTGGCTATAAAACGGCCATTTTTTTTCGAAAAAAATGGAACGATTAAAGACTACATTTTTATGTATTAAATAAGCCTGCAAAATATCAAGAAGATCGGTTCATTAGTGTTCGAATAATCTTGGTCACCGACTTCAGAAATGCCATTTTGAGAAAAACGCGTTTAAAGTTTCAATTTCAGTTTACACGAAGAAAATATTTTTTTTGTAAACTTACATAGAGTCATCTATTCCGGGCCCATACAGAAGTATGAGCCCGGATACTTATACTTCAAAAAAATCCAATAAAAAAAAAATCGATTTTTTCAAAATCGCAAGTGGGGGTAACCCCTTAACCAACCGTGAACCAGTCGCTCGATGGGACTACACGTACCACACTTCGTCATTTGTGACCAAGATCGGCTGGGCAGTGACTAGCGAAGGGGTGCACAGCCGCAGTTAACTGGCTAGGTCATGGCGAGATACCGACCTGAGATTTATTGCATTCGCAACGCCATCTGTAACTCAAGTTGCTTAGCCAGCCATGAGCCAATCGCTCGATAGAACTACACGTAGTCACATAACCTCACTTTGTCATTTGTGACCAAGATCAGCTGGGCAGTGACTAGACAAGGGCTGGATGACAAAACATTCACAATATTACTAGCTCATAGCGAGCCAACCATTCGTCAGTTCGTATGAGCTCAATTGAGGGAGCCACTTACTAGGTCGTAACTCAGACAGGCTAGTACAATTTCTACTCGGGAGTCTTCTCACTTTAGACGCTGAAAACGGCTATTTTCATGAATTTTTTTGATCTGTTTACATTATAGATATTGATATAAAAGTTGTTACACTTAATAAATACACTTTAGAAATACATAAAAAAATGTTTGAATGTATTTATGTAATCCAAACAAACTTTAAGTGCGTTTTTCTCGAAACAACGTAATTCGACGTCTTGTTGATAAAATCTTCGAAACTACTAAACCGATCCTTATGAATTTTTAACCACATATTCTTTACAACTACAGCTATAGCGCATAACAAGGATTTTTTTAAATTTTGATATTTACTATTTTTTTGCCAAAAACGGTGAGAAAAACCCGTTTTTTCGAAAAATGTCTGCCATTTCGTAATTTTTGCATATATAAAAAATCATACAATATGCGCTATAGCCATTAACATACTGAATTCAAAACCGTTTGATTTTTTTGTCTCGGATGATCCATCTCCCAGATTTCATCAACGGCGCAGACCTACAATTTTTTAGGATATTTTTTCAACTACCATTTCCGTCTATAAATAGTGACTTAAATAAATCATATTGGTTTCAGATTTATTCCAAAAGTGTATTTATTGAGTGTAACAACTTTATCAATATGTATGATACAAAGCTATCAAAAAAATGCCTTGAAATAGCCATTTTAGCCTCTAAAGCGAGAAGACCCTTTAATCTTGAATTTACTTTGCGAATTGGGTCATAATTCCGTTGCTACGCTCTAAATCGGAGGTGTCACATAAACTTAAACGTGGCGTCAGAAAATCTTGATTTATTTGCTCCCAATACGTCGTAGCTAGCGGAACCCGTCTCATCGTATGAAAACGTTGCACGAATAGCGTTGCCAACTGAAGACGTATTCGATGCCCGACGATTAGGACTTTCAGCGTCGCTGACAGCCCAATTGATAGGAACGACAACCGTGCTGTATCCATTTCCCGATGAACCCATCCACCAATTGGACGTTTTGGTCGAACGGTGCGAACTTCCTAACACGTTTTGCGGTACAGCCGAGGTCGGCGGAATCACCTATGTAAGTAACCAAGTTGGATAGCCTGGTCTCTCACTTCGAGTAATATTCGCGTTTGGGAGATTCGCGTTTGGGAGTAACTTTCATTGACGGTAATAGTAACAGTCGGTTCGATCACTTCGGGCCAAGGCATCATTGTTACGTTGTGGGGAATCTGTTTAGCTGATGACGCCGAAAATGCCTGGAGCTACATGGATCCGCAATTTTTTTGTTTGCTAGGCCAAATTCATCAATGATCAAGTCATTCGTTCAACGGAATTTGAAGGCCGGATATACATTTAGACAGGAAAAACATTAGCAATGTTTTTGATTGAGGGATTTTTTGAGGGCTATACCAGTGTGAACGCTGAAAATTTGGGTGATTTTCGGGAATTTTTTGGAAGAAAAGTACTGAATTAAATGTTTCGGAAAATTAAGAATATATTTGGCTATATTTGACCTATATTACATAATTTTTTCATAGAAAAATATTGAGATCCAAGCGACTTATGCGCTGCCTTCAGAGGCACAAAAAAAAGTTCCTCCACTGCTGACATGATTCCGGCCGATTGAGTAGCCGAAACCGAAAAAGGAAAAAATGTCGTTAAACTGCAAGATATTTCCTGTACAATGACGTAGGATTCTTCGAAAAATATCATAATCTAACAAAATTGCGTATATATGAATAAAGTCTGTTTTCTTCCCTACGAAATGGTCGTTTTTTTCAATGCCAAATCGTTAATTTTCATCCAATCAAAAATATCCTACGTCATTGTAGAGTAAATATATTCAAGAGTACTCAGTTCAAATTTCAAGTCAATCGGATAATTGCTCTTTGAATTGCAATGTCGGCAAATTTGAAAAATCTCATTTTGAGAAAAACGCGTTTGAAAATTTAACTATCGATTCCTGCAAGATAAAATGATTAGAGATACGGCCTTGAAATATTTGCAGGATATTCCCGAAAGTGTAAACTGTCGAAAAAGGCAAAAAAGAAAATCGATTTTTTGAAAGTGTCGCACTGGTAGCTATTTTTTTTTCTAAATGCGTACCACTTTTTTCAATTTGCATTTTCTTCATTTTAATTACCGTCACGTAGAAACTATACATCTTCTAACTGAAAAAATGTTTTAACATTTTTGCAAATCAAAGTCTACGGGAAGCTATACGGCACGCCGATTTGCAACTCCCGCGGCGACCTTGATGTAACATTCTGCGACAGCTCCGCCATTTTGATGATAAAATCATAAAAAAAATTGTTTTGTATACTTAAATATACTATTAAAGTATACCTAAAGTTTGATAATTGTAGAATAATTATTGCTTAGCTTAAGGGGCTACCCTTAAGCTAAGAACTAATCATTCTTAATTCACGGTGAAATTATTCTTAGCTTAACGTGAACTTTTGTGCCGAACTAGAACTAAGTTTAACTTTTTCGTGAAATGGATACTTTTCTCGTCATTATGGCGTGAACACAATTTGGCCGCGCTCCCCGTTATCCTCATGATGTTTTCGATTGAGATGCGAACGGAAGCATTAGATTATTCTACCGTATTTGTTGGTTGCGGAATGATAAATCTGTCATATAGCCAGTGGTTTAATCAAGGGCGTCGCCAACGGCGGGTAGGGGCGGCAGCCCCCCCCCCCCGAGATTCGAAAGCATGTATATGAGGGTCTAAAACTTCGAACATTCAAATGTCCCCCACCCTCCCGCCAGCACCTTGCCCCCCTGGCCCATTAGCTGGCGACGCCCTTGGATCCAATCCGTACTAACAAATCCAATATCTTCAAAGTATAAGTGTCCGAAAAAATGTATCTAGCACAAGTGGCATTGTGCAGGGAGGCTCCTCAGGTGATGACATCGATTTTTTTAGGTGGAGTTTCTTACGAGGTACAAAGCCTACCGAAGGGAATGCTGTGTGTTTGTGTTTACCATCTGACAGCACCGTTATGGCAGCATCTAGTGAGACGAATACGGTAACCTGCTACACAAGGTTATCCTAGGCCGTTGATGTCAATTCAGTCTCTAAAAGGTGTTCGAAGTGATGAGCGCCGGCATCACGGCACTATCGTAGTCTTACCGTCGCCAATTGAGTTGCACGTCTCATAACTTCAAACACCTTTCATAAACGAAAGCGAATTTGATGACCTTGAATGACCTTATTTCGTAGGTCATTGCATTCGTCCGAATAGTCGCTTTCAGATGGTAGACACAAGAACACAGCATTTAATTTTAGAAAGCAAATGTGACCTTCGTATCTTGGAAGCATCACCACCTGCAACAAAATCGTTATCACCATTTGCCGACACCTTCTGCACAATGCAGCTTCCGTTGGGCACATCTATTTTCTGACACCCATAGTTTCGATGATATTGAAAGCGCTAATAGTTACTGGACCGGCATACATACATCTGTAAATATTGCTTTATACAATTCTTTTTGCAGGGCGATGAAGGTGCACCGCTTGTTCATAATGGGAGGCTCATAGGCATAGCCCTGGATTGCAAGTCCAATGACGGAAGAGACTTTTATGTGGACATCCACAAGTACTTGGAATTCATTCACCAATGGCTGTAACCAACAGACTCTTCCAACTACAGGAATTTGAAGAAGGATTAAGAAGACATATTAAAAATGTTCGTTTGAAACTTATTTCATGAATGTACGACAGTAATAAATCACCCGAACACGGGAGAATGGAGTAAAACTATGATTTTCAATATTTTCCTGTGCCACAAAAATGCAGAGTTCCTTAATTGCTTGTAGGCTGCTTTATTTGACACGAACTTTTTTGTCTCGTTTTCTTTGCGTTTCGCCACTTTTATGTATTTAAATGCAAAATAAATGTTCGACAATTCTATGTATATGTTACTTCTTTCAAAACTTTTGAAACGTTTAAAAAGTCCGCCTAGTAATAAAAAAAAAATTCCCCGAAATGATTGTGGTTTGTTTTACCTTATAATATTTTTGGTTTACCCCAAAAAATAATAATAATTCGTTTCAATTCAAACAATGATTTTGTTATATTGTTTGCATCAATCGATGTGGCAAAAAAATGAAATCACTTATAAAATAACCAAGTACAATGTAGGTGTTGTGTAGGTGTAAAAGCAATGTTGTAGGTACAATTAATTGTTACACCTTGCAAATAATCTTATTAAATATCTTTGATTTTTATTTTAAAAAATCATGTCATTATGACAAAAAATTGATTCCAGCATTATGGAAAAGTACAGCGGATGAACCACACAAGTACACTGAAAATGCTGTGCAAAGTCTCGGCGTGCATGGTTAAGGGGTTTTCTCAATTTAGACGCTAAAAAAGGCTATTTTCATGCATTTTTTTGATAGGTTTACATTATAGATATTGATATAAAAGTTGTTACACTTAATAAATACACTTCTGAAATACATTTAAAAAAATGTTATGTATTTATGTAACCCAAACAATTTTTAAACGCGTTTTATTCAAAACAACGTTTTTCGACGGCTTGTTGATAAAATCTTCGAAACTACTGAACCGATCCTTATGAAATGTTAACCACATATTCTTTACAATTAGAGCTATAGTTATAGGATTTTTTTAAATTTTGATATTTACTATTTTTGCACAAAAACGGTGAGAAAACACGATTTTTTTGGTTTCTTCCAAAAATGTCCGCCGATTTGTTATTTTTGCATATATAAAAAAATCGTATGATATGCGCTATAGCCATTAACATACTATCTAAAGCGAATCTAAAAGCGTTTGATTTTTTTGTTTCGAATGATCCACCTCCGAGATTTCATCCACAGCGCAGACCTACAATTTTTTAGGAAATTTTTTAATTACCATTTTCATCTATAAATAGTGGCTGAAATAAATAAAACATTTTTTTAAATGTATTACGAAAGTGTATTTATTGAGTGTAACAACTTTTATATTAATATCTATAATATAAACCTACCAACAAAATTGATGAAAATAGCCTTTTTTAGCGTTCAGAGTGAGAAGACCCCTTAAGGGAGGACACCACTGTAGAATTTGCAAAAAATCGTTTTTTTTTAAATTCTTTAAACCTTCAAAAAATGATGCATATTCGTTTATAGCTGAAAAACCAGTTTTGAAGTGAATTATAGCTATTTTTTGGGGAGTCTCCGAGCACTGAAAAGCGCTTTCGACGATGCTACGTCGGTAGACGCAGTTCTCGACTCTTGTAAGCCTTAGGTATTATCTTTAGGTAAAAAGTAACTGACTAAAAATAGTTTCATTTTCTACCGATAGGTGGCATTAGATTACGAAAAAAAATCATCAGCTGTCCCGTCTATGAAACCGTCAACAAGACCGAAGATTTCAAACACGGTTGTCTTAAAACTATATTTTCGAAATTTTCGAAAACTATATTTCGAAGCTATATACTCGAACAATTTCCGGACAATTTACTTGAAATTTAAACTGCGGCTTCTTTGATTCCTTTAACCGTCAAGTACGAGCGCTTTCTTCGAAAATCGAATGTACGTATCCCGCAACATTTTAAAAATCACCTTATTTTTTGAACAAACCTCGTACGTTTATTATAAATAAATCGCTATTTGATACAATTGGTTTCACGAAAATAACTCATGAGCTTCCGAAGTCTTGAAAATGCGTAAAGGTATGAAAAATGTTGACTTTTAACTTCACTATAAAAAAAACCTAAAAGCTACGTTGAACTTAGCTTTATTTTAAAAAGTTCTCTAGTTTACACCCTTACTAAAGATATGCTACATGTCATAGAAATCATTCATTATGTGGTCAACATAAAGACAATAGGGTTTTTAAAATGAATTGGGAAGTCGAAATTTTTCATGCATTCACACTTTTTCTAGACTGGAAGCTCAAGAGTCATTTTCTTGAAACCAATTGTGTCAAATAATTATTTATGTATAGTAAACATACATTGCAGAATGCAACAAAACTTTTTTCGTGCTATTGCAACCACAAATAAAAAAGTTATGACGACTTGAAGGCAACATTTCGGGTAATTAAAAAAACATCATATCTCAATTACCGTGACACTTAGAACAGAGGGGCTAAGGGTATATATATATACGTACAGTACTTCTCTTGGCATTCCCGACCATTTTCAACTCCGTCCAATAAACAGCATTTATTTTTGGCTTTTGTTAAGGGCTCAAGAAATCGCGAGAATCAGTCGCCGCTCGTGGTGCTACCCCATACGTGTACACAATCAAAGAATGCCAAAGCAGTGTTCCCCGGGATTGAGGAAAGTTGTCTCGTGGCTAAATGAGAGATGCACGTACAGTATGATTTCGAAGTTTGCGTAATTGAAATGCAACGAAAAGTACTTCTTCTCAATTGCTCAAATTTTTCTTCGGCTGTGAAAATTACTCAAACGTATTTACGTATTCTTATAAGAGATTCACGACCCCATTTCGCAAAAAAAAGAAGGCTCTGGATCAGTATAATAATAAAGAAATGGAAATTGAACAAAAAAATCGCTGCATACCAACGATGCAAACTTCAACGTCATCTTAGAGCCCGAGTATTCGACTCTTTTATTACCGAGTTTCTTGTGAATTTTGGGAAAGAAGAAATTAGTCAGTGGGGTGGCTCGACATGCTGCAGTTATCGTCATCACGACGATAGGAACACTTGATCTTTTGGCAGAGGTTGGCTTATGACAGTCTGCAGTAAAGGCATTGAACTTGCTCGGTTCAATTGGCATCCCAAAAAGAGGGAGCCCTTCTTTTCCAGTAGTAAAAAAAGATCTAGCTTCTCTCTCTCTCTCTTTCTCTCTCTCTCTCTCTCTCTCTCTCTCTCTCTCTCTCTCTCTCTCTCTCTCTCTCTCTCTCTCTCTCTCTCTCTCTCTCTCTCTCTCTCTCTCTCTCTCTCTCTCTCTCTCTCTCTCTCTCCTCCCTCTCGCTGTATTCTCCAGGCTGAGATATGAGACTCGTTAAAAAATAATCACTGAATTAAATCGAGAGACTATGGGAGGCCTTGTAAACAACCCCAAAGTGTCTGTACACCGGGCATGGTACAACGGCATGGAGTTTCGAGTAATATACAGGCTAGATGTCGCGTTCCACCCTCTTCAGATTTCTCTCTCTCTCTCTCTCTCTCTCTCTCTCTCTCTCTCTCTCTCTCTCTCTCGCTCTCTTTCTCTCTCAGGCTTGTACGCACATCACAAATGCTTAGACGAGGGTGCAGGGCTCTGTCCCTCTCCCTATCTCTCTCTAGCTTGCAACGACCCTACGAAATTCTCCTGCTCTCTTCCGATAATAAATGGGACCCCTGGGTACCGCAAATGAACCACGAAATGCTGCCGGTGTGTCCCGTGGACCAACCTGTCGCTGGACTCGAAACGGAGGACCATCTGTCCGGTATTCCTTTTCCTACTCGTGCACACACACTTTGGATACATACATAGAGACATATATGTACAGGACGATTCACAACTATTACGCTTTCCTCTTTGCATCTGAAGTGTCATT
This sequence comes from Ophion slaviceki, assembly GCA_944452715.1. Classification (NCBI taxonomy): domain Eukaryota; kingdom Metazoa; phylum Arthropoda; class Insecta; order Hymenoptera; family Ichneumonidae; genus Ophion; species Ophion slaviceki. The sequence continues at coordinate 59,407,289 of OX101784.1, forward strand.
GCGAGCAAAATGCCTTTTTTTAATGTCGTCCGACAAATATTGGCCAAGATGTTCCTGTTTAACGTTCAAACGGTAAACAATGGCCAGTAGAAGAATCGCAATTTTGCGCTGTTTTGCGCAGGTGGGCAAAATACAATTCTTGATTTTGTCTTCTTAAGGCGTTTTTTTTAATTACATTTTTCGAAAGTATACATATCCAAAAGTATCATACTAAAATTTCATGAAGATCGGAGGAGTCTAACTGTATTTCTGTGTAACCTTTACTTTACTACCTGAACACGTTCATCTGCTCGTTAAAAACTTTAAATGCGTTTTTCTCGAAACATTTTCGACGGCTTGTTGATAAAATCTTTGAAGCTACTGAACTGATCCTTGTGAAATTTTAACCACATATTCTTTACAACTATAGATATAGCGCATGGCAAGGATTTTTTCTCCAAATTCTGATATCAACTATTTTTTGCCAAAAAGGTGAAAAAAAAAACGTTTTTCTTTGTTTTTTCGAAAAATGTCCGCCATTTTGTTATTTTTGCATATATAAAAAATCGTGTGATATGCGCCATAGCCATTAACGTACTGAATCTAGAACCGTTTGATTTTTTTGTTTCAGATGATCCGTCTCCGAGATTTCATTAGCAGCGCAGACCTACCATTTTTCTAGGACATTTTTTTAACTACCATTTTTGTCTATAAATAGTGACTTGAATCAATAATTTTTTTTTAAATGTATTTCAAAAGTGTATTTATTAAGTAAAACAACTTTTAGTTGTTATACCTATCTATAATATAAACCTGTCAAAAAATTCATGAAAATACCCTTTTTAGCGTCTAAAGTGAGAAGACGCCTTAAGGCCTTATTCGATGTCAAATTGATAGGTGATTGGAAAAATCCCGGTCACACCTGCTGGGAATTGATATTTCATAGAAATATTCTGGAAAAACTGTATTTTCGACAAAACCGTGATATCCGCTTTTGGATTTTTTTCTTATCGGGCCTTATGTTAAAGAGAAGAAATGTAGATATACGGATAAGTCCACCGACATTCTCTAAGTCTATAAAAATCCGTTTCCGAACCGAAGTATAACAACTTTTAGTTGTTATACTTATCTATAATATAAACCTGTCAAAAAATTCATGAAAATACCCTTTTTTAGCGTCTAAAGTGAGAAGACGCCTTAAGGTCTTATTCGATGTCAAATTGATAAGTGATTGGAAAAATCCCGGTCACACCTGCTGGGAATTGATATTTCATAGAAATATTCTGGAAAAACTGTATTTTCGACAAAACCGTGATATCCGCCTTTGGATTTTTTTCTTATCGGGCCTTATTTTAAAGAGAAAAAATGTAGATATACGGATAAGTCCACCGACATTCTCTAAGTCTGCAAAAATCCGTTTCCGAACCCTGGCCATGAACCCCAATTAGTTCATTAGCAACTGAGCAATGACCAATCAAAGTTTCGCCAATTCGCCGTACCGGCTATGCGGACCTTCGAATATGCATGTTTTCGCGGTACGGCGAAGCTTCTCCAGAACGGCCCTTTCAATCTAGCGACTTCTACCTGAGGTCATTTCACGCGGAATTGATCGAGCTTTCGAATGGATTCTGACCAATCTAGCTACGATGATTTGTCAAATCGGTGGAACGGCCCAAAGACGGCCCTCCGGATTACGCCGATTTTTCAGAGCCACTTTTGGTTGTCGATTTTCGCGATGTTCGGATGACTTTTTCGGGTATCAGGAACTGAGATATCGGGACCGGTCTAGTGGCATTCTCCAAGTCAACCAAAATCCTTTTCGGAAATGGGGCTGTGGATCCCAAAAGGTTAATTAGCGGCTAAGATACAGCTGATTGAAAAATGGCAAGTTTGGCGAAATTGAACGGATGGTGGGGAAAGTAGAATTTTTCGATCATTGGCCACCAAATGCCCTGTCCGATGTAAAATTTGTTGCTAATTTAAAAAACATGATTGTTTCGATTGATATCACCACGGAGACTTGTTTAGAAAAATGATAATACGATTTTATAATTTTCTTTTATTAATTAATATTGTGGAAAAAATTGCCCGTCAGTAACTACCGTGCCATTGTTTATTCAGACGCGGATATCTCGGTCAATTTTTTTCCTACGATATTTAACGGGCTACATCCACCTAGGTGGCTTAAAAAATTGCATTTTCAAAAAAATAGTTGTATTCATTAATATCACCTTTTAGCTATATTCCCTGAAAGATTGATTGAAATATCCCTAATATTGAATGAGCTACAGCTTCCAACAGTCGGCCTGGTGAACGGTACCAGCACCATACGTCAAAGTTTAAACGCGTTTTTCTCGAAAAACTGTTTTCAAAGTCGGTGGACATGACATCTCAAGTACCACTTGATGAATTGTTTCCAAATTTACAGGAGATACGACAAGAAATATTTAAAAGTTGTCGACAATCTCACTTTTTGAAAATCGATCTTCATTTTTTTAACAGATACATAAAAAGGACTATTTAAAAAAATGGATTTTGTATGCTCGAGTTTCAATTCGTCGCCACGTTGCTAAAAAAATTATTTTCATAGTCGACAATCGTCAACGTCTCGTATTTATTCACAGCTTTCCGCCCGCGGCTTCGCTCGTGCAGACGTGTGTCGAATGCTCCTTAATGAAATGTGCTCCTGAAATGTTTCATTACGGAACACGTATAATTGTGTTGGAGAGCATGGTTACTAAGTTTCAAGTGAATCTGAGCAGACATTTCTTTTACCATGCAAACTTTGCTACCCCCTTTTCCCCTTAAGGATTGAATTTCCAAAAACGCTGAAATTTTATTTGTGTCTAGGAGCAGTCATACAAAGTTTTGAGTAAATTTGACCCGTTTTTTTTCTTTTTCCATGCAAAAGTTGCCACCCTTTTTCTTCTCTTAGGGGTTGAATTTCCTGAAATGCTGAAATACGTGTTTCATTATTTATGTCAAGAAGCACGAATACCAAGACTCAAGTTAGTCCGACAAGATTTTTTTGAATTTCATACAAACTTTGCCACGCCTTTTCTCCTCTTAAGGGTTGAATTTTGAAAACCGCTCATATACGTGCTTTATTAATAGTGTCACAGAGCAATAATACCAACTTTCAAGTTAATTTGACCATAAAAATATAATTTCCCATACAAAGTTTCCCATACATATCCCCTTTGGCGTTCAACCCCACCTAGGGGTTGAATTTTCAGAAATCCCTTCCTAAACGATGCCTCTAATATAAAATCAACACCATCTTCAAATTTCACGTTTCTACCTCAAGCGGTTTAGGCTGGGCGATGATGAGTCAGTCAGTCAGTCAGTCAGTCAATTAGTCAGACAGGACTTTGCCTTTTATACATATATATTAACTCGAATAACCCATTTGGTTTTTAGATTTCGGTTGGACCGCTTAAGGGGTCTTCTCACTTTAGACGCCAAAAAAGCTATTTTCATGAATTTATTGATAGTTTTATATTATAGATATTGTTATAAAAGTCGTCACACTTTCGAAATACATTTAAAAAATTGTTTATTTCAGTCACTATTTAGTGAAAATGGTAGTTCAAAAAATGTCCTAAATAAATTGTAGATCTGCGCTGTTGATGAAATCTTTGAGATGGATCATCCGAAACGAAAAAATCAAATGGTTTTAGATTCAGCACGTTAATGGCTATAGAGCGTCTCATAAGATTTTTGATATATGCAAAAATAACAAAATGGCGGACATTTCTTGAAAAAAAAAACGTGTTTTTTCACCGTTTGTGGCAAAAATAGTAACTATCAAAATTTAGAAAAATCCTTCATATGCGCTATAGCTACTAAGGGTGTGCGGGTACCCGATTCACTCGGGTACCCGATGTTCGGGTCGGGTCGGGTACCCGACGGGTTACGTTTTTGCATTACCCGCCACTATCGGGTACCCGAATGTGGTAATCGGGTACTCTCAATTTTTTGGTACTCGTAAACATCGAGTACTCTTAAACTTCGAATATTCGTGAACGACTGAAATAATAGGAGAAAACGAAAACTCGAAGAAGGCGATAAAACGAATAAATGATAGTACTGTAAAAAATCTTTTTTCGCCTCACTTTTCTATCCTGTGTGTATGTGTGTGTGTACGTACGTGTGAGTGTGTGTGTCTGTTAGGATGGAGTGAAAAACGGTAACTTTTGGCGGGTCGTATCGTAATAGCGCGGGAAAGTTGCGTTTTGGCATCACTAAAAAGTTTCCGAAAGGAAAGAATGTACAATAAATATCTTCTGTTCCGGCGAACGCCTTAAAGTTTTCATTTTTTTAACGTGGGTTTTAAATGGAGAAAAAACCCAAAAAGACCAAGATTCAACGTCTCGCGTTTATTCGAAGCGAGAAGAATGTAGCTTCCATTTGACATTTAAAAATTGAAAATATCTTAATTAGTTTCAGAGATATAAGCGTTTGAAGAACACGCTTTACCTGGAAAAAAAAATAAAAAATGACAAAAAATTAAATTAAGAAGAATGAATCGCCGAAATTACGAGTTAGCACTAGAAAGAATTAATGAAAATTCGACGAAGAATCTTGCTTTTATTCAGTTTTTTGACATTCAAATATCTCGATATTTCCTGAAATGCGAGTGTTTTAAAAGAAGTTTGCCGGAAAAAATTGTGAATATATATATATATATATATATATATATATATATATAACAAAAATACAAAAATTATTAAATAAATTATTTGTATTCCTTATGAAGTCCGACCTATCGGCGAAGGGTAGAGAACATAAAACTGGAGTCTATTTCGTTCGTTTTGGTACGTTTCCGTGGCGCTATTTATACTATGAAACAAAATTTTATTCCGGCAACACGACTTATCGAGTATCCGATGTGAGAAGAGTACCCGAAAAAATTCGGGTACCCGAAAAACTCGGGTACCCGATCGGGTCATAGTCTAATTACCCGACCCGACCCGACCCGACTAATTCTGCTACCCGCACACCCCTGATAGCTACATTTGTAATGAATATGTGGTTAAAATTTCATAAGGATCGGTTCAGTAGTTTCGAAGATTTTATCAACAAGCCGTCGAAAAACGTTGTTTCGAGAAAAGAGCGTTTAATGTTTGTTTGAGCTACATGAATACATAAAAAATACATAACATTTTTTTTTAAGTATTTCAAAAGTGTATTTATTAAGCGTAACAATTTTTACATCAATATCTATAATATAAACCAATTTTAAAAATGATGAAAATAGCCTCTTTTCGCGTCTAGAGTCAGAAGATCCCTTAAGCTAGACAGTGTCCACCGCCAAACGTCGCAAACCATTTCATCATTTGCCGGTGGTCGTGTTTTTGTTGTTTTTCTGTATTTTTTGTGATTTTTTAAAAAGACTTTCAATAGATGTCGCTTTGTGTTAAAAAAAGCGCGTTTTTTATTTCACCAACAGGTTCTCAGGAAAAACATTCGGAATGTGGCCATTTATTTAGGCCTCTAGGCCCTTAAAAAAGCGTTTTGCTCATAATGACACACTCTATACGCTCATCAAGGGAACCCTACTAGTTGTGAATCACCCTGTAAACTCGATGACGATTTTTCCTCGAGCTTTCTTTTCTCTCCTCTTTTCGTATAACACAGAGCCCTCATCAGCCAAGATTCGTTCGTACAGATAGTAAAAATTGTACTCGCCGAAATCTGTACACCCGCAGAAGGGGTGCGCAACCCCGAGAACCCACAGCAGATCGACTCGATGAAGATCGTGACGAATCCGATGACGAGCGCGCAGAAACGAGAGATGCTTTTCTCTTATATCCAATATATACATATATATATATTTATATTTCACGCTCGGACTAACTCGAGATGAGATAACGCGGTGGGACATTATGATTTTAATGCGCCAAATGTCGCACCTCGCGTCGCCCCGTAAGGAGCGGAGACTCGAGTGCGCGCGGATGAGCATAATCGAGCGTAAAATTTGAAGAATTTTCATTGCACGGCCTTTATTGCCGCATACGATTGTGTCCCGCGATCAAAGGTCCCGACCCTTCGGTAAAATCGGACCTGCTGTTTATTGCCGGGCCATACACGTTAACCCAAATTTACGAGAATTTTTCAATGCTTCGTTTCACACTGGACCCTCGTAACCTTATGGAGACATTTTTCACGATTTTCGCGAATTATCAGCGCGGAGTACGAGCGTATTTGGAGTTTGGGGAAATTCGCGGTTCTCGTAAATTAAGGGGTCTTCTCACTTTAGGCGCTAAAAAGGCCATTTACATGAAGTATTTTGATACACTGAGAAAAAAAATCATTGATCCAACATCATTGGTGTTATGAATGAAATTTCGTTGATTCAATTGTAAAATTGTTGGTGTAAACAATCGGATTTATTAGTCCAAACGAAACGCATTTGACTTGAATAACATGATAAAATTTAAAGTTATTTTTTCATTCAAAAGATATATTGTTAGCCGAGAACAATATATTATTGAAACTATCTAAAAAAATATCGCGAACAAATTATGTAGTTTTGAATGCATTTTCTGCAACGAACAAAAAAAGCATTCCAATTCATAACACGAATATTGTTGATTCGGGTACACAAGAAAAATTGAATTTTGCTCGTTTGATTCAAGTAACATTTGTATTGAGTAAATATGTTATTTTTTTGCCATGTCCGATATTGATTTCCAAGTACATTTTTCGTTAAAATATTAATATTTTCTTTTGAATGAAAAATATAAAGCAAATGTCTGAATTTGTTAAAAAATTGTGCGAAAATAAAATTTGTTTCTTGCGCATTTGGTTGGAAAAATTCAACCAAATCATGATCGAGCGCCACCGAAATTATAGTTGTGAGGGAACCCGTAGTTCTCGGAGTAACCGCTAGAAGCCGCACGCGCGCTCGTTTTTCGTAAGCGTAGCGCGAACAGAAAATCTACTTAAGGGAGACTTTGTCCTTGAAATTTTCAAATAATCAATTTGAGCTCAACATGAGCAGCTAGAAGAAGACGAGGGATGCCTCTATGGCCCAGGCATTGCCGATTAGCGGTAATTATAAACACATTTGTGTAAACACATTACAAAACTTTAAACGCGTTTTTCTCGAAAACACGTTTTTAAAAATGGCTGACATTCTCCTGACCGCTGTAATTAACATATCGACCTGAAATTTGGAGAGCATACTCAGAAAATATGTCTTCACGGAATGACGGATCGTTTTTTCGATAGATACATTTTTGCATTTATTATTTATTTTTTTATGCGAAAAACGCGAAAATTTGATTTTTTTAAATTGCCGCCATTTTCCGAAATTTGTACTAAACGAAAAACCCATCCGTCATTCCATGACCAAAGGGTCACAGATTGTTAATATGCTTTGAATTTGTGTTTCAGATCAACAAAGAGGGGGCAGTGATGTCAGCCGTTTACCTCCCGCGATTTGAGGACCTGTTTTCGCGGAGCTGCGACGGCCGCCATTTTGATAAAAAAAAAAAAATTTTTTTAACCTTCTGTATATCATGAATAAAAGCAAGAAAAAAACCGCACTCAAAAAGCTTTACTCGTTTCCTTTAAAAAAAATAAAATGTAAATACCTGAAATATGGCACTCCAAGGACAAAGTCTCCGTTAAATGTCGGAGAAACTTTAAAGAGTATGGCTTCTTGGCCTGTGGCTAAGATCAAAGTGTAGTACCTGTTCTAATCAGTTAAATATCTGATATTCTCTCCACTATTATCTTTTTATTCAAGATTCAAAACAAATTGAAAAACTCACGTCCCATGGCATATTCGTTTCGATGTAGTAAATAAATAATTAATTCTATTGATTATATTTTTGTAAGAAATAAAAAATGTTCTAGCAACCGCTTAATTATTTCATCTAATACATCTACGGAATGTATATAGAATGATTTCAATAGAATATAATTTTATTTGAAGGATAATGTAGATATTCAGAGAACAGAAGAGCTTTTTCAACTAAAATAATCTGTTATTTAAATCGATCGCATTTTCGAATATTTTATAGTATTGTAACAATCTCATAAATCGGTGACACTCCGCAGCAGCACATTTATTTGGATCAACCTATATATATTTTCGATTCAATTGGTTTTTTTCTCAGTGTAGGTTTATATTATAGATATTGATATAAATGTTGTTACACTTAATAAATACACTTTCGAAATACATTAAAAAGAAAAATTTATGTATTTATGTAACCCAAACAAACTTTGAACGCGTTTTTCTCGAAACAACATTTTTCGACGGCTTGTTGATAAAATCTTCGAAACTACTGAACCGATCGTTATGAAACATTAACCACATATTCTTTACAAGTATAGCTATAGCGCATACCAAGGATTTTTTTTCAATCTTAATATTTACTATTTTTTTTGCCAAAAACGGTGAAAAAAAACACGTTTTTTTTTCGAACAATGTCCGCCATTTTGTTATTTTTGCATATATAACAAATTGTATGATATGCACTATAGCCATTAACATACTGAATCTAAAACCGTTTGATTTTTTTTGTTTCGGAAATCTCCGAGATTTCATCAACAGCGCTGACCCACAATTTTTTTAGGACATTTTTTTAACTACCATTTTCGTCTATAAATAGTGACTTAAATAAATAACATTTAAAAAAAATGCATTTCGAAAGTGTATTTATCAAGTGCAACAACTTTTATATCAATATCTATAATATAAACCTATCAAAAAAATTTATGAACATAGTCTTTTTTAGCGTCTAAAGTGAGAAGACCCCTTAATCGGTTGTTTGGTTAGATGGGGTGCGGAACTGTGGAAATAAAATTTACGCGCCGGATGACCGTCTGTCGATGGGATCGCCAATCGGCGGAGACAATGGACACGTTCGTGTGATGTTTCGAAGTAGGCACTGGGAGAATTGGTTTGGACGAAGCAAATGAAAAGTTTGGTTGTGTCTGGGCCTAGTAAGCTTTTGATATTGGATGAAATTTAGAAACTATTAACGTTATCTGGTGGTATTCTTTGGTAAAATATTGCGCCCCCCCCCCCCCCCCCCCCCCCTCCGAGTTCATCTATTCATGACGGCGATGTGAGCGACGCGATTGTTTTGACGGAAAAAAATAAAAATTGTGAGCTGTTGAAAAAGTGATTCACTCATAAAATTAAGTACATATCTATTTAGTATGAAAATCAAGCTGTTTGAAAATGTATATATTTTTTCGATGTACAAAATGGCCGACTACTAATATTTTCTTTTGTTATCTTTTTTTAGGCGCTCCGTGGCGTGACATTTAGCTTCCACAATCTTTGACCTAAAGCGAAAAACAAAAATTCTCGTCACTTTACAGTAGAACGCCAATTGGGAAAAAAGCTGTTTCGAGAAGTTTCGAGTAGTCGGCATTTTGTACATTGAAAAAAATATACATATTTTCTACCAGCTTGATATTCATACTAAATAGATGTGTAATTAATTTTATGAGTGAATCATTTTTTCACACGCAAAAAATTGTTAAATTCGTCTATACCCGTTACTGTGGTTTAAGGCCTTAAGCTTAGGTAACTTTTATCGTATGATTTCAGTTGCAATTATTGTTGTGTTTTTGGCTTTATAATAAGCTCAATTTGGGTTTGGGTTGGCGTGGTAACAGTGAAATACTATTGTTACCGAGCAATGAATGAAAAAGTTGAGTTTGGCGCAAGATGATTCCCTAGGGATCATGTACACAAATAACGTATCTGCTTTATTTTTGTAAAATAGATTGTCTATTTATGTTTAAACTACACTACTAATGTACAATTGATCTCACACATAATAATTGATATACCTAAGTGATTTAAGACTGGCTGCAGAAGACTGGTTTAGTTCAATTCTAATTGGGTGTGATAAAACTTATAATATAAAGGTAATTCAACTTGCAAGTTCAGTTTATGTTGAATACCTATGATTAATATATATAAAGGTGTTGTAAACTCGAGCAAATTTTTATTTATTTTTACCTAATTTTTCCAAAATAAAAAAAAATCCCAAAATAGGGGCACGATGATCCGGGGGATCATTTTGCTCGTATTTTGGGATCATCTTGAACACCGGGGTATCCAAGATGGTCCTTATGTAAAGTTTTAAAAAGGGAAATCTTTTCATTGAAACCATAATAAATTGAGTATTTCGAATATGTCAATCGTAAGATAGATAAATATGCCAGTAGTAAACGCTTTTAGATCTTATTTATATTGAATATCTTCGAAATTACCAGCATTCTCCTTTAGGGGGATCATCTCGTACACCTATGATGTTGAAGTTGCATCGTTTGAATGCAACGAACATTTATTGTCACTAACTTGCTAAATTTCCTTTAGTAGCTCTAAGCTACGAAAATCCACGAAAACATTTTTTAGGATCCTTATTTAGCGATCTACAACTTAAATCTGTAAAAGATGATTTTGAATAATAATAAAACCAAGAATAAAAAAATTTCGTTGCCTCCCAACGATGCAAACTTCACCACGATCGTACACCTTTCCCCTATTCCAATTTAAGGTTTCGGCTGATCATACTTGACTTTAAGCAAAACTGTACATTTTACTTTGATACCGTTTTATTCTATTTGGTTTTTTGCGCTGCGTTTGAATTGTTTATTTAATTTAAACAAATGTTTTATTTCGTTTGTTAACATTTTATTCTCGTTTTGATACTTTGAAAACGTTTTATTTCAATTGGATATTTATTTTTATTCGCTGCAGCAGATATATTTATTTCACTTGAACTAATATTCTATCTCGTCTGATAAAATTTGATTCTCGTTGTGGTACTCTGATAACATTTCACTTAAATGGAATATACTTTTTAATGCACTGCGATGGTATTATTCATTCAATGTCAGCAAATATCTCATTTTGTCTGATAATATTTTATTCACGTTAAATACACTTTTTTATTCATTGCGACGGCATTATTTATTTATCTTAAACCAATATTCTATTTTGTCTAATTATATTTTATTCTCGTTGTGACACTCTGATAATATTTTATTTACTTTAAATATATTTTTCCATGCGCTGCGATTATATTGTTTATTCAACTTAATCAAATATTTTATTCCTACAAAAATCCCTACTGCTTTCGATAGAAAAATGCATTTTTGGCACTGAAGTATTTTTTTCGTCTCATAAACTTTTGATTCCGTCGATCAAATATTTTGGCTTTCGGTGGTTGGACACCAAAATCTCGAACCTTCTCGCCATAAAATGGCAGATCCCATGACGATTTGAAATTCGAAATAGTGAGTCGATTTTTGCATAATTATTTCGACGGTTAAGTCTGGAGGAGTAAAACACCAAGAGCTCTTTTTCGAATATTAGCTAGGAATTAATCTGAACCTTAATCTTCATTAAAAATCGAGGTTTAACTCGATTTAGATTGAGGTTAAGATTAATTTCTAACTAAGATTCAAGTTAGATTTATCTAATTTGAATCTTATTTGAATCCAACTAACGGTTTCTTTGGAGTTACGCAATGGCAAGTTTATTCGTGATGCTGGGGACGCATAAAGATTTTTTTTTTCAGAAAAGCATAAAGCAGAAAGCAGAAGCAAAAAGCAGAAAAGCAAAAAGTTTTTTTTTTCAGAACAATAAATATTTTAATGGAAGTAAATAAAAGTGTCTATGTCATAAAGTTCCAATGAAACATACGTCAAACAAGCCGTGAATTAACTCAAGCAATCAATTTTCTTTTGCGGTAGAGATCACGTGTCACATAGTATCAAATTGACATTAGCTATGACGCAATTTTTTTAAATTCTCTTTTCAAATTCAAATTCATTTTTTCAAACAACAAGTTTTGAATTAGTAAAAAAATTAACACATCAATATTGAATTAATAAAAAAAATAATACATTCATTTTGAATTAATACAAAAAATAACACTTTGCTTTGTAATTAATTTTAAAAAATTCAATTGCATCGTGAGTCAATTCGAGGAAATCACATCTCTCCGCGATAGAGATCGAGTGTCACATAATACCAAATTGACAACAGCTTCGATTCGATTTTTCAAATTTCCTTCAATTTGATTATTCCTCAACCCAATCTATCAAAGAACACTCTCGAATCAATCAAACTACATTCGTTCTCAATTTACAAGAACTTCAAAACGATATTTTTACGCATTATTGGGGCACGAGAAAAAAAAATACTTCGATTTCGTAACTTCGCGATGCAGTCAAAACAAAATACTATTTGTAATTGGCATACAAGGAGCGATGTTATCGGGAACATGGATAATTTTGTTTTTTCTATCAATCGTCGTTGCCCGTTCTGTCAGAGGCTAAAGTTTAACGATTAAAAATAAAACAGTCAGCCGCTCGCGCTCCCTCTGTGTCGTTCTCGTCGATGTCATTGCGGCAATCAAAAGCCGAAAAGAAACATTTTAATTACTCTCCTCTCTTATCTTGCGGTGCCAGATAACGCGATTTTATTGCGTCTTAAGTTTTTTGATATTTTTTTGCTTTTTTTGTTCCTTGTGGCAATTTTTTCGCGCAATATGCAGGCGTCGATCATCGTTTGCTGGAATATCTTCGACGCGAGAGGAAAACATTGGAAAGAGATGATTCGTAAATGACGATTTGTGAGTATGGCGGCGGATCGATGCAGATACACGAAGCTTCGCATAAATCTCGTGTGAAAACGTGTCAAACGCGAGAGACTCAAAAAACACGGACAATTAAAAATGGAGCATCAGCGTGTGCGTTTGGGTGTGCTCCACAGCGGACTTCCGCCTACCCGAAGCTTATACGGATTTTCGTTCGCACTCCCTCGCTCTTCATCGCTCCGCACACACGCACACAGTGCGCAAATTGACGCGGTGCGGGCGCCTCGATAATCGTGATTTACAACAATCGCCTATTCGTTATTTATACCCCAGCATTATTTATCGTCCCCGAAATGCATCAAGCCGACGGACTTCCGGTTGTCGAATTTCTCCTGTCCTCGAATCACGACCGAGAGATATTTATTGGAATATCGGCGAAAGGACAGATATAGGAGTTTATGCTTTTTTTGTTGTAATTTTTTTTTATAGAATTTATGCGTCCTTTTAGTTGTGGGAGTGGGGCGGAAAAACGGGGATGCATGTGGGATGTGAAATATAAAATAAAAGGAAAAAGAAACGACGGAGGAAGAAGGAAATGAAGAAAGAACAAGGCCTGAGAGTGCCTTGGTAGCCGAGGAAAAGATTTTTTGCATTATTTTTAAGGGGTTATATACAGTCAGGAGGCCCAAAAAAATCGATTTTTCAAGAATTTTTCTTGAGAAGACCTTTGAATCTATTAACGTAAAAATTTGTACACATATTATAGTAACTTTTAACTGTGCTTAACATTTTTTATTTGTAAATATAATTATTTTGAAAGCTGCTATAGCTGATTTCCAGGAGCACCTCTGAAGAAGGCGTCTTGCGGATTTTTGACGAAAATTTAGGCCTTGAATTGTTGATAATATGGAAAATATTTATCGGTGAGAAAAAACGTTCGATTAATGACTAAAAAATATACTTGAAAAGATTGTGCTGAAATTTGAGACTGATCGGTTCAGCCGTTTCCGAGAAATCTTGCTCACCGACTTACAAAACACAGTTTTGAGAAAAACGCTTTTAAAGTTTCAAAAGCACTTTCGAATGCGCTGACTCGTCATTACAAATGTGCGTGTAACTTCGAGGATATGCGCCGGATTGACAAGACATTTTCTGTGTGTGTATTTAAATATATGGACATTACGAAAAAAAATTCAATAAAAATTGATTTTTCAAAAATTTGAACTGTACATAACCCCTTAAGGGGCCGAGAAAAAATTAGTTTCCGGAAAAAAACACGTCTCCCACAAGATATGAGAGAGCGATAAAAAAGGGAGAAGAATCATTTGCGATCAATAAACGACCATTATCGATTGTGTCTGGTTAAAATCAATTTTGTATAAAAAAAATTAACGGGACTCCGACTCTTTAATCCTAACAATATATATTTAGTTTTCTTCTCCGATATTTTCACTTCGAAACGATGAATAGACCAGATCGTTTGTTTGTCGTTTATGGGAAATTTTATATCAATGAACTTAACGCGGTACAGTGGTTGTATTTTTTCTTTGAACAAATTATAGTTTTATTTACTCTTACCAAAATATTAGTTTGGTTCGGAGAAATATTGAATCGAAATGAATAAGTACCAAAATATCGATTAAACTCAGAAAATATTAATTCATCAGAATTAATAAGGTTATCAGACGCGGATAAATTAATATTCGAGGCGAACATACATTTTTATGTTCGAAACATTATGCTTTTTTTTTAACGAAATTGGGTATTTGTTGAATGAATGATTCCATCGCAGGCAACAAAATTGTTCAGCACGAATAAATTTTTATCAAATAAATAATATGAACGGTTTTTTGTCATTTAGTTTTAATCAATGGAAACATTCAGTCGAAGTAAATATATTGTTTAAGGAAGGACACTACTGTGATGGGCTGAAAAAGGGTCGTTCTTTCCGAATTGTTTTTTCTACCAGATTATTTATTTGGGATGTGGAAACAAGGTATTTTATTAAGCATACATTACACGTACTTTGTATAAACTTTTATTTAAAAAAATTAAAAATGAGCTACCTTATTGAGGTACAATAGAGCCTCTGTATAAAAAATGTGGTCCAACGGTCGGATCGATAACTTGGCAATAGTTGGCCCGAAAAATAAAATACTTCGTTTATCGGGAAAAAATTCACAAAATGGCGTGTAAAAGAAGTACAATTTTGGCAAAATTTAAATTTTGACTAAACAAATACTAAATTAAAATGAAAACGCTGGCGTACAACGCTAGGTACGGCACCAACGGACATTTTGGTTTTTAAAATTGAAAATCGGACAATTACAGCTAGAGTTATGATTCCCGCGAGAAAAGTCGTTTAGAGAAAAATGCGATTGAAAGTTTTGGCAGTCGTAAATCATTACTAAATTGTCTGTAACTTGTAGAATTTTCCATATTTTTACTTAAAACTTTTTTTGTCCATCACAGTAATGTCCCGCCTTAATTGAATATCAGCCGGAAGTCTCGTTGGCTGAGGTTCAAAAAACTTTTTACTTTATTCAACCGAACCTTTTTGCTTTATCGTGTCCAATTAAACGCAAGGTTTACATTTTTTTCCATTCGACAAAAAATTATTTAAAAAAATCGTTTCGATATGTTCTTTCCGTCCGAAAGATATGAGACCATCGGCATGAACTTGACGGCGTCTCGGTTCAATTATCCCTTTCCTGAGACATGAAACTTAGCATCTTCTATTATGTTATCGAGGTGGAGCTTCCGAGGGTAGGGGTTTGGAACGCCGCAAGGGGCAACTGTACCAAGTGGTGGAAAAGTACAAAGAGAGAGGGAGAGAGAGAGAGAGAGAGAGAGAGAGAGAGAGAGAGAAGCAGTTGACTCTGCCACGAGAGAGGCTACGCCATAAATATATGTATATTGCCTGTGGCCAGGGGTGGTTCGTATACACCTGGGGTGCCGTTACTTTGCCGGTGCACAGCCCCGGAAAATTGTTTACTGGATTGTTTAAACGAAATTTACTAAAGCTTACTGATTTTATATCACAGCGGGAACGTAACCCCGGGGAGCCACAGCGGGATTATACATTAACGAAGTTAGCGGTCCCGCCCTCGGGCTCGAGCCGGCGTACGTGTTACAAACTATCTAGGGTAGATCGGCCTCCGTCGAAACACTTTCCACCATTTGCGGATTTTACTCTCGTACACTCGAGGGCCCATTATTGAGAAATTCGTAGCATATGCAGGCATTGCAGGCTCTCATGGAAATCAAGTCATTTTTTTCGTTATTTAATGTAGAGCGATGGGAATTTAGGGGCCGGGTTGAAATTCCGAACTTTGAATGCTTCGACGGTTTAAAATTCCGAATTTTAATGTTCCGAAATTCAAGATTGGGCCGGGTTGAAATTCCGAACTTTGAATTGTAAGAACTCCGAAAAAATTTTACACGAAAGACCAAAACTCCGAAAATCTAAACACCGTCAAAATAATTCGGTGATGAAAGTTTTAAAAGTTTTAAAATTTTTAATAAATCGGCGAATTAATTCAAGAATTTTTTTTCTCAAGAAGTGATTTTGCGTCAATTTTGAAATTTGTCTAGACAATGTTATACGTTTTACATCATTTACGATCACCTGTGTAGACTTTCGCTGGCATGATCTTGACATGAGGGCTGGTTTGAAATTCCGAACTTTGAATCCGCCAATAGTTTAAAATTCCTAATTTTAATGTTCCGAATTTACAAGGTTTGTCAACAAGCCCTAAATGTTTGTAAAAATAAAAAAAAGTATTATTTTACTGCAAAAAGTAGCAATTTTGTTCGGAAAATTCAATACTTTTGTTTCGAAGCGTACCATTTCATCGATTTTCAAGGTTTCTCACTTTTTCTTGGTTCATATTCTGCGTATGAGTGTTGATGAAAGAAAAGTCTTTGTTGGTTTTTTTTTCAAATTAATCCCGTTGACGCTACGTGTCACGCCGTCCGATAACATCCGCCGCAACCCGTTTAGAAGACCATGCCATACCTCTGCCATTTTTAGAGATTAGTATAAAAAATACCATGTAACAGCCAAAAGTAGTCATCAAATATAACCTAAACCTCAGAAATTGTGAAGAAATCTTTCCTTTAGAAAAAAATAATGAAAATCAGCCATTTTTTCCTCGCCTAAAGGTATCTCCCCCCTCGATCGGTAGGTCAAACTACATTTTCAATTTGAACTTCAAACCCGTTTTCCTGATAACCACTTTTTCGTGAACCTCGTAAGAGGAAGCTCAAAAACTATCCGACAGATCATTTTCAAATTTAACCGACTTTTAGATAACATAATTATCGTCTATATGAACCTAAAGTTTTTTAAAAATAAGAAAAAATAAAAACGTTTTTTATTAACAAATATTATAGTAAAAACTTCATGAAAAATAGACAATTTTTTCGAACCCGTACCATTTTCCAATTGTTCACTTTTCTTCGGATTTTTTAGGTTCACACAGAGCCCATGGGTCTTGGTAATCTAAAACTTCTTGGCTCGAATATTTCAGATCAATGCATCAGGCGCTAGATTGTACGCCGTGGAACAACTCCGGGGATAACCGTCTCTGACGCAAATGTCGTACCGCCGTTAAATATCCAAAAAAAAATCCTCGCAAAATTAAAGAGTGTACATAAAATCTTAATAATCTGGAATAAATAGTTCCGTCGAAAAAAAATTACGAAAATTCGCTTATTGCCGGCTGTCAAAAGGGATCTCCCCCTCAAGTTACAACATAAATGGGTGACTTTAGACTACAGTTATGGGAGTACTAAAATACGTCGACGTGGCTCGTTATTTTGAGTATCTATTTTGACGGTAGTTATTTAGTTATTTATTTATTTAAAAGTGGTTATTTATTTAATTGTTGTATTTATTTGTTAGAATTTGTTAGTCATTTTTAAAATATATATTCCTTTAGTTAGTTGTTCTAGTGGCTCGTTTAGTTATTGTATTTTTTTTTAATTCTTTATTTATTGTATTTATTTTTTAATCATTTGTAGCACAATTTGCTCGACATATCTATCAATAGGCACATCAGTAGTATCCCCATAGTTGGAACGTCTCTACCTGTTAGGATCCGTACGATGTCTATTTTATCGTTTCCTGCTCCGACTTCCTATACCCGTCGATTCTTCGACATCCGCCCCTCTGACACTGAGGGACATCGATGGGTCCCGCGTGTGCGTGAAGCTACCGTAAAAAATCGACCAACCGACCAGAACGATCGAGCAGAAGGGAAAATAGCGGACCCAACGAGGTTAAAAAAAAAGAAAAAAAAACGAAGCCTAGTTAAGGTGGTCCTCCATCTGGCGAGAGTGGCGATGTCCTCCGCTCGCCCTCACTATCGACCGTCGCCTCTCTATAATTTTCGGTAATATATTACGACGATAATTCCCTTTGGGCATTGACGCGCATTGGCGCAATTATATGACCGTGTACGGGGCGATTCGAGCCCTTCGGATTCTTCGAGTCTTTTGCACCCTTGTGGTAGGACCGTTCGCCACATGGTCCCCCCCCCCTCTCCCAAACGCGCTCCTTTTTGCTCGCCGAGAGAGCGACCATCTCTCGAGGATATCCTTCCTTCGTCATCGCTAATTCTTTCGCACTTGACCCTTCGATATACAGTACCTTTTTGCTACACCATACGTCTTCCATCCTCATTGGAGTTTGATGAACCGAGACGCTTTATTTATTTTTTTCGTCCATACAGGGCGCAGGTGTTCGATATTTATAAACGTATCGACCCCCATTTTTGCACGAATGCAGGATCGCTGTTTTCAGTTTGTCGAGAGTGGAAGCACGATCGTGAAGGGATAGGATCGTTCGTGAATATAGTATGAGGCTTATTTCCATATGAAGCGTCATGGACGATGTTTGACATTTGAACTATTGATGATAAGTGACGAACAATATTTGGCAATTTTCTGATGGCGTTTCCTAGAAATATGATAATAATCATAATGATAATGTATAGTAATAATAATAAAAATCACAATTTTCATTATAATTCTTGATATAACCAGTATTTTACACTATATTGTATATTCGGTCTTCAATCCGAATCAAGATCATTTATCGTTGGGCAATCTTCAATGGACCGACCTTCTTCCCCCCATGGAAATTTATATACGCAAAAATATACTGCAAATTTATTTTATTAATAATTGTAATATATGTGAAATGTATGCCATATATTGAAAATATATGTTGCATATATGTGCCAAATTCTAATTTTCGTAACGTTTTTATATATGAGATGTATATGAGTGATATTACTGTATATCAATGTATCATATATCAATGATATATGTAGCATTCACCCTGCATATATACCACATATATTTAGCATATATGTTGCATACACACTGCGTACATACCACATATATACTGTATAAATGGTACATATATGCCACATATATGCAGATATGCGTAGCATATCTCTATATAGTGTTTATATGTAATAGCGTACTTTAACTGTAAGTTAAGTTTTTTTAAGTTTAAGTTTCAAGTTTTATTAAGTTTAACTGTAATAGTGTTTATACACAGCATATATTTTTTGTCAGGAATATGTGTGAAAAATGTATGCGTCATATATGACGCATACATTTTTGATATATTTTTCTGACAAAAAAAATAGATTGAAAATACATGCGTCGCATATGCCTCATATATGCATCATATATAGTGCTTATACGTAGCATATATGTTTTGGTCAGAAAAATATATCGAAAATATATGGGTCATATATGCGTCATATATTTGGTGCATATATACTGAATATATACGTATTATTCTATTTTGCGTCACTATATATGCGACCGATATATATATATATATATGTGGCATATATTTTCTGCATATATTTTACAAACATAAATTTCCATGGGGGTCAACGCCTACAAAAGTCATCGAGGAACATTGTTTTGTTTTTTTCACGATTTTAGTGCTTGTGAATCGTGCACTAGTTTTTTTGCATTATTATGTGGCATGTACGAGAGTGTACGAATTTCTGCAACTTTTTCTCTCAAATTTCTGTTGACGGATTCGTGCGTACATTTCTTTTTGGGCCTAAAGTGATTTTATTATTTAGATACATGCGCATTGGTTTTAAATTATAAGCGTATTGTACTTTTATAGAACGTACAGTGATTTCGTTTTGGTCATAATCCTATAGATGATTGCATACAAATTTCAATACTTTTTTTATTGCATAATTTTTTAAGGTAGTTGCAATTGGTAGATTTGATTTATTGTATACCACAATAATATATTATATTATTGTGGTAGTTTTATTTCTCAGGTATACCTTTCGGATTTTTACACATTACCCCCCCCCCCCCCCCACACATTTTTTCCCCATATAAGATTATAATACAACGCCATATAACTTATTTTTCTTGCTTATATTATATTATATTACATTATATTATATTATATTGTAGTAGTAGTTTTATTTTCCAGGTATATCCTTCGGATTTTTACACAGTACCCTCCACCCCAACACATATTTTTCCCCTTTGAGATTATAACACAACGCAATAAAACTTCTTTTTCTTGCTTATATAGTAATATATTATGTTATATTATATCATATTAGATAATATATCATGATTATTATTATTATTATTATTATTGATATTGGTATGGCATTTTTTATATCTCGTATTTTGACACTGCTTCGCAAACGCAATTGCGGTCCTCTCCTTTGATTTATATTTCTAATTAAAGAATTGATCGATTCGATGTTTCGAGATAAAAAAAAAAGAAACAAGAGACTAAAAATCAAGAGAGGAAGCTGCTCCCTCGCAATTATATATAGTGGGACGACACGATGGCTAGAGAGGGGTGGGGGGGGGGGGGTCGAGCGACAGAGAGAGGCAGATTTAGAGGAGGATCGGGTTAAATACGCGAATGCCCCAGTCGCGCTGGGCAAGAGACAGATTAGACTCGTAATAAAGTGCTGTTCGCCGCGGTCCGCGGAGCTTTCTGCTCCACTATAAATATACATGTACATACCGAGAGAGAGAACGAGCGAGGAGAGAGGGTGTACGCGGTCTCGAGCTTTGGGGACACGATGGGAACGGTCCACAAGGGAGTCACTAAGACACTGCTTTGCTACTAGTACTACTCTTCTCTCCAACCCCCACCCCCCTCTCTTTATTCTCTCGTAACGCTATATATATTTGTAACGCAGAGTACTCGAAAGCCCCGGTCTGAAACAGATTTAAACTCGTTTTCTCTGACTCCCCCCAGGAAAGTTCGTACCACCTTTTAATTAGTTAGCCAGCAGTGGGAAAGAACGAGGAGAGAGAGAGACGAGAAGAAAGATGGAAACGACTGTCTATACATATATTTATAAGAGTGACTTTTCCATCTCGACTTTTCGTTGCTATCGCGAGAAGTAAACTTCATAAAATACTTTGTTAATATTTACGACGTATATCTATATCCTTCATATATAATTGAGACCGTGCCGTCATAATTAGCCGAGAATTTCGCAGTTAGGGATTAATTCGTAATTTATTGCATCTCAGACAAAAGTTTGCTTTATCCCCCTCCCCCGATGGGCCACGAAAACGTACGATAACGTTTATTTATTTATTATTCTTTTTTTCGTATCCAAAATGCTCTGTACTTCGACGACGAAGAAATGCAGTTCCCAAGGTAGAAGGAACTTCGGGATGTTGTTTTCCAAAATCTGAGCCTCTTTTGTAAGGGTGTAATTAGGCCCAATTAGCTGGAACGTAGAAACGCTGAGTTGCACGCTCGATAGCCTGAAGCCTAAAAATATAATGGGAGAGCCGACGTGAGAAGATAACGGGCAAAGTTTAAGCGATGAGAATGAAGAAAAGTTTCTCTCCATGGTGGTATAGATGTGTATTATAAATGCAACGTGGAAAATTCGAGAGGGGCTCGATGTATATATGTATATGGGTATACAGTGAGGTACGAGGGGGAAAGAGGTTTAAGCTCGACGGTGGAAATTACTTAACTCTCGGATGATACATAAATTAAGTAGAAATCGTAAAGGGGGTAGGACAGACTCGCAGCCAGTTAGCGTGAGGGTGCTCCAGGGGGTAGTACAGCCCCTTCCATCGAGGGAAGCTTCGAAGTATGATCTCTCTCTTTCTCTCTCTCTCTCTCTCTCTCTCTCTCTCTCTCTCTCTCTCTCTCTCGCTCTCTTCTACTCTTCTATCCACAGCGTTCTATACTCTCGTTCTCTCAACCCTTTACGACGCTTTGCGCGGTGTGCCTCTCTACGCTACCTAATAGAATTACCCTCCCCCCAATCTTCCTCTTCATACAAACGCGTATATACGGCATAGGAAGCTCGGACTCGCCGTTCGATTGAAATTGCTGGTCTATTTTCTATAAACGTAAGAAACGTTATCGTGCTGGTTTTAACCTCTCGTCTTTTTCGTATTGAAAAAGAGACTCTTGCAGATGTGGGCCTTGGCCATGAGAGAGGTGAGTCATTTCTTATGAATTGAAAACCAAGTGATAAGGTACATTTATTTATCGTTTCTTTATGCGACTACTGATATTCATGGTTGATCGAATTTTTTGTTTATTTTCCGGTCATTGAATAATGAAATAGAAATGTTTGCTAACCTATCAGACTCACAAGGAACATCACTTTGGTGTCCACCTCCGATCTTTTTGAAACTTTTGTATGTGGAAGCGTATCAAAAACTAAGAGACACGCATTTTTTGATCGGCGGAAAAACGGTTTTCACGGATGAAACGCACTCTAAAAAATGGGGATGTTTTTCGTCGATAACGTTTTAACGGTGCGAGATATAAGAAATTTTTAGATTGCAAAAATGTTTATTATTTTGTGTACTATACATTGGAGATGAGAACGATAACGTTATCGACGAAAAACGAAAAACACCCCTATTTTCGAGGATGCGTTTCACCACGTAAAACCGTTTTTCCGCCGATAAAAAAAATACGTGTCTCTTAGTTTTTGATACTCTTCTACATAAAAAAGTTTCAACAAAATCGGAAGCGGACACCAAAGTGATGTTCCTTGTCAGGCGACAACATTTCCCACAAAAGTCGCATAGTTCGAAGGCGGTCATCGAGAGGCGGCTACGAGGTTCATCCAGGTGGAGGCACGCCGGAGATTTTAAGGCTATCTCCATTAAAAAAAATGGGACCATTTTTTTGCAGGATTTTATCGAAGAACTAAAAATAAGTTCTAACAGCAAATTCTAAGATTATTGATCAAGATTTATTATAAAAAGTCGATGAAAAGGAAATTTCAATGTTTTTAGCGTTCTACCTACTTTTAGGAAATTATGTTGTTGTAATTTTCGTTGAAGAGAACACGACTTATTATGGAAATCGCAAACTTCTGATTACTTTCCAAAGCAAGTTGATAATATTCTTAGTGGCGAACAGTGTAAACAAAGCCGTATGACTTACCTGGATTTTGCTTACAAGGAATATCACTTGTGTTCGCTTTAAATTTTTTTGAGACCCCTATATATGATAAAGCATTGAAAACTATTAGGCACGTTTTTTTTATTGGCGAAAAAAAACTATTTCAAGGGCGGAAACGACCCCTCGAAGAAAGGCGTGTCGAGGTGTGATTTTGGAGTTTCACCCACAAGCAGTCCACCGATCGGAATGAAACGAAAACCAAAATTGTTTCTATGTAAATCAATGAAAAATCCACTATAGAAGTATTGGAAAAAAATGAAATTAAAGGGTGATACGCCTTTCTTTGAGGGGTGGTTTCCTCCCTTAACCCTTACGTGTCCCTCTTCTGTAGAATTACGTACTTACCACACTGGGGTTGATTCACACCCCATGGACAAAAATTGTTATTAAAAATAAACTATTGAATATTTTTACTTGGAAATTTTGTCAGATCATCTAAGGAGTTCACTTTAAAAGACCATGTGGGTTATTTAGCCACAATTAAAAATTGACCCTTACTTGCCACACTTGTGTAGAATACACATCAATACATTTTCGCATAAGAAAAAAATGAGTGCGGCGTTTTGAACCCTAACGTGCTTAATGAGACAATATGATTGCTGCGAAACAGATTACAAGCGTGCATTTAAAGTGGTGGCCATCATGCACCTTTTATAGGACCAAATGTTGGCCCCGTTTCTTTCTAAATCGATTTAAAGCTAAAAATATTGAAATTCCTATTTTATCGATTTATTATGGTAAATCTCAATAAGTAACCGTGAAATTTGGGGTGTCAACTTATTTTTAATTCCTTGATAAAATTCTGCAAAAAAATAGTGGTCAAAATGAAAAAAAATTGAGATGATCTTGAAATCATGGAAGCATCTCCACCAGGATGTACGCCGTAGCCACTACTCGACGACCCTCTTCGAAGTATGCAACTTTTGTAGAAATAGTTTTCTCCTTTAGTCTGATAGGCAAGAAAACATTTCTACTACTAATAGTTGTTGCCTCACTCTGTGTAATATAATAGAATACAATACAATACAGTACAATACAATATAATTTAATACAATACAATATAATGCAACACAATACGAACAATACAATATAATACAATATAGTTCCATTCGGAGGCGGTTTATACACTAGACTTGCTAAGCCCGGGCCAAGGATGCCGCGGCAAACGGGGCGTCATGCGTCGGCAAGATCCGCAACTACGCGCGCCCTCTTCTATCTTCTACTCATACTGATAGTATGCGTTAATGCATAAAGGGGGCATTAATTTCGTCAGGCCTAGGGCGCCAGTTTTCATAAACCGCCCCTGGGTCCTCGTCGGTGTGAGACAAGATCTGAAAATGTGGCATTTTTCAGTTCTCGCTAAAATCGATTAAGCAGGCTCATGTTCGATGCAAAATCGTTTGATGGTTACGAATTTTATAGTCCCAACATTGTCCAGGCCTTATTTAGCCCAGAAGATTGATTTATGTCTATAATCGTCTCCCGGATCAAGAGTTTTGGTCTGATCGAGTTCTACCTGAAAAATTCGTAATCAGCGGATGATTTTGCATCAACCAGAGGCGGTTTTTATACTAGGCCCGCTAAGCTCGGATCTAGAGCGCCGCGGCAAAACAGGGCCCCATGCGTTAGCAACATCCACAAGTACGCGCGCCCCCTTCTCTCTTCTACTCATACCGATCTTACGCGTTAATGCATAAGGATGGCGCTAATTTCGTCAGGCCTAGGGTTTTCGTAAACCGTCCCTGGTTTCATTAAGTATGCAACTTTTGTAAGAAAAGATTTCTCCTAAGTCTGATAGGTTAGAAAATATTTCTACTCTTAATAGTTGTTGCCTCACTCGGTATAATAAAAAAAATACAATACAATGCAACGCAACGCAATGCAACGCAACACAATTCAACGCAACGCAATGCAACGCAACACAATTCAACGCAGCGCAACGCAATGCAACGCAACGCAATTTAGCGCAATGCAATGCAACGCAATGCAATGCAACGCAATGCAATGCAACGCAATGCAATGCAACGCAATTTAGCGCAATGCAATGCAACGCAATGCAATGCGATGCAATGCAACGCAATGCAATGAAATGCGACGCAATGCAACGCAATGCGACGCAATGCAATGCAATGCGACGCAATGCAACGCAATGCGACGCAATACAACGCAATACGACGCAATGCAACGCAATGCAACGCAATGCAACGCAATGCAATGCAATGCAACACAGTGCAGCACAACGCAATGCAATGCAAGGCAATGCAATGCAAGGCAAGGCAATGCAAGGCAAAGCAATGCAAGACAATGCAAGACAATGCAATGCAACGCAATGCAACGCAATGCAATGCAATACAATGAAATGAAAGACAATACAATATAATATAATCTGATTCAAAACAATACAATAAAAATACAATAGAATGCAATATAAAATAATATAGGTTTAAGCAACATAACAAGATCTAACTATTGTTAAAATCACCTTATAAATTATGATAAAAAAAAAACATTGCAGCTTCTACGCAAATATCGATGGGATTTTTACAACAAAATTCACTCTACGTTCAATTAAAACACAGCACGGATATTTAAAACTCAATGCTTGAATATTCATAAAATAGAAACATCTCGGGCCTAAAGAGAATTTTATTCTCGAATACGTCGACAGTGATTCGGGAAAAAAAGTTGCAGAAATTTGTACACTCTCTTTCCTACATGCCGCACACGTATGTTGATGCGGGAAAAAAATCGTGTGTGATTCACAAGCGATAAAATCGTGAGAAAAATCTAACAATGTTGCTACATGGCTCTTGTACGCGTTGAAGGAGGTTGACCCATCGTGGATTACGCAACGATAAATTGTCTTGTTTCGAATGGAGAGTCGGTTGGATCGGTAATAAACACGAAACATATGCAGGCGTCAGAACACGATTCTAGCGAGGTGATCGTGGCCGCAAGCGGTGATCCGAGAGTCCATTAAAACGCTAAGTCCCGTGCGAAGAGAGATGCGCCACTGAGATACATACGAAATATCGGGGGTTGTTGAAAGAAAGAGCGAGAGAGGGAAAGATTGGAGTCGGGTACAATAATTTCTCGACCAAGAGCCACCCCCCGTGCAGGGATGGGGTTGCAACCACGAGGCATATGCATTATGCGAGTTTTCCTGGTCGAGGATTACGCGAATATGTGATCCGCGCGAGGCACACGCCCATCACGAGGCTCCCCAGGCTGTTGAATCCCTGGAGACCGATGGATTATCGTACGTCCGATAGGCTAATTTTTTTCACCCTCCTGTACGATACTTCTTGAAATTTGTCCCGACAGAAAATAGCAATGTTACATCTGTATGGGGGAAAAAGCGAGATTCGAGGATTCGAAGATTCAAGAAGATGAATGGATTCGGAAAAAATGGGCCCGTGACGTTCTTTTCTCACAGAGGCGAATGATTTGTTGGAATCAACTGACGCGGTATATTTGACTTTAGGGGGGGGGGGGGGGGGAGGTTTCGAGCAAGTGTTTTTTACGGCAGTTTTTTTACGGCAGTTTTTTTACGGCAAAATATTTGTTAGACGAAAAAAATCGTTTTGTATTGACATACCGGTTATTTGAAATAATATTTTCATTGAGTGGTAAGTTTAATGGAATCTTCGTAGTTTTGGCCGAGTATTGATGTAAATTGAGTAAATTATTTATGAGAGTGAAGTTTACGATCACCCATATAGGGTCGCCTGTCGTAACAAAAATGCCAGCATTCAGCCATTAAACGGTTTGCTGATAATCGGCCAATAATTCGTCGACCAGCATTGGGGTACTGTAGGCGGATGAACGGCTTGCCAGATCTATGCCAGCCATTCGTGGGCCAATACTATCGCACCGATAATATGGCGATCAGCATTGGGGTATCGTAGGCGGATGAACGGCTTGCCAGATCTATGCCAGCCATTGGTGGGCCAATACCATCGCACCGATAATATGGCGATCAGCATTGGGGTATCGTAGGCGGATGAACGGCTTGCCAGATCTATTCCACCCATTGATGGTTTGGTTTTGCAAATGCAGGTCGTTAAACTGTAACACGTAAAAACAAGGGATAAGGTTTCGAAAAGCATATCCTATTGATGAAGCTGAAATTTTGCACCGACCTTCTTTTCAATATTTTAAGAGAACCTTTAAAAGGATATTGGCGACTAGCAATAGTTTTCGATATATCGGATATTGAAAGTTATTTATTGTACTGCGCTTCTACTATATTAAATAAATCCAAACAAAGCCATCTCACATGGCAAGTGATATGCACATACGGGCGAGCACTGTTTGCCAGGAAGCAGCGCGGCCGGAGGAGTGGGGGGTATCTATGGGGTATATAGATATACTCGTATGGCGTGAAATAATAAACTTTACAATGCGGTGTATGGAAAACTATTGCTAGTCGTCAAAAATCCGTTAACGGTTTCTCTTAGGATAATGAGAGGAAGTTCGGTGCAAAATTTCAGCTCGATCAGAGGAGTATGCTTTTCGGAACTTCACCCAAAACGAGCGAGTTATTTTTACAGCCTAAATGGACCAAAAAAACTGTCGGTAAACTTTAATGTCACGAATAAAATTATCGGCATAAAAGTAAGGAACGAACAAACGATGGGTTCTGTAAGTGTTAAAATGGCTAAGTGGGTAGGGCGCTCGACACTAGAACGAAAGGCGCAGGTTCGATCCCGATGAAAGGTAAAAATTTGAACAATGCAGAAACTGTTTTTAATGCAATTATTCTATGTACATGGACATAAGTAAAGCATAAGAAAACAAAAAAGATACTACTAGAATTTTTATATTCATAATTTGTCAATTTTTTGTTTTTCATTCCCGGCAGAAGATCCGGCAGCCGTTGCTGGGCCAATATGGGCGTATGATAGTTGGCCCAGTCTTAGCAGCCATTCCTGGTTTACCATTACCAACCATGCATGGTGCGGATCTGGCCCGTTTGTATAGCCATTACCGCGCCATCGTTTGTTCTCTGGCAACCAGTCGTGGGCCATTACTGTGCCGATTGTAAAACCCTATTTGGGTCACTGGATTTTGATCTCAAGGCGCCATTTCCGATTGCGTTATTTTATGGTGACCGGGTCTGAGGTTTTGTGGACAGACACCAAAAATATTTGGAATTTTGGTATCTTTGGAATTTTTCGAATTTTCGATGTTTGTTTGTATTTTTTGTGTTCGTATTTTTTTGTATTTTTTGTAACGTTTGTTTTTTTGCATACTTTGTATAGTTTGTAATTTTTGTATTCTTTGTTTCTTCTGTATCTTTGTTTTTTTTTAAGCTGTATTCTTTGGTATTCCGCATTTTTGTAATTTTTAAATAATTTATTTATTGTGTATTAATTTTTTTTGCATATTTCGTATTTTTCGTATGTTTAGTTTAAAAAAACAATCTTTTTATTCTTTTTATCTTTGGTATTTTATCATCTCCATTATCATCGAAACGAATAAGATAATCAAAGTCGCATAAATTAGCATTCACGTCAAATATAAATCTTTCTGTTAAAAGCCTCACCTCGTTCAACAAAAAACAAAATATATTCGCCCAATCTAAAAATACCATTTCCCTGCAGTACAGAAAAGTCGAACTCGAGTCAAATTTTACAAGAGCCCTAAACACGCTTTGTTCGCCCCGATTGTGAACAATCGCCACATTTGATTGAAGACACGTCATTTCATTGAACACCAAAAAATCCAGTACTCCATGACTTAAATATTTTTTTTTCTTTTATCCCCACAACCCATTTAACCCAGCGGTACGATCAAGACTGTTTATTTTCGCGATCCAGTCAGTATGCAGTCAACATGGACGTGATTTATGAATTTCCTCGAGCAGCATAAAACTCATCCTTGTCGGCTAGAACGAAGATTTTTATTTGATTTTTTTGTATATACAGTATGAAAGTCAACACGTTCATTTATAAACAAATTCAATGGCAATTTGTGCTTTTATGCACGTGCATTTGGGCGAAAAAATAGTGTTATTGTAGTTGGACGAATTTATCTGATAGTCGAAAATGATGCAGGATCACGTTTATATGCCGTTCTTTCTTTTTGAATATAGATGTGTGGGTGGATATATATATATATGTATGTGTGTATGTGTGTGTGTGTGTGTGTGTGTGTGTGTGTGTGTGTGTGTGTGTGTGTGTGTGTGTGTGTGTGTGTGTGTGTGTGTGTGTGTGTGTGTGTGTGTGTGTGTGTGTGTGTGTGTGTGTGTGTGTGTGTGTGTGTGTGTGTGTGTGTGTGTGTGCGTGCGCGCGCGCGCGTGTGTGCGTGTGTGTGTAAAGTATATTTTAACCCCGACAATCCCAACCCCTTTTTCCTCTGGACGTTTTCTTTGGCACTCGTGCAAAAATCCCCGAGAAAGTGCCCTCGCTTGCGAAAATATGGTAAGGATGAGAGGCGAAATAAAAGAGGGGAGGAGGACGTTCAATTTCACCGCGAAATAAAGATCCTCTCAAGGCGGTACATAGCTTTATACATAACCTCACCGTTCAACCCCCGCGTATCCTCGTGTCCCTTGAATTTTCTTATTTATTCCCGTCTAAAATCTCATTCGCGTGAGATATCGGTGCACGGAGAGAAGGGCTCGATTCTCTCCCTCACTATTCCTCCATGTCGCTCTTCGCAAAAAATACAAGGAGAAAAGGAAGAAGAGAGAGAGAGAGAGAGAGAGAGAGAGAGAGAGAGAGAGAGAGAGAGAGCAGAGCGAAGATTCCCGGTATGATTTTTCATTAAAGTGTCTGCCGGCTGTGAGATATGGTCGGGACATTGAATGCGAGCTCGGTCTGCTTTTTTCCCACTACATGGAATTATTGTAGACAGGACGAATAAGAGGAGGGTCCTTGGAATAATCGTGTATTTGTTTGGTTTTAATAAAGCTATAAATCCTTTTTTATTCACTCTTTTATCGCGATCTTTATCTTGCGATCGTTGGTAGACGGCGTGGGTATCGGTAGACAATTGTCGGAGACATTTTTCCGTGGCTCGTAAAACGTTGGATAGTCTTAGGTTTGATAACAATGAATATATCGGTGGCAATTATTGGAGTGCCGATGGAAGTGGGGGTTTGCGTGCTGCTTCGGCGATCCATTATGGCAAGCAGCTTCAGCCAATACTCGGATGGGTGACCGCTCAGCCGCGTGAATGGTCGTAGAATTGCAAGGCCACATACGGAACATTAGAAATAAAATTTGATTTATAATTAGTAATTTGGCAGTGAATTTTCTGCCAAGTCACAATTTGTGAATTAGACCGACGGACTTTTCTTTTTTTTCTGTTGGTTTTATCTTGATATAAATGCGATCAGCACATTTCACTTCATTTTCCAAATTTTACCAAAATTGCTGATTTTCATTATTTTTTTGTAGGAAAAATTAATTTACCATTATTGATATTAGGGTATGTTTTAGGGTATGTTTTATTACTACTTTTAGCTGTTACATGGTGTTTTTTTTTATTATTATTAATCTTACAAAATGACAGAGGTATGGCACGGTCTTCTAAACTAGATTTCCAAACCTGGTCTGACGTAGGGGAGACCTAGGAGAGTTGACACAGAGGTAAGTTGAAACAGTGTCAATGTTTCGGTAGATGTGATTGTCAGCGAGCCGGCAACAATGCCATTCTTCCATTGCTAAGACGCGTGCCACTTGTCAGATCCCTCCGGTGCTCTTGCGAGTTCAGTTGCGTCACATCGAGACCCGCGCCAAAAAAATTGACAAAAATAAGTATTTGTCGTATCTATCATTAAGCTTTAGTTACGTTGTAACTATATTTGATGATATATTTGATGGTATGTCATATTTGGTATTTGTGGTATTTGATTTGATTTGTGGTATATGTGGTATTTGATATATTTGATGGCATGTTGAGAATATATCAAATATTTGATATATTTTATGGTATGGAGTGCATTGTATGGAAGCTTACTAACTTGGCATTCGATTTGTCATATTGAACTTGTTTTGCAGTACTCTTCATAAATAGTGAGTTCCGAATCAAGTGGCATCGCATTTTTTACACCTAGGAGGGTTGAAACCAGGTGTTTCAACGTACCTCGGTTGCAGCAATGTTTTCATACGTTTATATTTTGTGGTGCGGTTTGCAAGGCTTGCATTTGTTTTATTTCAGATGCCGAATAAATATATCGGGAAAACGGATGAAGGCATGGCGAGCCGAGAAATATATGAACTCGCCGCTGGAGAGGTTACTCTGCGGGACGAAAGATCAAGCACAAAGAGCACGTGGAAAGTGAAGACGAGGAAGAGTATTTTTGCGCGTGTTGTATGGAATCGTATTCGAACAGTAGGCCAAATGAGAAGTGGGTGCAATGTCTGGAGTGCAAAGCATGGTCGCACGAAGCCTGCACTGGTGGAGAACTTTCATACGTATGTCACAATTGTTTGCCAGAATAGAGATTGATTGGCTTTCTTGCCATGAAGTTTCTCATTTAATTAGTTTTTTGGTTTGCTATGTTTTACTATTTAATTCCTCGAGACTCGTGAGTTTATATCCGTTTCCGTTAGAACTTATCAAAATTTGTCAGACTGAATAAAAAAGTGAGACTTACAAGGAATCCCTCAGGTGACACCCTTCGATTTTGTTGAAATTTTGATATGTTATGAAGCACCGAAAAGTAAGGGATGCGTATTTTTTGTTATCGGCGACAAAACGGTTTTAAGGGGTGAAACCACCCCTCGAAAAAGGCATCTCTAGGTGGTTCACTCCTTAATTTTTTTTTGCAATGTCACTATAGTGGATTTTTCATTGCTTCGGATTAGAAGAATTTTCGTTTTTGTTTCATTAAAATCGGTGGATTCCTTGTGTGTGAAACTGCTATATTACCCCTAGAGACGCCTTTTTCGAGGGGTGGTTTCACCCCTTAAAACCGTTTTTCTGCCGATAAAAAAACATACGTGTCGCTTACTTTTCGGTGCTTTAGAACATATCCAAATTTCAACAAAATCGAAGTGTGTCACCTGAGGGATGTTCCTTGTTAGGTTAATGTCGAGGTTAAGTTCTTAAATTTTGAATAAAGTTTATTCATAACAATGTGTTTTGACATAATTTATACTCATGTTTTGTACCAGTTCCCAGGCGTTTCAACTCACCTCGATATCTGTTTAAGGGGATACCCCCCACTTGCGATTTTGAAAAAATCGATATTTTTTTATTGCATTTTTTTGAAGTATAAGTATCTGAGAATATGTCCTGAAAATTTCAAGTCGATCCGAACAAAATTGACTGAGATATGAGCGTTGAAAGGGAAGAATCCGTTGTGAAATTGAAATTTTAAACGCGTTTTTCTCAAAATGGCATTTCTGAAGTCGGTGACCAAGATTACTCGAACACTAATGAACCGATCTTCTTGAAATTTTGCAGGCTTATTTAATACATAAATATGTAGTCTTTAATCGTTCGATTTTTTTTTTCGAAAAAAAATGGCCGTTTTATAGCCAAAAAACGGCCGTTTTTTTTCGTTAAAATCGAACCATTAACTTTGACTGTCCGCCATTTTGTGCAAAATGAATATTTTTTAAAATCCTTCGATTAAAGACTAGTTTATACTTATATTTGACTAAATCCATCCGCATTTTTTTTTCAGATGATCCACTTCGCCGCAATGTTGGTCACCGCAAACCGTGTATATAAAAACATTATTTCATTGACGGCCATTTGCCACTAAACAATGTAATATTTTTCAATAAAAAATTACTGAAAGTTCTTCAAGATGTGTTCTTTAAGATGGTGTATTGATCGATTAAAAAAGTTTTGTAGTTTTCTTTAAAAAAATTCATGAAAAAGGCCTTTTTTTGCGCTACAAGTGGGGGTAACGCCTTAAACTTACCTCGATACGAGGAGAGGTGAAACAAAACGACTTATTGTGCTTAAATGGTTTTTTTGCAGGTTACATAATTCCTGGAGTAATTATTAGTCGAAAATCGATCAGTCGGTCAGAAAAGCTACAAAACAACTTTATATTTACCCGAATCTCTCGTTTCGATTGCGAGATATGGGGTGAAATCTGGAAATTGTTTCAACCCTCCTAGGTCTCCCCTACGGTGCCTTTTAAATAAAAGCTTTTTTTCACGTTTATTTTTTATCATTCCATGCCCTCTCTCCCCATCGCCGCCGTGATCCGTTAATTTCTCCGATTCCTCCGAAAATAGAAACGCCAATGTGCCCAACGATGGATCCAACGAAGGCCTCGAAACGGCGTCGCGAAGAGTGCTTTGATATATCGCGCGTATCCTACACATTTCGCCAGCGAAATCGTGAGACAGAATGGAAAGTAAAAAAGTAAAATCTGAGATTGCAATATCGCGGGATGATCCGACGTATATGACGACTCGTTGCTTTTTCCCACGCGTTCGCGATAAGAAGCTTGGTATGCACGCGAGTATACTCGTATAGATGTGCCAAGCCGCGAGAGGAGGGAAAAGGATTCGCGAAGAGAAATAGCTCGACGAGGGTGAGCTTCGTATGTGCATGAGAAAATCACAAGGGCTCGCGCATAAACTCAAACGCAGTAGTGAATATGCAGGAAAGATAATTTTGTTGTTGTTATTATTATTGTTATTACTATTATTCTTATTATTTTCTTTGGGACGTACGAGAGACGCCCGAGACGTTTTGAACAGGATCCAAAGTGGCCGCGGAGAGAGATCATGTGGCGCACACATCTCGGGCTTTTCTTATACGCGCCTCTCTAGGGAATTTCACCGTATAATACCGTCCATTTATTCTCTCTCTCTCTCTCTCTCTCTCTCTCTCTCTCTCTCTCTCTCTCTCTCTCTCTCTCTCTCTCTCTCTCTCTCTCACTCTCTCGTTATTCTGTCTTCGCATCGCCGTTCGTATTTTTTTCTATTCTTTGTTCCTCTGTATATTTGTTTTTTTTTAAGTTGTATTTATTGGTATATTTTGCATTTTTGTAATTTTGGTGCATTCTGTTTTATTTTTTATTTTTTAATATTTTTTGTATATTTAGTTTTTTTTAAATAATTTTTCTATTCTTTGTATTTTTTTTTTGCTATTCTGTTTTTTGTCTCTCTCCCTCCCCTTCTCTCGCGTAATTCTGTCTTCGCATCACCGACACAAGTGCGTTATTATTTCAAATGTTTCGTATTCCCTCTACATTTTCGCGTATCCATAAGAGGGAGGTCTTCATTTTTTTCAGCGGAATAAATAAAAAACGAAAAACCCTTCTTACTCGCGTTTTTATGTCCAAGTGTTGCGAATATTCCAACATTCTGAACAATGTCAGAAAATGAAATTCAAAAATGCAGAAAAACATCATTTATTTACGTGACTATGAAAACTTAAAGAAAAACAAAAAGAGTATTGTAATACGAGTATTATAAATTACAATAAGAGTATATTTATAAAATAAAGAAAGCAATGCAATATTCCGAAAGATCAATTCACTTGCCAGTAACACGATCTTTGTTTTATCAACCACGTTAGACATTTGCCTGTTTTACCAACATTTTTGTTTTTCAGCTGGATTTTCTGAACAATTGGGATGTTTGCAATAGGTGGAAAAATCAAGTTGTCAAACGTAGAAAGTCAAGAAAATATCTGAAAAACATATAAAATGCAGAAAAATAAAAAATAACATGTCGAAAGCAGATAAACAAGAAATATTTCGTATTCTTTCTTCATTTTCGCTTATTCATAAGAGGGAAGCCTTAATTCTCTTCCAGCAAAATACAATACGAATGAGAAATCTCTTACTCGTGATTTTATGTCCAAGTATTGCTAATATTCCGATTGGTCAGAATATCAAATTGTAATATGCAGAATAAAATGATCCAGTTACGTGAGTATTGAAATAAAGAAAAAGTGTTTTATCATGTATAAAAAGTAATGCTGGATATTTCGAAAAAAAAACAATTCACTTGCGAGTAACACAATTTTCGCTTTATCAATCATGTCAGCCATTTGTCTGTTTTTACGAAATCTTCACTATTTACTTTGATTTCCTGACCAGGCATATTCGCAATTGGTCGGAAAATCAAGTTGTAAATGCAGAAAAACAAGAAAGGAAATCTGAAAAACGGTAAATTCAGATTTTTTTTTCGAAATCCAGAAAACAAGAAATGTTTTGTATTCACTCTTCATTTCCGTTTATCCATGAATAGGAAGCCTTCATTTGTCCAGCAAAATAAAATAAGGTTAAGGCCTTTTCATGAATAAATAAAATAAAAAATCTTTTTTACTCGCCACGTCCAAGGATTGCGATTATTCCAATTGGTCGGACAATCAAATTGTAAAAAGCAGACAAAAGATAATTTATCGCGTGTGTATAAAAATAAAAAAAAATAACACCATCTTCATTTTATCCATCATGGCAGCCATTTTGCTTTTTTTTCCAAATTACAAGACGAACAAATTTCCAGAATCCTCATAAACATATTTATCATTATTATTATTCTCTATGGCGGCAGGCTGAAAACCCGAACTGCCTTAAGGGGCCAGTCCCCTTTGGAGCTACCAAAAAGGCTATTTTCGCGATTTTTTTGGGGATTTTATAAAATATTTGAATATAAAAGTTGTTGGGCTTGATGAATAAAGTCTTGAAGTACATACAAAAAAAAATTATTCATTTTTGAGTACAAAAACTATAGTTTAACGTAACGCCTCAAAAATAGGTGGGCTAGGTAGCTCCATCACAACTCGGCAACGGCTTGTCTGAAACAAAAAAAATCAAAGTCCATTAGATTCAGTATGACACCAGCTACAAAATGACCCCCGGATATAAAGTTTTATCAAAAAATAAAAAAATGGCAGATGAAAAACCAAAAAAGTTTTTTTAAACGCGTTTTTTTTCGCAATTTTTCGCAAAAAAAGAGTAAAAATCAAAATGCTAAAACCATCGAGGGTCATCTTGTTGCGAATCATGTTGATAATATATGGTTCAAATTTCAAGACAATCGGTTTATTAGTTTTAGAGATACGATGGAGCTAGATTTTGAAAACGTTGTTTCGAGAAAAACGCGTTTGAAGTTTATACTATGAAAAACTCTTACCTAAACTCAATCGGCAATTCCTGCACCTTACAAAATTCCGTCTGATTGCTCATGATCGTCGATTTCTTCAAGTCTTGTTTGCCTTCGATTGTTTAAAATTTTCAAAGTGGACTGGCCCCTTAAAAACGTTGAAAAAAAACATGTTCGACGAACCGGAACAACGTGAGAGAGCAATCAGTCAGGTCTCTCAGCAATTTCCTCGACTTCCGTTCTCGTCGATGTCGTATGTATTCTCCGATGCATACGATTAGTCATTCTCTCGTCATTTGTCGTGCGGACGATGTCACTCCAGCGCGAATAGAAGAGGGGAGAAAGAATAAAAAAAAAGAAAGAAAAAAATGAATAAGCCAATCTCATTGTAACCGGATATAGAATTTCATCTGGGGTAATCGATAGTCCCACTCGATAATTATATATATGGAAAAGCCATTGTGATGCCGTCACATCTACGTAACGTTGGCTGTCAGCCCACCTGGCTATTTTAAGGACATACCTTAAAGTTTTTTTACACGTACCGTTGTTAATTTCGAGCTCAGGATGGTCCTCGAAATCGAATGTCGTCAAAAATTCTTTCTATGTATATAATGTACGTTCATGTTACAGATGTTCAGTCATTTTTGATGTGGGGCGAGGTGCACCCCCGATCAAACACATTAAGACTCGACTTCCGGCGGACGTCGGGGTCCCTAAGTGGACCGCCATTGTGTGCCGAAGTGGTGCGAACGAGCAGTGGACTCATCTATATGTTTTTCATCTTTCTCGCGCCCTTCTTCTCTCTATTGAGCATTGCAATTCTTTCAGGTACGTGTATACAGTATATCCGGGGAAAATTGGAGAGCCAAGTGACTTTGGAGATTTTTACAAAAGCCATTCTGCCCGTAGGGCAATGTCCCGATGCTTGAGTTGCTATATATATATATATATATATATATATATATATTTGCTATATACAGGGTGTCCCAGAAGTAACGTACGCCCTTCTAGCATCTGGTAGGGAACAAAATTCTGAGACGAAAAGTCCTCAGTCATTTTTTGATCAGACGCATAGATAATTAATTATGAATTAAAATACATAGCCAATCAGGTGCGCGCTACAGCGGAAAGGCAGCGTAGAGCGGAGGGATAGGGGAATGCGTTGTAATTGCGTGCGCCTGAAAATGTGTGCGGAGGGAAAATTCCAAAAGCATGTGCACGTGCCCACACACACATACACGGGTGTGGGCATGTACACTCACACTAGGACACACACACTTGTACACATACACGCACACACTTGCACACACACACGCACACACTGGCACACACTTGCATACATGCTTTCGGAATTTTCCCTCCCCACACATTTTCAGGCGCACGCAATTATAACGCATTCACCTATCCCTCCCCTTTACGCTGCCTTTCCGCTGTAGCGCGCACCTGATTGGCTATTTATTTTAATTCATAATTAATTATCTATGCGTCTGATCAAAAAATAACTGAGGACTTTTCGTCTCAGAATTTTTTTTCCTACCAGATGCTAGAAGGGCGTACGTTACTTCTGGGACACCCTGTAGATAGTTGCTCTATATATGTTGCTATAGAGATTTTGGGCTTTTTGTTTTTTTTTAGTCATCTAGTTTTGGATTTTCGCATGCCATTTCTACAAATCATATGAATCGACAATAACTACGCAACTTTTTAAAGTAATTGGCACGATATGCGTAATACATTTGTTTTTACACCGCAGGCTATAAAAGTTAGGTGTTCGAATTGGTTTGTATGGAAATTCTGCATAAGATCATTTTTCACAATGTTCCCTTAGAAAGAATACTTTTCTAGACAAGACAAATAACCGAGAGCATTTTTAAAAAAACCGGGTAAAAAAATTATCATTTGTCGAAATGACATGCGAAAAACCAAAAGCAGATGATTTTTATTTCGATAACCGTGGGACTTTCACTAAACTGAAATTGCAGCGTAGTAGGACACCCTGTATGTATAAGTATGTGTGTGTGTATATATAGGCGCGGCGAAACGTCGCGAGCTTACACACGACGAGGAGTGATGGTATTTCTATTTTGGTACGAGTCTAGTATGTGCAACGTTAATTTAAACTTTCTAAGCAGATTTCGCGTCAGAAATCTCGGATCACGCGATTCGCGAACCAACTTCCCGAGACACGTTTCACTCAATTACGCCCTGGAACGTCCAATTATTTCAACCAGTACGATATGACTATGAAAAGAAGAAGAAACCATTGCATTAACGATCAAAAGGGAGGCCCTACGAATTGAAAATCGCGGCTACATTCTACGAGACTAAAAAGCCGGAGAATTTTTTTTCAAACATTTATTTAGAAATATGTTTGATTCTTCGTTCAATGAGTGTTCGAATAAAAAATTCCAACGGTGCTTGGTGTTTTTTTATGATGATCCGATGCCTTGCACCTGTACCCCACAATTGTCGCTTCATTTTTTCCAGGTGCCCGGACATCTCTTGGAGTGTGGTCCACAGCCACTCGTTTCACAACGCACTGCCGTGTGACGTTTGCACACGAGGGCACAGGGTAACTGCGGAAAACCCGTGCTGGGGGAGGCGGCTACATTTTCAGAGTTTCCGGTTGCGTTCACCATCGGAAACTCAGTGAAGGCTTGCAATTGGCATTCGACGTTAAAAATGATGACTCTCGCTCCAATTCTCGTCACACTTTCACACGGTTTCCCGCCAAATCCGGCGGGAGAATACCAATAACGAGGACGGGGGATACATAATAAGCATCGTAGAGGGGGAGATTACGGCATCGTCATCGCCCTCACTTTCGTTGACAATTGTAAAGGATCAAATTTGCAAATATACTCCACGCCTCGTCAAAAAGTTGATGCGCTCCTTCCCCTCTTGCCACACTTTGGGGATGGTAACAGAGGAGGGGAGAGAGAGAGAGAGAGAGAGAGCCATTGATTCGCGTATCATCGTAATTTCACGGCGCGTTACCTACGCGAAATAACTTGGGGGACCTCTCGCGGGGTTCGTGTGTATGTGTTTTGGCCTAGCTTGTGCTTTTCCTACCTAATATATTCATATATATATATATATATATATATATATATATATATATATATATATATATATATATATATATATATATATATATATATATATATATATATATATATATATATATACACACACACATAACTATATATATATATATATATATATATATATAACACTCGTTCCCTGGCTTTAAACCAAGCCGCGAAATTGGTTTACTTTTGAACCCACATTGCGAGCGCGACAAGAGGGCCATATTTATATATAATGTAAGGGAAACAGGGCGCGGGAGAGGGAAATGGCGAGAAATCTACTTTTGAAACTCGAAAATCCCAGAACACGAGGCAAAAAAACCATGCTTATACAATTAAACTTTATTCAGAACACGGTAAACGACAATATCGTAAATTCGAAAAACTCTTATCGTTGAGTTAGTTCCCCAGTCGGTGATACGTATTTTGTTTTGTCGATCGCGATTTTCGGATACAATTCGTTTTTTTACCACAGGTATGAAACGGGACGGAATTTTGTAAGGAGTATGTGTAAATTGGAATTTGTGTTTGGTTGAAATGAGTGTAGAATGTTTGCAAGAAATGACATTCAAATTAATTTAGGGTTATTGTTGTATAACTTTTATGTAAAATTGTATAATTGTTGTATAATGATTATCCAAATAATAACAGCTGATATTTAAACATTGTGAATTCATTATTCAATTTCGCGCCGGAATGTATGTGTAATACATATTTTTCTACGCGAAATTGTGATCTTTTATTATCACAAATTTTTTATAAAAATTATTAAATTAAGTATTGATAAAGTTAAGATTATTGTATCATTTTGTCAGATAATAATGGGTCACAAATATAATGAAAATTGTTTCATAATATCGCAATATCTAATAATTATTACATGAATAAATAGTAAAAATGATAGTCAAATTGTTATATAATTAATTACTTTTCTACTCGGTACAAAACTAAAATTATGATACAATGTTATACAATAATTTCGTGCAAAAAATAACAGCAAAACTTCTTCCAAAACATTGCACAATTCAATAATTATAACGTAAGCAATGTACAAATTAACGTACAATTATTATATAAATAATTACTGTTCTACCCTGTACAGAACTAAAATTATTAGACAATTTTATACAATAATTTCTCATTACCCCCATGGAAATTTATGTATGTAAAATATATGCAGAAAATATATGCTACATATATATATATATATCGGTCGCATATATAGTGACGAAAAATAGAATAATACGTATATATTCAGTATATATGCACCAAAAATATGACGCATATATGACCCATATATTTTCGATATATTTTTCTGACCAAAACATATATGCTACGTATAAACACTATATATGATGCATATATGAGGCATATACGACGCATATATTTTCGATATATTTTCAATCTATTTTTCTGACCAAAAATATATGCTGTGTATAAACACTATTACAGTTAAACTTAATAAAACTTAAAACTTAAACTTAAAAAAACTTAACTTACAGTTAAAGCACGCTATTACATATAAACACTATATACAGATATGCAACGCATATCTGCATATATGTGGCATATATGTACCATTTAGGCAGTATATATGTGGTATGTACGCAGTGTGTATGCAACATATATGCTAAATACATGTGGTATATATACAGGGTAAATGCTACATATATCATTGATATATTATACATTGATATACAGTAATACCACGCATATACATCTCATATATAAAAACGTTACGAAAATTAGAATTTGGCACATATATGCAACATATATTTTCAATATATGGCATACCTTTCACATATGTTACAATTATTAATAAAATAAATTTGCAGTATATTTTGGCGTATATAAATTTCCATGGGGGAATAAATAACAGGAAAATTATTCCACAACATTCCAATAACTATTGCATAAATAGTGTGAAAATTATATTACGATTACTATAAAAATTATTATTTTTCTACTCCGTACAGAATAAAAATTATCACACAATACATTTTTATACAATAACTTCGTAATAACATAGACTGAAGAAAATATTCCATGCTATTGCACAATCCAATAATTATTGCACGACCATCGTATAAATATAATTAATTTTTATTTGGTCCCATGTTAAAATAAATTTCGTTTCCTTTACGTCCCTGGCCAGGTCTTCCTCCAACGTTGCACGCATCGCCGAGCGTTGCCGTCGCGCAAGCTCTCCCGCGCCGTATAGAGAGCGTCCCGAATTACCGTCGGCCAAGCGCGACGCTTGCACAAAAACAAACAAGAAAAAAAAACCAAAATGTAAAGAAAAAACGAGTAAAACAAAATCAGAAGTAAAAAAACGCCTAATTTCGTTCGCTCCGCGAAACACCAGCGCTACCCCCCCGCCACCCAACCAACCCCCAACCCCATGGGTTCCCCTTCCCACGTGGCTTTCCGTCGGGGAATTAGCCTTTTAAATTGGCTCTCACCTATACCCGAGAGCTTTACCATCCCCCTTGCCCGCCACCCCCTCCCTCTCCGCACACTGCCACCCTCGCTCGCGCATACACAGCAGCGTCGCGCTTTTATTTTCCATTCTCCCCGTGCGTTTTTGCGTTAAAGTAAAAATCTCGCGATCTTCATTTTATTTTTATTCCAGCCGCACGGAAGGGCGAGAAATGTGAGGGTTGGTGTACGGGGGAGGGGGTGCGCCGAGATACCAAGAGAACGAGAAAATTGTCCTTCCGTAATTTACTGAGCGAGATAACGAAGCCTAAATTGTTAGTAACAAATAAATGGTTTTTATATCGGATAAGAAATAAATGAATAAATTCATAAGGGTGTGACGTATTAAAATAAATATGTTATCGTTCGAATGATTCCGGGGGCGAGGCAAAGTTTGGAGGGGAACGAAGGGCGTTTCTCCGTAAATGTATATCGAACCCTAAAAAGGAAGGAATATATATATATATATATATATATATATATATATATATATATATATATATATATATATATATATATATATATATATATATATATATATATATATATATATATATATAAATATAATAAAGCCGAATTTATTGACCGTCAGATAACTAATATGTCGCACGAATCGTTGAATACTTGATGTACCTCGTTGACATATATATATATATATATATATATATCAAATCGTATATACGACGGAGAACCATTGTACGTTTTCGGGGACGCAATATGTGCAGCCAGCAGAAAATGGACCATCTTGACCAGCCGAGGTTCGCGACGATAGAAATTCTATATATAAAAAAAAGAATATCTGAATATGTATATGGAGGGTGACAATTATAAGGTGGTCATATGTTTTCTTGAATGGGGTTTGCGACCGACAAGGAACATCACTTAAGGGGTAACGTGGGTTTCGAAGCCAAAAAAGCATATTTGCTCTATTAAAAAAAATATAATATATAAATTATTTTATTCGAAATGTAAAGCACATAAAAGAGCAACATTAAAAAAAATTCATCCAAAAATTGAGAAATTCAGCCGGTGGGGACTGGTTTCCGGAGACCCCTCAAAAAAGTGCCCTTGTCGTGGTCAGGATAACTCATGATAGCTTTGTCTGAAATTAGAAAATCAATTTTTTTCTCTCAGTAGATAAGTATAGCTCGTGATTGAAGGAAGCATTTTTTTTTAATTGAAATTTGAATTTTTTGGCCGAGTTGTATGGAAAATAGTTTAATTTTTGGTACAATTTAAGCTACGTATAGCCTTGTAAAATTAGTTGGAACCGAAAAAAAAGTACTTCGTTCAATCACTAGTCAATGGTATTTTGAAGAAGTGTGCAAAATTTGAATAAGATCGGTGCTTTAGTTTTTGAGAAATCGTGTCCACCGAGTTCAAAAATAGTGAGAAAAATGCGATATACCCGAGTCGCTCCCGGCCGGTCTTTTCCAACGGGGGGAATTCCCAAAGGCTCTCTCTCCTAGACTTTTACTCCGATTTACTTAAAACTTTGGGAGAATATTCTAGATATATTTTTCTATGAGATAATAAGATGAAAAATGGATTTTTTTAAATTTTCAAACCCACGTAACCCCTTAGGTGTCCACCGTCGATTTGGTTGTACCTCATATATGTGATAAAGCATTAAGAACTATTAGACACGTATTTTTTTTATCTGCGGAAAAACGGTTTTAAGGGGGGCAACCACCGCTTAAAGGAAGGCGTGTTTCGGGGTGGATTTGCAGTTTCACCCACAAGCAATCCACCAACCCGAATGAAACAAAAACCAAATTTTTTGTAATGTAAAGCGATGAAAAATGCGATATAGAAAAATTGAAAAAAAAATTCAATTGAGCTTGAAAACAAAATCGAAGACGGACACTCAAGTCGTGTTTCTTGCAAGATAAATATGGTATTTAATTTTTTTTTCAAGTTCTCTTCGAAAAAAAAATATAGCGTATTTTTCCAATAAGCAAATATACTATAAGTATTTGACAGAAAAATTAAGCATTCAGGAAAGAAATCAAAATTTCATTTTCGGCACAGCAGAATGAAGATGATTAAATTTCGAATCTGAAACACTCACTGTAGAAAAAAACATTTTTTTACTAGCTCAGGGCCGGAAAAAAGAGGCATTTTTGGGATTTTTTTTCCGGCTTTTTTTTACATTGAAGATTATGAGTTTAAGTATTTTGTTTATAATTTTTGTGTTGCAAAATATTTATAAATGTGGTGGATACAATGGTTCGTGCAGACAGCTGTTTGAAAAACGTCCTTCGCAGTGATCACTGCTGCTCGGAAACAAATCCACCGAAATAAAAATGTCAAACGCATTTACTTTTTGCATGAAATGATCTAGTGCTTGGACAAAGAATTTAATGAAATATTGATTTTTTTTTAAATGACCGCACTCTAAAGTGAAATTATCGATTTTCGGTGAAAAAAAACCCTCTATTTTCGTTGATAAAAAAACGAGGCATCGAAAAAAAAATTCCTTCGTTCAAGCACTGCTTTTTGATATGTAAAGAAGCTTGTAAAATTTGAAGTCGATCGATGCAGTGATTTTTTAGATATCGTGGTCACCGGTTTAGAAAAATTAATTTTGAGAAAAACGCGTTCAAAATTCGCTGGTTGGCGGAAA
The DNA here is from genome assembly GCA_944452715.1 of Ophion slaviceki. Classification (NCBI taxonomy): domain Eukaryota; kingdom Metazoa; phylum Arthropoda; class Insecta; order Hymenoptera; family Ichneumonidae; genus Ophion; species Ophion slaviceki. The sequence continues at coordinate 59,451,559 of OX101784.1, forward strand.
CGCGAAACTCCCTCAATTATGAACGGATCGACTTGCAATTTCGAGAGAATATTTTTGAAATGTTACATTTTGAGAATACGCCAAAAACAAAAAATCGATGTTTTCAAAAATTTTAACTAGACGTAAGCCCTTAGTCTTTTATATTAGTGACGGTCCTGTAATAAACCATCTAAGTCCACACAAAATCACATATTGACATTTAAGGGGTGGGGGGATCCCTTTAGGTGAGTAAAAAATTTGCTGATTTTCATGATTTTTTTTAAAGGAACGATTTCTTCACCATTTTTTTACTTGGCGTATGTTGTTTTACTACTTTTGGCTGTTCCGTGATTTTTTTCTCACGAATCTTAAAAAATGGCGGGTGTGTGGCACGGTCTTCTAAACTGCATTTTCAAAACTGGCGTGACGTATAGCTAAAAATCTAATTGACCAATTCTGATGAACTTTGGCATAAATCTTTCTAACCTTATTGTCTAAAACATGAGCCTAAAAGTTTTTGAAAATTAAAAAAAAAGTATTTTTTATTGCAAAATAAATTTTTTTTTCGAAAAATTCAATTTTTTGGTGTCAAAGCGTACCATTTAATCGATTTTCAACATTTCACACTTTTTCTTGGTTCATATTCTGCGTATGAGTCTTAATGAAAGCAAAATCTTCGTTGGTTTTTTTTTCAGATCATTTTCGGCGACGCTACGTCTCACGCCGTCTGACAACATCCGCCGCAACCCATTTAGAATACCGTGCCATACCTCCGCTATTTTTGAAGATTGATAAAAATATACCATGTAACAGAAAAAGTAGTGATAAAATATACCGTGAGACTAAGAAATTGTAAAAAAAATCTTGCCCTTAAAAAAAAATCATGAAAATCAGCATTTTTTTTCCGTTGCCTAAAGGTATCTCCCCCCTTAAAAAAA
>OX101784.1:59452675-59551374 GCA_944452715.1 Ophion slaviceki
AAAAGAGAGTAGGAAGAGAGGCAAGGAGAGTCTTGGATTTCAGTGACTCTGATATCTTTTGCTTGATCGAAAGTAAAAGGTTTACTTTTCTGTCTGCCTTTATTAGTAATTATTAGTAATACGTAATAATTTTCAAGCCTTCATTTTTTATTAGTGATTATTTTTTTGAGTCTTTATTTTTATTAGTAATTATTAGTAATACGCAATAATTTTTAGTAATATTTTGAATGATAATTAATATTTTGGGTAACAATCGATATTTTAAAGTGACAAGGAATGATGTTGGGCAATGAGTAATATCTTGAGTAATAAGTAATATTTAGAGTGTTGAGTAATATATTGAGTAATAAGTAATCTTATGAGTAATAAGTAATATTTCGCGCAATAAGTAATCTTTTGAGTAATATGTAATGTTTTGAGCCATAAGTAATAATTTTGACGAACAAGTAATATTTTGAGTAATAAGTAATAATTTTGACGAATAAGTAATATTTCGAGTAATAAGTAATAATAAGACGTTATTATTTCGAGACTGCGATGCTTCGAGTGCTAACCTATACCGGTTGGAAATAATTACGAAACAACCAAATTTGATTAATTAAAAATCAATTTTCGTCCGCTTTTATACACTCCAGCGTTGTTCAGAAATTTATTTATCGGCTGGGCGCTTTCCGGATGTGGATGCGCGTATCGGGTCCGTTCTTCTCATCGTACCTAATTCTTTTACCTCTTTATCGAGCCCGATCGATAACGAGGCGAGGTGGTAAGAAAAATAAAATGTATTATTAAGTGCCGAGTTGCGGGGGAGTGGGGTCCTGGGAAGAGAGAGGAGGTGAAAGAGAGAGAAAGGAGCAGAGATAAAGATAGGATGAGAAAGGATTACGGAAATCCTGGCATTCTTCACGCCCCGAAGAATTATACGTGTTGTGTATCGGTGTACGTGTGTGCATGAGAGCAAAAATGAAGATCCAGTTCGATCGGTTGGTCTGATAGATCTGTTACTCGAAGATGCACCGCTGATCACGAAAATGGGAGGAAGAGATATATATATACCACGTCTGGTTGCTTTCGAGGACAGTCCTCGTAATGACTTTTCCACAAATATACTCGAGTTCATTCAAAAGTGACTTTGAGGACGCTGATGCTTACGTAATGTTGAGTACGGGGACAATTGGCTTCGAGGATGGTCCTCGAAGTCACATGTCTTCAAAATCACCTTCCCTCACGTATATCTGTAAATGGAAGGAGATAAAGAGTGTCCAGTTATTACAAGGAAGGTGAAAGGTCCCTCGTTCGCATAAACCATTTGTTGTGGCCTCACGTCGATCCGGGATCGATACCACCGTGCGATATTTCCCCTCAACCGTTTTTATTTATATTGTTTTTTTATTTTTTTTTTGTTTTTTACTTCCTCCATTATCGACCAATCTACGAGGCTCGATTTTACGTACTCGACAAGGGGGCATTTTTTATTTGACCGCTGCTCCCCTCTCGTCTCGCTCCTCGCCAGGACGAGCTGGCCCCACCCACGAGGTCCGGATTAAACGTCCGAACGTCATCCCTTGACCACCCCCTCCCCCCTGCCCTGGCCCGCCCTCGCAGCTCTTTTTTCGTCCTTCTTTTTGATCTTTTTTTGATCTCTCATCTTCTCCACTCGTCTCATTCGCCCATTTGCACTCACTCGTGGCGGCTTCACCCGCGAGGATACCCTTCGCCTCGCTCTCACGATCGCCAACAGCCCTCACACGTGAACTTTCACTGAAAGGGCCGATTCCGCGACTCGTAAATTAGTATTTTACCGTTGGATGGGGGCAAAAACGAAATTTGGCCGGCGGAATTAGCAGTGTCGCGTAATCGACCCGTATCGAGGATCGGGGATGCAATTTTTTTAAGGGGCCAGATAACTTTAGGCGACGGAAAAATTTGCTGATTTTTATAGATTTTTTTTTTAAGGAAAAAACTCTTCACCAATTTTGAGACTTGGGGTATGTTTTATTACTTCTTTTGGCTGTTACATGGTATTTTTTTATTTATTAATCTTTGAAAATGGCGGAGGTAGGGCATGGTGTTCTAAACTGCATTTTCAAAACTGGCGTGACGTATGGCTAAAAACTTAATCGACCGATTCTGATGAAATTTGGTATTAATTTTTCTAACCTTATTGTCTAAAACATCCCCCTAAATGTTTTCGATAATTTAAAAAAAAACGTATTTTTTTATTGCAAAATGTTGCCGTTTTTTTCGGAAAATTCAATCTTTTTGTTTCAAAGGGTACCATTTCATCGATTTTCAACATTTCTCACTTTTTCTTGGTTCATATACTGCGTATGAGTATTAATGAAAGAAAAAAGTTTGTCGTTTGTTTTTCAGATTAATCCCGCCGACGCTATACGTCACACAGTCTGACAACATCCGCCGCGATCCGTCTAGAAGACCGTGCCGTACCTCCGCCATTGTTACAAATTAATGAACAAAATAATACCTCGTAACAGCCAAAAGTAGTAATAAAACGTACCCAAAGTCTTAAAAATGGCAAAGCGATCTTTACTTATAAAAAAAATCATGAAAATAAGAAATTTTTTCCTGGCCTCAAGGTATCTCCCCCCTTAACGATAACCACTATTTTTTAGATGCGAAGTGTATTATTTATTTAGTATTCTCTGGGTTTTTTCGAAAATTCTTTTTATTATTATTAATATTGTCTTAATTTTTAAATCATTTTTCTTTTTCTTGACTGCTCATTATTACTATTATTGTTATTGTATTGTTATCCCCACTTCTAATAAGAATAATAACAACCGTATTAGAGTAAGAATAATAATAATATGACAAAGGTAGTAAAAAGGTGAGTAAAAAAATAATTTAAAAAAATTCGACAAATGGCGTGGGTCTTTTTTGGCCATGGAAATATATCGCAGGATAATATAAAGAATATCGCAGGAGACTCCAGCATATATATATATATATATATCAACAGTAACGTAACTTTTGTCACGATTTTGACATAAAAAAATTAGAGAATAATAAATGTTATTATTCTCTAATTTGTAAAAGTGGTCCTTCGCCCTCTGCACCACAATTGTAAGAAAATTAAATTCGCACAACACATTGATTGTTAATGCTACTACTATTATTATTACCTTTATTATTATCATCGTTTTTCGGTGGTGATGGAGAGTGAGAATGCAGAGTGTGACGAAAATTAAAAATAACAAAAAAGGAAAGAGATATGTTAGATTTTAAGAGAGCGATCTTTAACGATGCAAAAAGGCGATGCAAATGAAACTTCTTACCACCGCAATTATCATTGTTTTTCCTGTTAATGATACGATCATTACTTTCACTTTTTTGTTATTATCATCGTTTTTATTGTTAATGCCACGATTATTGTTATTACTTTCTTTACTATCATCGTTTTTATTGTTGATTCCACGATTATTATAACTTGTATTATTTTCATCGTTTTTATTGTTAATGCCACGATTATTGTTATTACTTTCTTTACTATCATCGTTTTTATTGTCGATTCCACGATTATTCTAATTTGTATTATTTTCATCGTTTTTATTGTTAATACTACAATTATTACGATTACAATTTCTATTATTGTCATTATTGTGGCTACAAGACTTATTATCGTCTATTTTATGTAGTAATAAAACAATAAAAATAACTGGTTGCATAATGATAATATCCAGGGGGATATATCGTCTTAATGGTGCACGATAAGACGGAGAAATTACTACGTAAATGTTCATCCCCCTCAGGGGAGCGAAGACGAGACAACAGTAGCCGAGATGAGATTTGGCTCTGTTGTACATCAGGGCTCAATTAGCCCCCTGGCTGCTCCGATGGGGGGAACAAAAAACGTGATACGAAAATGTTTATTTTTCTTCGAAAATAAATTAACAAATAGATATTTACTTACCGTGAAGTGGGATTTTTTCTGCTTGTTTTACTGACCCGTGAAAAAGTATTGCGTGTGGAAGAGGAACCGGAGGATTCAACGAATGAGAGATACATTTTTTTTCAATTTCATTTTTTCAGAATAAATTAATATATTTATAATAATGAATGATATACGGTAGATAATGTTCCCCGCACGTCGAATTCTGCTCCGCCACTTACAACAGGATTTCTTTTGTCTTTTTATCTCGTTTTTGTTGTTTTTGTGTCTTTGCATTTTATTTTCGCTGCCTTTTTTGTGTGAATCTTAAAACAACGTAATCTTTTGTTAATTTATTATCATTATTCAGCCTTCTCATCTATCTTTGCTATATTTACAACACTCGAATGTCAGGCTTGCTCACAATTTTCACGCACAAATATTCGTGTACACACACACACACACACACTCGCTCTCGTCTCTATATTGCTTTAAATAAGATATTTTGCTCTACGAATTTCTCGCGAAATCGGAAGGTATATATGTTTATCGATATATATACATGTAGGTGTGGACGTATATGTACATACACCTATTGAGTGTACAAATTAATTTCCTGCTTTTTTAGTGAACTCCAAAATTTGTTGACAATAGTACGAAAAGGATTTCCATCAATTACATTTTCATCAAAATTTTTGTCAATTAAATTTTCGTTATGTAAATTTTCATTAATGCAATTTCCACCAATTGAATCTGCATCAATAAATGTTTTATCAGTTAAATGTGCAGCAGTAAATTAGTAGTAAAATCTTCCTCAATTAAATGTTCATGAACGAAATTTTTATTAATTGAATTCGTATCAACGCAATTTTCATTGATTAAATTTTCATCAACAAAATTTTCATCAATTAAATTTTCATTAATGAAATTCTCATTCGTTACATTTTCATCAATTAAATGTGTAGCAGATAAATATCCACGAATCAAATGTTTATGAATTCGATTTTCATTCATTAACCTTTTATAAATGAAATGTTCAATAATTAAATTTTTCATCAATCGAATTTTCAATAATGACATTTTCACCAAATAAATTTTCATCAAACGAATTTCCACGAATTGGATTTTTATCAATACATTTTTCCTCAATTAAATCGCCTCGAACGTTTAAAATTCAAAAAAAGATACACCCGATTTTATTGACAAAAAACGTTCTCTCACTTATGACCTTTAATTTTTGGAAATTGTTCTTTCAATGTCAAACTTCACGAGAAAAAAGCAAGAAACGAATTTACATATACGTGCGTATGTATATTCTGTGAGTTGAATAAATTTCGATTTTCCGCTATTTACATTAAATACATCGACGAGTATCGATCGCTGCAAAAACCTCACACGGCGTTACCGATCCCCGGGACAATAAATCCTCGCTTTCATAAATCTACCTCATTTTCCTTTTCTCTTTAAATCCTGCTTCGTAACGATTTTATTGCACACCTTTTGTCTTTGTCGTTTTTTTTTTGCGTCTCCTATTATTTTCTTTTCCGCTCGTACGAGTCTCTCGCCTCGTGAAAGGTCTCTCGAAGTATAGTATTCTTTTTCGCTTGTTTGTGATTTTCGATATGTGGACGTTTTGATATAAATTGTGAACGCGTCTGTAGCGGAGAAAAAAAATCTCGTATGAAAATTCTGCGTTCGTACGAGTGCCTTGTTTAAGGCCACAGTAACGGGTGTAAAATCATGAACGAATTTAACAATTTTTTTCGTATGAAAAAGTGATTCGCATAAAATTAATTACACATCTATTTAGTATGAACATCAAGCTGTTAGAAATTTTTTTTTCGCTGTACAAAATGGCCGACTACTCGAAACTTCTCGAAACAGCTTTTTTCCAATTGGCCTGACAAATAACTTCACCAATTTTCACTCGATTTACCTCAAATTTAAAATTTATGTTCCTAATTGCATTTCGCAGAGAAGTACGTACGGAATTTCTGATTAACCGAAAACTTTTCATTTTATGAGCAGTTTACGAGCAGTTGTAACGAAATTTTTCACTGAAAATTCATTTCTTAAGGCAGGATTCTACTTTGAAACTTTGAAAAAAATTTTTTTTTTTACATTTTTCGAAAGTAAATATGTTCAAGAATGTTCGGTCAAAATTTTATAAATTTCCAAGCAGTCTAACTATCCTTTTTCGCCTTTCGAACGCACCTACCTGAGCGCGCTATTGTGACTCACCAAAACTTTAAACGCGTTTTTCTCGAAACGACATTTTCAAGTACCGTGGTCCTGATAACTCAAAAAGTACTGAACCGATCCTTATGAAATTTGGAACACATATTCTATATGTGTGTACCAACCGACCTAACTACAATCAACTTAAAATTTTGATTAGAACTATTCTTTTATTGCAAAAAAAGACCCAAAAAAAACGCATTTTTTTTCGTATTTTAGCCGCCATTTTGTTAATTTTGCACGTATATAAAACATTCTAGTTAGGTCGGTTCCTGAAGACATACTGAACATGAAACTATTTGATTTTTTTGTTTCAGACCATCCGTCGCGAAGATTTCACGACCACGGCAACGGTACCTGCTTTTCGAGGCGTTGGCTTTAAACATATTTTACGTGTACAAAAAATGAATAAAATACATTTAAAAATTTTTTTTATGTACTTAAAGAGTGTATTTATTGAACAGTTTAAACCCCATATCGATATCTTTAAAAGTATTCTCAGAAAAAATTCACGAAAATAGCGTTTTTTTCATGGTTTCAAAGTAGAATCCTGCCTTAAGTTCAAATACCTACAACTTTTGAATAAAACAATATTTTTTAAATTCCGTACGTACTTCTCCAGGTATTCTAATGTAGATTGACGAGAATTTTCATTTTTTGTTCTAGGTAAAAAATTGTGGATGCTAAATGTCACGCCGCGGAGCGCCTAAAAAAAGATAACAAAAGAAAATATTAGTATCGGCGATTTTGTGGATCGAAAAAAAAAATATATTTTTTCTACCACCTTGATATTCATACTAGATAGATGTGTAATTAATTTTATGAGTGAATCACTTTTAAATACGAAAAAAAATTGTTAAATTCGCTCATGATTTTAAACCCGTCTACGACCTCAATTTTTTTCCCCCACCTACCCCCCCGATTATTATCATATACGCACTTAGCTCCGTCTCATTCGTTCGTCGTCCGGTGATCGGTCAGAACGAGTGAGGAGAGACGCCGGAGACGAAGTTTCGGCGGAGGATTCAACCGCGACTACGTGGTTGATGGTGAGATCGGTACCGAGATCGGTGAGGTCGGCGAGGTCGGGCTCGTCGATTGTCGACCGTTCGACGGGGTCGAGGGTGTCGAGGCACGATTATTATGATTGCTGTTACTGCTAATGTTGTTGTTGCTACTGCTGTTGTTGTTATTGTTGCTACTGTTGTTGTTGTTGTTGAGACTATTGTGACTATTGCGATGGTTATTGTGACGATGGGGAAAGTGATTATTATCGTAGAAAATGTAGTCTCTCCTGGTGAGTGGGGGGCTGGATATGGTATTGCCGAGGAGGCTGTCGATCGAGAAAGGATTCAACAGCTTTCTCTCCTCCCTGCCCTTGACCGAGAGGTCGATGCTTGCGCTCTGCGCCTCGTCCTCGTTCCTCTTGATCTCGTGACGCGACAGGACGACGCGATTTTGCTGTTGGCCGTCCGCACTTCCGGTCCTCCTCGACGCCACGTTGTTGCTGTTGCCCAGCTCGCGCCTTCTCTCCAAAAGACTCAGGCCCCAATGACGTATGCCCTGCTGATGATTGAGCTCGGTCTGATGATGACCGGGGGTCTCTCCGAGGCCGGTAATCGGCGGATTCGCGGTTGGCGAGGTCGACTCGTTGAGCAACGAAACCGTGAGACCACTGGGTGCCACACCGTAACCGGAAGTGCGCTCGAGGCGCGAATATATCTCGCCGTCAACCGAACCGTCGGCTATCGACTCGACACGGTCGCTTCCGCTCTCGCTGCAAGAATCCAAACCACCGACAACGTCGATCTCCTCGTTCGCGTCCGCCCCCGAACCTGACACACTGCTGCCCTCGTTCATGTTGTTCAAGTGACAGAAGGAACCGCTCAGCTGATTGCTCAACTGACCACTCGTCGTGCCACAGGTGGCAGCCGCGCTTCGCGATTCCCACTCGGCTCGCAACGTCGACAGGTCCACCGAGATACCCTGGAAAATCAGCCGTTCCAGATATTTCGACCATTGCCAGCGGGCGTAAGAGCGGATTGCTCGGGCTTTTCGGGTCAGTGGATTAGAGGCAGTTTTTTGGGACTTTGTTTTTGGGGTGGGGGATTTAGGGCGGTGGGTGGGGGTTGGTTTATTCTGCCAAGAGATCTTTAGGACTTTTTGGGGGTTTGATTGTTTTGGGCGGTTTGCACGATTTTTTGGGCTTTGCATTACGAAGGATTGAGATTTTTGGGGTTTTGATAGCTTTGGGCGGGTCGCAGGATTTTTTGGGCTTTGCATTACGAGGGATTGAGATTTTTGGAACGTTTTGGAGTTTCGATTAGATAGGGCGGAGGAGCGTAGGATTTTTGGGGCTTTGAATTACCTTGGATCGAGATTTGTGGGACTTTTGGTGGTTTTGAGTATTTTTGGTGGAGATTCGCACGATTTTTTGGGCTTTGGATTATCTTGGATCGAGATTTTTTGGGTTTTTGGTAATTTTGGGTGGAAATTTGCAGGATTTTTTGGCCATGGATTACCTTGGATCGAGATTTTTGGGACTTTTGGTGGTTTTGAGTATTTTGGGTGGAGATTCGCCGATTTGTTGGCCTTTATATTACCTTGGATACAGATTTTTTGGGACCTTTTGGGGTTTCGATTAGTTTGGGCGAAGGATCGCAGGATTTTTTTAACTTTGGATGACCTTGGATCGAGATTTTTGGGACTTTTTGAAGTTTTGATTATTTTGGGCCGAAGATCGCAAGATTTTTTTGGTGTTTAGATTGTCTGGGTATTGAGATTTTTGGGACTTTTGGTGGTTTTGAGTATTTTGGGTGGAGATTCACCGGATTTTTTGGGCTTAAGATTAACTTGGATACAGATTTTTGGGACCTTTCGGGGTTTTGTTTATTTTGCATCTAGGATCGCGGATTTTTCAGGCATTTAATCAACTTGGGTACAGATTTTTCGGACTTTTTGGGGGTTTTGATTATTTTGCGTGGAGGTTCGCAGGATTTTTTTGAACTTTGGATTACTTTGGATCGAGATTTTCGGGACTTTTAGGGGCTTTCATCATTTTGGGTGGAGGATCGCAGGCTTTTTTGGGTTTTCGATCACCATGGATTGAGACTGTCTGGATTTTTTGAGATTTTTATAGATTTTGTTCGATATTCTTAGAATTTGTTAGAATTTCGAATTTTTTAGATGGGAACTGTCGATTTTTTTCGTTGCTTCTTTTTTTTCAATCAAAGTTCAGAAGCTTATAAAGTTTTTAATAAGTCGAATCGTATTATCACGTTTTTGGGCCTTTGGTTATTTTGAATCGAAGTTTTTATGGAATTTGAGGATTTTTTAAAACGGATTACAAAAGTTTTTTTCGAGTTTCTCAGGTTTTTTAGGGTGTCCATTTTTTTAGATGCTGATTTTCAATATTTGTTGCGTTTTTGTTATTTTGGCTCGAAATTCTCAATTTTGTTGAGGGTTTCGATTAAATTCATCGAGACTCTGAAGTTTCTTTTCGATTTCTGATTTTATTCAGTAATTCCTAAGGGTTTCTAATTGATTCAGTATTCTGAATTGATTCTGATTTTATTCAGTAATTCCTTCTGATTCTAATTGATTCTGATTTTATTCAGTAATTCCTAAGGAATTATCTGATTTTATTCAGATAATTCCTAAGGGTTTATTTTCATTAAGCGCCAGTCCACTTTGAAAATTTCAAAAAATCAAAAGCAAGCCAGACTTGAAGAAATCGACGATGACGAGCAATCAGAAGGGATTTTGTACGGGCAGGTATTGCCGATTGAGTTTAGGTAAGAGTTTTTCATAGTATAAACTTCAAACGCGTTTTTCTCGAAAAAACGTTTTCTAAATCTAGCTCCATCGTATCTCTAAAACTGATAAACCGATTCTCTTGAAATTTGAACCGCATGTTGTAAACATGATTCGCAACAAGATGACCCTCGATGGTTTTAAAATTTTGATTTTTTCTCTTTTTTTGCGCAAAAGTGTGAAAAAAACACGTTTTTTTTAACTTTTTTTCGTTTTTCATCTGCCATTTTTTTATTTTTCGATAAAACTTTATATCCGAGGGTCATTTTGTAGCTAGTCTCATACTGAATCCAATGGACTTTGATTTTTTTGTTTCAGACAAGCCGTTGCCAAGTTGTGATGGAGCTACCTAGCCCAACTATTTTTGAGGCGTTACGTTAAACTACAGTTATTGTACTTAAAAATAAATGAAAAAGCATTATTTTTTTTATGTATTTCAAGACTTTATTTATCAAGCCCAACAACTTTTATATTCATATCTTTTATAAAATCCTCAAAACAAAATCGCGAAAATAGCCTTTTTTCGTGGCTCCAAAGTGGACTGGCCCCTTAAGATTTTTTGTCGTGTTTTCGAACTGTCTTGAGGTTTTGATTTTTCTATCGAGAACTCTGAGATATTCCGAATTTTTTTTTGTGATTGACATTCCTAGGATGAATTTATTTTTTCAAGTCAAATTTTCGTATTTTTCCTACGCAATTTTACTTTCGGCAAAGTTACTTAAAATTTCAAAAACGCACAAATATCCCAATCGAAATTGCGTAATCCATACAAAATTTAACGCCATCCGAGGACTGAAAAATGTAACATTTTTTCCAAAATTATTCACCTTGGCGGCCAATTTTCGTTGTTGCCGCTCGAGCGCCTTGAGAACTTTTTTGTGCCTCCTCTCACGCTCCTTTCTTCTCAGCTCTTCCGGTGGTATCGGTTCGCCGCTGCAGCTCTGCGGATGCGCGTTGTGCGCCGGTCTCCCGGGGCCTTTTTTCGTGTGCTCCTTCTTTCGCCATTTGGCACGGCGATTTTGAAACCAGACCTGCGCAAAAACGAGAAGAAAAATGGAGACATGAGATTCCACATAAATTTCATAAAATTGCCAAAAAAAAAACGTAGCCTATAAATTTTGCCCGTCGTTAAAATGCTCAATTCTCGACAATTGGCTCAGCAGCGGAGAATGGGATTTTAACGAGATGACGTTTATTAGCGCGGTAGCGCAATAGCCGCGGCAAACGGCTGAGCTGAACTCTTGAACCCACGCGGGTGAAAGCGTCGACCACTGCGACGAGCCAATCGATACAAATAACGTAAAGCTACTCCCTGCACAAGGGCTGCGAAGCGAACTAACCCCTTTTCTAAACGTCGGGCCTGGTAAACCACACGTTTCATTTAAAGGCTAAGCATCGCGCCAATCTCCTCTATTTGTATCCATTTTCGAAACAATAATTACAGCAATAAAACAAGCTGTTTCTTTTATTTTATGTTTGGTGAAAAAAACAATTACCGTGTTTCTGGACGCAAGGGTTTTTTAATGTTTTCGAAAGGACGGTGTCCAAATCAATTTTAGAAAATATTTGAAAAGTTTGAAAAAAATTGTGTCATTATTTTTATACTTTTAAAATTTTCTATATTCAATGTTTCAATATTTAAAAAAAATCGTATCCAATATTTCAACACTTTTATAATTTTTCGTATCCGATATTTCACTCTTTTTATAATTTTCTATATTCGATATTTCAGTATATTTATCATTTTCTATTTTTTATATTTTAATATCCTTATAATTCTAATATTTATTTGATATTAAACCATTTTTGCAACTTATTTCGCACAAAGCTCTAGAAAAAAAACGTGCATAAGGAGAGTGTTTTTTTGCATCGAATTGCAACTGTCAAAAATCCTTCTGAATTCGAATCTCATTAATGCCTAAAGAAATCAAATTCTTTAGGAATTAGTTAGGAATTGTATGTTTTTGTATTCCTGAATTCTTTAAAAATAGGAATATATGTATATGTTCATTCTCAAAACAAATGTTACAAGCTAAGGTTTTCTTTGAATTGGCATTCGATACAAAAATATACTCTTTTCTTATGCAGGTTTTAAAATTGTTTTCGTTCAAAATAGTTTGTAAATCTTGTTTAATATAAAACAAATATATATATATATACATGTTACTTCAAAATATGAACACTGCCAATATTATTAAAATTAACATGTTTACATTGAACAATTTTATTAATGCCAGCTTCAATTATGTCATAAATGTATTATTTTAATATTACATCGACAGATGGGTAATATATAAAGATATATATAAATATGTGCCAATTAGTTTTGCCTGATATTTTATTTGGATGTGCCATTGAAATTACAAATGTACGTACATAGATACATTCCATAGAATATATATGTTCATTCTCGAAACAAACACTAGATGCTGAGAGCAATTCTTTAAAAGTTGCTTTTCGATACAAATAAACCACTGCTTATTCATCTAAGTTTTGCATTTTTTTGTCCAAAACCGTTTGTAAATACTTATAAATAAAAAGGTATGAATATATTTCCATATATACATATCCATTTAAATATATCCATAAACATTTAAAAACTGTTTTGTAGAATTTGTTTTACAAACTTGCATCACGAAGCATTGCTTTTTTCATCGAAATTCAATTAGTTTAAATCGCTTCCAGCTTCTAGCGCTTGTTTCGTGAATGCATTGTGTGGAATATTCATATTATAAAATATATGTTCCTTCAGAATATTTGATAAAATAAATTGTATCGAAATCGCTTAATAGAGATCATTATAAAAATGATAAATTATAAATGTAATAATAATGAACAATAAATAACAAAAAAAATATATTATGAATTAGTAATTTTCGTGTGTGTGTGTGTGTGTGTGTGTATATATTTATATATATAACAGATTTGTCAATTACTGGTGCCTAATATTCTACTTGGGTGTACCATAAAAACTACAAATTTATATACATAAAGTATGCAGGGTAAAAATCAAGTTCCATTCTCAAGTGGAATCTGTACTCCAGAAATTGACCACGAATATCCTCAAAATGTGAAAAATCGATAATGTACAGCAGGAGCGACATTACTTCGAATCCTCATGAGGCGAAAAATCTTTTTGGCTCTACTTGACTCTCTTGCTCTCAACGGCACTGATAAGTTGCATTTAATTACCGTGCATTTGTCCACTGGAACCAACATCCACGAAGACCGTAGAGATTTATTTCGACGTTTCTCGTGTCTCAACCAAGATAAAAACTGATAAGCGTTTTATTACTTCGTCACGGTAGACGTGTAGGTACAATTGTCACCGCAGTCCATCAACATATTTACATAGGTATACATATGAAGAAATATATGAGTAGGGAAGACTCGATTAGATCAGATTTGGCGATTTTATCGCCCTTCGGATCGGCGCGGACAAAGCTCAACGCGGGTACCATTTGGTGCCTTTATCTAATCTTTCTCGTTCTCCCGTTCGTCGGACGCTCGTCCCTTTTACGAGGCCCCTGGACCAGCGAGACCAGCAGACTTTTCTCGAAGGGTGTCGGAACTCAATGTCACGAAGCCATCTGTATTACTCGCTGCATCGGTGATAAGAGAGGCGGCTCTCCTCGAATATCTTTCGACACACTTTTTCTTCGTCTTTCGAAAATTCGGAGGAGAGCGATATTTTATCCCGCGGACGCTAATGTGCCGTCTCACTCTCATTTGACACGAGTGCATTGATCCGTGCGGTAACGAAACGCATAGTCCAGTAAAAGAGACGAAAACCCAGCACTTTTTAGCGTAAAATTATAATTTTTGACTGAAGCTAGATGGTTGCATACTGAAAGTAACCCCAATAAAATCTTCCCCAGCAACTCACCCCAATCCTAAGAAATAGGGGTTGAAAACTTTAAAAACGCAGTATCTTGATAATTAATAGCCCGATCAAAAAATATTCCAAGCAAAAGTTGTTTGGAATAATAAAATACATATAAAGTTATCTGATGCCCAACCCCCTATCTTTGAAAATGGCAGCACAAAAGCGATTAGAAAATTCGGAGTTGATGCAAAAATCGTACATCTTTAGAAAATCGTAAAAAATATTTGTATATTAAAAAAAATGTTTTTTTAAATGTATATTTTTTTCTTACGATTTTCTAAAGATATACTGTTTTTGCAACAACCCCGAATTTTCTGATCGTTTCTGTGCCGCTATTTTGAAAAATAGGGGGTTGGTCGTTAGACAACTTTATACGTATTTTATTATTCCAAACAACTTTTGTTTGATAGGAGTTTTGATCGGGCTATTAGTTATCGAGATACGGCGATTTTTAAGTTTTCAACCCCTATTTCTTAGGGTTGGGGCGATTTGAGAGGCAAAATTTCATCGGGGTTACTTTCAGCATGCAACCATCTAGCTATAGTCAAAAATTCGAATTCTACGCTAAAAAGTGCTGGGTTTTCGTCTCTTTTACTGGACTAGTATTCGGTGTTTGGGAGGATCGATAATTTTTGGTTTTCGGAGGAGGGTTTTTATTTTGATTCTTTGGTGAAGTGAAGAGAACGACGGGGGATCTCGTGGTCTGTTGTCACTGGTGATCGGAGACGTCAAGCGGTCGGAGTTATCCCTTGGATCTGCCCGACACCCGGTAGTTGGGAGAAGTGTGAAACACGATCTCTGAGTGGATCTGAGGGGACCCTGGCCCCGGAATATCGAGGAAGTGTCACTTTCATTCTCTCTCTCTCTCTCTCTCTCTCTCTCTCTCTCTCTCTCTCTCTCTCTCTCTCACTCACTCTCTCTTTCCCTGTTTCCCTTTTTTAATATTATTTTATACATTATTATATTAAATATTATTGAACATTTAATATAGTATTTTTACCATTCACTGCTCATTTTTATTTATTCAAGAATTTTGTATTACTTTGCATGCGATTTTCGACTTTTTGTTTGCTTTTGAATGAATATTTATTATAATACTTTAGTTTTTACCAGGATTATTTATTTTCACGGAGTTCAAATATATCAATTGATTCAATTAATTTATTACTCTCTGGTTCCGTTTAGAATAATAGCCGAACCCTCTCTCTCTCTCTCTCTCTCTCTCTCTCTCTCTCTCTCTCTCTCTCTCTTTCTCTACTTCTCTTTATTTTTCTCTCTATCTCCCTTTTCATATAAATTATTGTTTTATAAATATTATTATTTTATATATTATTATATTACATGTTAATATTACCAAATATGGAATATTAATCAGTATTTTTACTATTAACTGCTCATTTTTATTTATTCAAGAATATGCGATTTTCGACTTTTTCACTTGTTTTTAAATTAACATTTATTATTACTGTAATTTTTACCACGACGATTTTTTTCCATGAACTACACATATGTCAATTAATTTTCCATTAATGCAATTAATTCATTACTCTCTGGTTCCGTTTACAATATTAGCCAAACCCTCTCTCCCTTTCTCACCCTCTCTCTTTTTATTTACAATATTAGACAATGTGTAATATTAATTAGTATTTTTTATCACTCATCGTGCATGTTTATTTTATATGGTTGCAAATTTTGTATCATTAGATTGTTTACTTTTGCATGTTATTAAGCGTACTGAATTTATTACACTTTTGCTCTCGTCTTCTTTTTCGTCTCCCTCCCTCTGCCGCTCTTCTTCTCTCTCTCTCTCTCTCTCTCTCTCTCTCTCTCTCTCTCTCTCTCTCTCCTCTCTTATATTCATAATATTAGCGAATACGTACTTAATATTTTTCATCATTTATTAAGCAATTTATTCCTTTACTCATTTCATACGATTTTAATTAAGCATATTGAATTTATCGAATTTTTGCTTTCGTATTTGTTTCCTTCTCTCTCTTCCTTTTTCTCTTGTTCTCTCTTTCTCTCTCTCTTATCTATATCAACCAATACTTTTTCACCGTGGTATTTGTTTTTTACAAGCCCTTGATATTCTTTCGTTTTTTTTCTTTTTTTCATTCCATGACATAAATATATATAGATCAATCAATGCTTTCCGTCTATCTTTCTCTCTGCCTCTCACGATATTTTCCTCTTCCTTGAGCCCACCGTAGCTCCGTTACGGGTGTCTCTCTGTCCAAACTCTCCGAGCATTATATTATCTGTGTCCCGTGGACACACATGAGAGACCCCTCCTGTCGCCCATTCTCAACGTCCCTTCAATCCCACCACTCGCTTCTGGTCCTTCACACTGTGCGTGTGCTCGCCGAAGCGTGTCTAAACGCATAAATATAAATGCGCGCCGGTTTCTATGTTCCTATAAGTGTACAATAGTGCGTATGTGTGGTCGCTGACTCGTAGATGGTTGTCGATATCGATGGCCTGTTATGGGTACGTTGGATGGCGTATTACCAATGTCCATGGTCCACGAGCTGTTACATCTTGTTCTCCTGCTCTCTCTCTCTCTCTCTCTCTCTCTCTCTCTCTCTCTCTCTCTCCCCCCTCTCCCCCTCTCTCCCCCTGGTTCAGCAGCCCGTGAAATTGAGGATCGCCCCTTTTGTTTATGTCTCGAGCCTCGTTATTTTTCTTCAGGACATTGCAATTGGGCCGATCTCTTACAAGTGAGAACAATGAAAAATTTTATTTTTCCAAGAAATTACGCCGTGGATTTAAACGGAAAGGATTTTTTTTTTAAATATCTATTGTCTTTCAAGGTATATGAAATTACAATACAACAATTATGCAAGAAATAATTATTGACAATTGCAATCGAGTACAATCAATTTTATTTTGAAAATCTTAAAGGTGTTCAAAACCGTGAGTAAAATAATTTTACTCTTATTATGGTAATAATATGATTTTAAGTTAATTTTTCTACTGGTGATCATTTATAATAATGGTGTGATAATAATAGCAAAATATTGACGCTTGATCCCGTGTTACGACGATGTAATTGCAATAATGTATTTTTATAAAAATATCGTGTACTATATGATTTAATTTTATGTAGAACACAATTGGGTTGCGATTAGATAAATGTATGTATCATATCAATAAAATAAACGATATAAAGTCGAACCTATAAACAATATCATAATAATAACATATTCTTTATAAAAATACGGTATGTATAAAACAAAAATGTGGAATACTATATCATTTGACTATGTATAAACGTGTTAGCAAACTGTGAAAATAATGATTGTACTTTGGTATAACAGTAGCACATATACATATGTATGTATATATACATGTGTATTATGTATGTATGTGTGGATATATGTAGAAATTTGTGTATCTCTTTGAAAAATTTGAAACCTTGGAAGAAACAGTTGAATTTGTACAATAATAATGATATCTTAGTATTATTATTTGAAAACAAATGATCAAGTACGATAAAAATAATTTAATTTTTATTGTTGACCGTGTATCACAATAATACGATAATAATAAATATTTAGAAAAAAAACCCATCTTGCACATCGTAAACCATAAATATTCAATATTAAGCCATCAAGATTTGACAAAAGACTACGAATCTTGGCTGGCGAATGAAGAGCATTGCTGCCAACCTCAATATCCGCGAAGTTGCCGTATTTTGGCAATACTTAATATCAATTAATGGTAACAATAAATAACCTCGTGACATAAATATAAATAGGCATAATTATAAATTACTCAAAATGTCTATCTGAGGTGCATATTGAGGTGTATATTCCCCCAAAACAATTAACCGAATAAACAATTTCTCGAATACAATACAATGGACAGTTCCCCGAAAGGTCAATGTCCCAAATATACAATTTTCCGTATGGACAAATTTTTTGTTTGGGTTTGTTGGGGTTGAATATAAATATAAAAAGAAATTTTAAGATAAAAAAATGTTGAAGAAAACAAAAATTTTAACGAAAAAAGAAAAAAAGAGTCAGAAACCATCACGTGCACGTCGTGGATTCTGAGTTATGCTAAAAATAAGTGTGCGAACGTATATTTCTGGCGCCTGCTAATTCCGAAATCCATAACAGGAAAATTAATGCAAGGAAAATTCGACTCGAGAAAATTAGTTTCCCGAAAAAATGGTTGAAAATATTTGTTCGGAAAATGTTTCAATCGAGGAAATGTTCAGTCGGGAAATTGTTCACTCTGCAATATAGACTCTTGGTAAACTGTTTATTCGGGAAATTGTCCATTCTGAATATTGTGTTCGAGAAATTGTTCATTTGAGGAATTGTTTATTCGCGCAATTGTTATCGAGAAATTGTGTTTTCCGAGAAACTTTCCGCAAAGCGTATAAAACATTCACTGACGCACTTTTTTTCATAATAATCATCGATAATGTTATACACCTTCAACTTGATAGTAAAGCAAAAGTTTTTCATATATACGTAATCAAATTATGATAAAAATATAAAAATGCATAATTTTGCTCTTTAATGAACTATTTTCTGAAAAATTGGCATCTACAGAATAAATCTATTCCTCGTATACATTTTTTGAGGTTCATTGAAGAAAAAAAAATTATCAACCTTCATTTGACTCAACTGGACCGCTCAAACCTCCTTAAATGGACGAGGGGTGAGAAATGGCCGGTGACGAGTGCGGACGCGGACACTACTACTCAAGTCTCGGTTACACACTTCAAACTCGTGTAGGATCCTTTCGAATCTCTTCAACGGACCTTCGAGGATGGATCTCTCGAAGGGATATGGCCCTTGACCTCAGGGCCAGTCTATCTTGCGCCTACTTTCTCACTCGCATCGTTTCTCCCCCTCGCCCTCTCACGGGGGTACTTGTTCCATCTGTTAGTCCCCCCCCCCCGCTCTAACGCCCCGTTCGAACATCTACACTGCCGCGTCTCCGGACCCACACACACACCCACTATCCTGACCAACACGATATTTGACCTGCTGCCAATTCGACCCTCAATATGAACCCATTTTCTCGTCGTGTCAACTTGATTCGTCTCTCTCGAATAAATCCTAGGCTTTGTATGAATTCGATTTTGTCGCCGATAACACGATGTGATTGGCGAATACATTCTTTTTTTTGGCATCTTCAACTTTGATCGTAGTCAGAGATCGCATATTTTATTTATTCTGACTGAATATTTAGTAACCAGTTATTATTTTCAAATAATTGTTATTCTCATATGTACTGAATTATTATCATTATTATTATATGTACTGAATTAGTATTATCATTATTATTATTATATGAACTGAATTATTGTTACGATTATTATTATTATTATAGCCCCTGAATTATAATTATTATTCTTATTGTTATAGGTACCTACTGAATTGTTACTAAATTATTGTCATTATTATTATGAATAGTAATAGTGATGGCATTGTACATAATGATTGTTATTGTTATTATATCTACTGAATTATGACTATTATTATTGCTATAGGTACTGAATTGTTGTTACTATTATTACTATTATAAGTACTGAATAATTTTTGTTGCTATCAAAATTACTAAAAATAATTTTTTATCACATGCACTTAATTATTATTATTTCTATTGTTATTATTACTAATTAATTTTCATCATTATACATACTAAGTGATGATTATTGTTGTTGGTGTTCTCATCGTTCCCATAATTACCTACTAAGACTATTATTATTGTCGTGACCTACTCACTGGTTCCAAGCTCAAAACCACGCTCAAATAATTCAGAAAATATTTCTTCGCTCTGTATTGGTCTCGTTTGAGAATTTTTCGCGTCGAAAGTTGTCGATAAAAATGTGTGGTACGCTATAAATATGCGGATTAACGTGTTCAAGATTGGAAGATGAGAAAGTAAAAAGGAAAAAAAATATTAACTAGACGAGAGAACGATATGAAAATGTGACGAAAATAGCGAATATTCGCTCTGGGCTGAGCAAGGCAATAAAAAATTATCAGCGCGACGGAAAAAATAACTTTGCGGAGAATGCTCAATGGATATATATATATATATATATATATATATATATATATATATATATATTTCTATTTATATCTGTACGCAGCTAGGATGAAAATGCAATATTAAAAAAAAAATCATCCATCCGGTGTATTATTCAGAGGAGAGAAAAATCTATATTCTATTCTCTCGTGTCTAATGCATAAAAGAATATGTGAAAGTTTCGTTTCTTTTATCGTTGAGTAAAATTGCGACAACAATGAGCCGGGGGACTAAATTGTTGTTTATTGTCGTTACAGCCACACCCAGGTCAACCTCTCTCTTTTATATATATGTATGTATGTATATAGATATGTATGTGTTATATACCATATGTATTGCGAAGGAAAGTTAATATCTTGACAGTCAAGAAATAACTTAACTATTCGATTGCAAGACGTCAAAAAAAAGAAAAATTCTCCTTTTTTAATTTTAATAATTATACATTCACAGTCTAAAGAAAAAATCATAAAAAATTGGCAAAAATAGAGAATTTTCGAGTGTATGACTCCTTGAACGTATACTGCTATTATTTCATTGTTGTTATGCTTTATTGCATACTGATTATAAAATAGAATGATTAAAGTGTACTAATAAAATAACATAAATAATCATTATACTTAGATTATTTTTTTCATCAATATAATGATTAAGCAGGGGCGCCACGGTGGCCGGTCAAAAAGATCGATTTTTTTGCATTTTCTCAAAGTATACATATTCGAGAATATGTGAAAAATAAATCAAGTTAAATATTGAAAATTGACCATTGGACCCGAGTCACAACTCTAGCTGTGATTATCCCATTTTCAGTTTCAAAAAACCAAAATTTCCGGAATTAAAAATTCCGCCAAAATTAGACGTTTTTTTGAAGAGACACCATTATGTCAAATTTTGTATTTATTATAAAACTTTTATTTTTGTTCTTTTGACCAACCATTGTCGAGTTATCGATTTAACCGTTCGACCATATTTTTTATACAAAGGTTCTATCGTATCGCAACAACGGTGTTAATTTTCATTTTTTTTTAATAAAAATGTACACCAAAAATTTCAATTTATGCTTAAAAACATACCTTTTTTCTAATTAGCAAGCGAATTATCTAGCAGACAAAAAAATCGCAAAAACGACCTACTTTCGTGCTTCACCAAGGTGTCCTACCTTAACGTTATTGTAATATAATATCTATTAATACATGTATAAAAGACAAAATCCTGACTGACTGACTGATCATCGCCCAGCCTAAATCGCTGAATGTGGCAACGAGAAATTCGGAGGACACGTTGATTTTAGTATGTAGGCACCATTGAAGATGGGATTTTTCGAAATTCAACCCTTAAGGGGAGAAAAGAGGTGGCAGAGTTTTTATGGACATTTTTTTAAATCTGGTCGGATTTACTTGAAATTTGGTATTCGTGCTTTTTGACACAATTAGTGAAACACGTTTTTCAGCGTTTTTGGAAATTTAACCCCTAAGAGGAGAAAAGGGGTGGCAAAGTTTGTATGGAAAATAAGAAGGAACTAGTCAGAAGATTTACTTGAAACTTAGTATTAATGCTCTTCAACACAATTAATAACATTTGAATTTTAGCGTCTTTCGAAATTCAACCCCTAATTGAAGGGGGTGGCAAAGTTTGTACGGAAAAGAAAAAAATCAGGTCAAATTTACTTGCAACTCTGTATAACTTCTCGAAACAATGAATGAAATTTCAGCGTTTTCGGAAATGCAATCCTTAAGGGGAAAGGAAGGTAGCAAAGTTTGTAAGGTAAAAGAAATATCAGGTCATTTTACGTGAAATTCAGTATTAATGCTCTTCAATACAGTTCTGCGTGTTCTTTAATGAAACATTTCAGGAAGCATTCAACACAAGTCTAGGCGAGCGAAGTCGCAGGCAGGATGCAAGTTAGATATATACAATATTATCCTTTCATTATCATTCATTAATTCATTTCACCATCGTTAATATCAGCTAAAAATGACATTATATTTTCATTATCATGTGATTATATTGTTGTATTATTATATTTTTTACTCGAAAAAAACATTTACTCCGAAATTCCGC
The DNA here is from genome assembly GCA_944452715.1 of Ophion slaviceki. Lineage (NCBI taxonomy): Eukaryota > Metazoa > Arthropoda > Insecta > Hymenoptera > Ichneumonidae > Ophion > Ophion slaviceki. Next base: position 59,474,608 of record OX101784.1, read on the forward strand.
AATTGCCTCTCGCAGCACATTCGCGTAAAGAAAAATCTCCAAAAATCTCATCAGCGAATAACACGAAAGTGTAGAAAATACGTTGGATAAAGAAAAACCGCGTTTTTTCTTTATTAGACGTGTTAAATAGATTATTGAAAATATATTATTAAATAATACATAAAAAAATATATTATCAAATAATATATTATAAAATATAATATTATAAAAAAATATTATTATTAAAAAAAGACTAACCGCGACTCTGCTCTCTTTGAGATCGAGGCGAAGGGCAAGGGCCTCTCGCATGAAAACGTCGGGATAATGGCTCGCGAGGAAGGCTCTCTCGAGTTCCTCGAGTTGCCAGTTGTTGAAGTTCGTTCTGCTCCGTCTTCGCTTACTTCCGCCCTCGTCGGACTCGCCGTCGAACCCTGAAATTTCGAATGGAAAAAAAGCACCAATGAAATGCGGCTCGTTAGCCTAAAGGCAGAAACAAGAAGGGAAGATTCAATCGTTCGATCGAATTTGGCCAGAAATTCAATATATTTTATCGCTTTCTTATCGTAACGAAAAACTTATCGAATATAAATATATTTTATACGTGCACGTATACTTAGATGCATATCCCGAACGGGTTCACCCCTTAGCCCTGACCTCGTAGATAAGAGGGCAACTCATAGAGCAAAAAGCACTTTCCCCTACCCCTTCATATTGTCGGGTGGATATGCATCGACGATATATACGCAATATTGAATAAACATGGAATTTCATGATTTTACGAGCGAGATCCGCAAGCGCCTCTTCGCTTTATCGATAATGGAAAATCTTCTTGTCGCTGACGTTTTTCCCAATTATATATATATATATATATATATATATATATATATATATATATATATATATATATATATATATATAAACATAACAATATATACACCACCGGTCAAAAGTTTTCGGACACTTCAGATAATTGTAAAACTTTCGATCACTTTGTATAATTGCAAAATTATATTAGCATAAAATAATTCATTACAGCTACAGTAGGTAAAAAAAGTATTTGTTCACGTCGTCTTTTTCAAATTATCCTTCGAAAAAAATTAAATGCTTCATGAAGTTTCTGTGTTCGATAGCTTATCCTAAATATACATGGTGTCGGTTTCAAAAATCTTGGGACAACACGAACAAAAAATAAAGCCAAATTAAGATCAGTTTTGTGTGAGATGTACAAATACTTTTTTTACCCACTGTATATAGTATCTCCGTAAAATAACAAATAAAATTAATTGTAATATTCTAACATTATTTGGCGATTATCCAGTGATTGAAAGCTTTGCAATTATCTAAAAAATTTGCCTAAGAAATCGTCAGATAATTGTTAATCACAAATGAACTATGCAATATAAAAAAAATCCTACGTACTTCTATAGACAATGTATTTTTAAAGATATATTCAACATTTCAAGTGAATCGGTTGAAAATTGTCTGAGTTATGTTAAGTAAGTCGGCAAACTTGAAAAATGCAGTTTTGAGATAATCGCTGCACAGCCACCATTTTGAAATTAATCGCTTCAAAAAAATTATTGTATACAGTCACTTATACGTATGATAAACACCCTTTTTGTTAATCTCGATTTATTTTGTAGTTTTTCTGAAAAAAAATCCCCAAAGAGCCTATTTTTTCAACCTCAGAGTGGCATAAGGCCTTAACAGAAGACGTCCCAAAAGATATGTAAGGGTGGTCCAAATTTGTACCGACGTTCTACTCCCTCGACACACACACACACACACACACATATATACAGGGTGTCCCAGAAGTAACGTACGCCCTTCTAGCATCTGGTAGGAAAAAAAATTCTGAGACGAAAAGTCCTCAGTCATTTTTTGATCAGACGCATAGATAATTAATTATGAATTAAAATAAATAGCCAATCAGGTGCGCGCTATAGCGGCAAGGCAGCGTAGAGGGGAGGGATACGGGAATGCGTTGTAATTGCGTGCGCCTGAAAATGTGTGCGGAGGGAAAATTCCGAAAGCATGTGTGCAAGTATGCGTGCGTGTGTGTGTGTGTGTGTGTGTATTTGTGTGTGTGTATGGGTAGGTGTGTGTTTGTGTGTGGGTGTGTGTGTAAGTGAGAGAGTGTGTGTGTGCGCGCGTGTGTGTGTGATTATATGTGTGAGTGTGCGTATGAAAGTGTGTGCATGCGCGTGTGTGTGTGCGTGTACAAGTGTGTGCAAGTGTGTGCGTGTGTGTGTGCAAGTGTGGGTGTCCTAGTGTGAGTGTACGTGCGCACATGCTTACGGAATTCTCCCTCCGCACACATTTTCAGACGCACGCAATCACACGGAATTCCAATATTGCTCCCCTCTACGCTGCCTTGCCGCTATAGCACGCACCTGATTGGCTACTTATTTTAATTCATAATTAATTATCTGTGTGTCTGATCAAAAAATGACTGAGGACTTTTCGTCTCAGAATTTTTTTTCCTACCAGATGCTAGAAGGGTGTACGTTACTTCTGGGACACCCTGTATATGTATATATATGTGGGTGTGTGTGTGTGTTTGTATACAGTACATATTACAATACCGAGAGACGAGAGGAGATAGGAGAAGAATCGCACTGATGGCATATATGTATGCTAATATCAGGCTCGCGGAATTGAATAAAAGATCCGGAATTATGATTGACTCTTCACCCCTCCTCGTTGCTCGATCTCGAGCACACCGCCCGTAGCCAACGTCGAAAAGATAGGCGGTTATATGCGAGAACGAAATGCCCAGAAGCAGCGAGCTGACTTTATCTTTATGGTGGTACATGCCGTATATAAATATAAATACATATGCGCTGTAAGAAGTTGGTCCACGAACGAGACAGGAAAATGGAATACCAAAAATAATAACGGCAATATTGTTTCGCGGAGTATCTCCTCCGAAACAATATTTCCCTCGTTTGTTTTTCCCTTTCTTGCCAATTCGCTCCTATATTTGATTTCACGATTGATTAAACTTTGCTTTTCCATGTGCTCGTATATATTCGATTTACTCCGAGGGTACGATACGGTACTTTGAATAATTTTTTTTACATTTTTTACGAGAAAACGAATTGGAGGTTTTTGTTGAACACTATATTTTGCAGTGAAAAATCTGTCGTGGCGTTTGCACTTGCGATTTACAGTGTTGATGTTTACAAAAGGTTTTACGATGTTTTTCATTCTATAAAGTTTTTAAAAAATTCTATACAAATAATGTTTTGAGCGTTTTTTTTAAAGAAGACTTTTCTTCAAAACGTCACTGAACTTTCAATTTTGGATCTTTTGTCAAACTTTTAAAAATTTTATAAAGTTCAAAAAAATGTGTACATAAATAATGTTTTTAGCCATTTTATTAACAATGAAAGGTTATTTTTTTCAATATTTCATAGCGAATCTTTAATTTTCGATTTTTTAACTTTGATTCGTGCTGAGCGTATTATATTTCGACAGAAAATTTTTGGTTTTTTAATTTCAAATAATTAGAGCGACCGTTGCATTTCACGTCGCCTTTCCGAGGACGCGTCTTCAAGCAGCAACTGCTCAGCTATCTATTAATGTTTTTCAACGAAAAATTTATTTCAGTTTGCTGAAATGCTAAATAATAACATGTCCTACCTTGTAAAGCAATAAACTTCTTATTTTCTGTAAAAGAAAAATCAAGAATCTACGACCGCTTACCCTCCACCCTAAATTATTATTTTTTTCTTCTTATTTTGATTGTTACCACTACTTTTTATTTATTTATTTTACTTATTATTTCTTTATCGTGGCTAAAATTTTATTTATTTTTAATTAGTTTTAAAATTTATACATGATGTTGCGGCTCGTCCAGGTTACTTTATTTTTATTTTTATTTCTTTTATGTCAATTAACATGAGTTTAATATTACATTGTTTATATTAGTTTAATATTATATTAATGACGATGTTTTGTGAAGTTGCCCCATAGTGTGTTGGGGTACAAATAAATGTTCATTTTCATTGTATCCCCTCTCTCTCTCTCTCTCTCTCTCTCTCTCTCTCTCTCTCTCTCCCCCTCTCTCTCTCGGTATCTACATCTATCCATCTATCTTTTGAAGAAGAGATCGAGTGAACGAACAAGAGCGCGACGGTTCCCGGAGGCGATGAAAAATCGCCCGGTTACCATTAATCCACGTAATTAGCCGGGATTTATCGGCGCGTTCGTCCCGCCAAGAGTAAGAAGAAAAAGTAATACGAGTATACGAGTATTAGGTACGAGCGAAAAATGGGGAATATTCACGATATATGAACGATATATGAACAGCTCGGAAGAGATGGATATCGATCGAGTCGCTCATTATTGATAATCCATAATCGGGCACCGAGAGCTTGCTTCGGTCTGCTCGATGCATGCCCGCGAGTCTCGAGTCTCTCGGGTACGTACAGTGGCAGCTTGAATGATCGTGCGCCGCTATTCTTTTCGGTAAATATAAATTTAAAAAAGTATATATAATCACGAAAATAATTGCAGATATATGTGATATTTATCTGAACCCGAGAGCAGTAAAAGTACGGCCAGTTTTCATGTCAAGCAGCCTGAGCCAATACTCGGATGGGTGACCGATCGGGCGCGGGCGCCAAGTGCCGAGGGGGCCGGCAGTTTTCACCGAGTTCCCGAAGGTGAACGCAACCGGAAACTCGGTGAAAAAATAGCCGCCTGCGCCGACACAGGTTTTTCATAGTTTCCCTGTGCCCTCGTGTGCAAATGCGATACGAAACTGGATTAGGAACTGTGTGCATGTGGGCAACACTCCGAGGGGGTCATCTAACTGGAAATCCAAACTGGAAATTGCGAAGTGACATGTGTGGGGTAAAACTGACGGGGATGGGACCGTTAAGATCGGCGAGAAGTTCAATTATAGAAGGTTGAGGGAAAAGAAGGAGGAATAATTGAAAAAGAAAGGATATTGAGGCAGCAGGAGGGCTGCCGATGTGCGTCGCGCGAAATGAAATATAATGTGGGAAAAAAGGGTATTTTACGAATGTGTCAGAGGTGCCGGAGCAAGAGAGAGAGAGAGAGAGAGAGATAAAGAGAGAGAGAGAGAGAGAGAGAGAGAGAGGGGAGCATATCGTCGTGATCGTTGATTGTCGCGTGCACACGCAAGACAATTTTCTGCCGTACTTGAGCACGGGGTTCACGGGTAAACGTTTCCGTATGCACATGTGTGTGTGTGTGTGTCTATGTCGCGAATCAAAATTGTATTCTTCGGCATTATTCTCTCTCTCTCTCTCTCTCTCTCTCTCTCTCTCTCTCTCTCTCTCTCTCTCCCTCCCTCTCTCTCTCTTTTTCTCACACACGCACATACACACACACACACACTCCCTTGCACAGACTCGAGAAAGCACGAAACGATCGGTCACTTGTCGCCTCGATTACACTCTTATATACACCAGGTAATAATTAATTGTGACGCACTTCTTTAACGTTCTTAGTTTCTTTGACCCCTCTCGTGTTGGTCTCTCAGACCTGGTCCCTCACATCCAACAAGCTCCCTCGTTCTGAGTACCCGAATTTCGTACCTGTCATTGGCTGGGCTCGCGAAAATAAATGTGTTCGGCAGAATTGGAAGGAGGACATTGGGGGCAAAATGAAATGTTCTTTCCGTAAACAATGTTACCAGGTGTCGATATTATTTTCTGGATGTATTCCGTATTTTTTTTTGCGAACTGGGTACGTCATTCACTTGTCATGAGTTTATTGCGATTTCTTGAATTTTCATGAATTTTCGATTTGGTTGGATCAGTGATGTGAGGCTGATGATAATTTGAAAATAAGGTGGGAATAAACAGTCTTGAGAAGTAAAAGTAAGTACAAATTTCTTTTTTTATTTTATGGTTTAAATTTCTTTTTTTCAATCTTTTTGCGATTCATCGTAGAAAAATCGAAAATGCTTAGATACGAGTCCATTTAAAGAAAAAACCAAGTATTCTTCTCTGAGTATTTTTTTTAAATCGCTTCTCACGGCATAAACTTCTTTTTCCAATTCGTTCGCAATCCATCGTAGAAAAAACCAAACTTCTAAGATACGAAGTCTCTTAAAGGAAAACCCAAGTATTTTTTCTGTGAGTATTTTTAAATCCGATTTTTAGGGTCCGACCGTGTTTTTTTTTAAATCGTTTCGCAATCCACCATAGGAAAGAAAACAACATTCTTAGACACGAAGCCCCTTAAAAAATATCGAATGATTATTTTCTGAGTATTATTTTAAACTCGATTTTTTAGGGTTTAAACTTCTCTTTTTCAATCCTTTCGCAATCGACCGTAGGAAAAACGAAAATTCCTAGATACAAAGCCCCTCAACAAAAATCCAAGTATTCTTTTCTGAGTATTTTTTAAACTTGATTTTTTAGATTTTCATCTTCTTTTTTCAATTCTTCCCCAATCCATCACGGAAAAAAAATTCTTATAAACGAAGACCTTTAACAAAAATCCAAGTACTATTTTCTGAGTATTTTTTTTATCTCGATTTTTCAGGGTTCAACCTTCTTTTTTCAATTCTTCCTCATATCCATTATAGAAAGAAAATTCTTATAAACGAAGCCGCTTAACAAAAATCCAAGTACTATTTTCTGAGTACTTTAAAAACTCGATTTCAGGTTTCATCCTTCTTTTGTCAATCCTTTCACGAAACATCACAAAGAAAAATCTTAGATACAAAGCTTCTCAACAAAAATCGAAGTATCCCTTTCTAAGTAAATTTTCACTTTAATTCGCACCTCCCGAACGTCCTCCTTTTACCTTTCGGCAACCCACCTGAAAAACCGATAATGCTCACCCCCTAAAACCTTCGCAAAAGAATCAAAAAATTGTTTTCGCCAAACATTCTAAATTTGACTATCTCCACCGCAAACTTAGTTTTCCAAATTCAACTGCCCCTCATTTTCCAAGTATCCTTACTTCTAAGTATTTCCCTTTGATCTCCATTCGCCCAAAAGAAAAATCCAGTAGTGAAAAATCGACTCTTTTTCGCCGAGTATTTTCACACTCGATTTTTGGATCGTTCACGCGGACTCTATATGCGCGAAGAGATCATCGAGTGTCTGGGGCCAAGCGGATTTGGCACGAATTTCACCGCGATAAGCTCCCTCGCACACGGTGCTGCACCTAATCAGTGATTTATAAAGCTGTTGCAAAGAAGGAAAGACAAAACAAGAAGAAAAAGAAAATAAAACGAAAAATGGCGAGCAAGGGAGGGCGACAGCGGGGGGGGGGGGGGGTGAGAAGTGAGGTCCGGGTTGCAAAAGCTGTGGAAGCTGCGAGTGGTTAAGTTAATGCGGAGATAGAGCAGTATTTGGCCGAGGTATTAGCGGCGGTAGCATTCCCGTTTAGATCGAGGGTAGTCTTGTTAAGCGAGCTCCGGGGGCGGGGGGGGGGCAACAGGAGTCATTAGTGAGGAGGCCGAAAGGACGTACAGGATCGAGGTCCCCGGGTGGCCGCCATCACGCTTTTGCGCCGTCGCTCTTTCGCCTCCGGACTCTCTCCGTGTCGAAGCCCTTCCCTCTCGCACTCCCTGCCCTCCGCACCCTCGTCGGGCCATCACCGCAGAATTAACCGAAACACGAGAACTAAATTGCCGAGTGAATTTCGGACAATTTTTGAGCTCACCGCGATACGAGCTCTTTGTCGCAAAAATATTGTGTCTCCTTCGATCAAACGAATGAGTTGACCATTCGGCTTTTATACCTAATTTTTTCCCCTATTTTTGCTATCAATTCACCCAATTAATATGTTCGCCGCTTTGCAACATTTTGTTTTTATCGCCACTGGCATTTTTTTAACGTCCTTGCTCGTTCGGCTCTGGTTTTTCTGCGTTTTGATTTTTTTGTTGGCGGTAATTGATTTTCGGATTTTTTCCAATCACTGGGCCAGACTCGAAGATTTCTTCAAAAAAAATCGGCGACGGGGGAACGGGAATGTTTGTCGGATGCTTACAAAATACTCGACAGTAATATGTATAATAAATAATTAGTAGTCTAGTATATATTTATAAATAAATATATAATTATTTAATATATAATTATATATTTATATCATATAAAATTATTTAATATTCAATCATATATTTAAATTATATATAAATATATAATTATTGTATATATATATATATAAATAAATACACACAGGACTGCTATTACACGTATGTTAATTTATGTACAGTGCCCAAAAAACGTATTCGCCCACCTCGGTGGGCGAAAATAACTTTTTGGAAAAAGTATGTGATAGCTAATTTCCATTATCAATCCTTCATCTTAGTGTTACTATCAGATGTATTCCAATGCAAATCTCCAGAGAACAGATCGAAAAAGCAACGTATGAAAATAATGTTTTTACCCAATATGCACATATACAAATATCAATATTGAGGGAGGAACAAATTAATAGCGAATTAAATTGAAATCGGACTATATAAAAATAGTCAATTCATTCGACTTGACTAACTTCTAAATATTAACTGACCAATTTCTACAGACCAAGATTGATTTAATTTAAATTTATTCGCTATTAATTCACAATTACTTAATAATTTATGGCACACAGAGTTACTGGTTCTTGGTCACCATCTCGCAGAAGGGTTGTAGGACACATTTCTCCCTATCAAATAACCCAGTAATGCTCTATGCATAAGTAAACCATTTTCGAGATATTATTTTTCCTTTTTTTTTCAAATGCGCGGTAGGCAACTTTAAAAATCAATAAAAAAAACTGTCGTATGGAATCAAACTTCTTTTTATTATATCTACTTTGAGGACACAGTAACAAATAATTATCAATAACAAAATAAAAATAATTATTATCCTTGCAGAGTTCTGGACCCCTAATTTAAAAACTCTCGCAGATGATTCTTATTTGATAAATATAATATTAAAAACTAACAATTTGGGTACATTAATTTTCACCTTCAATATACATACATACATACATACATATATATATACAACTTTAAAAATTAATTTAAAAAACTGGCGAATGGAATCAAACTTGTTTTTATTATATCTACTTTGAGGACACAGTAACAAATAATTATCAATAACAAAATAAGAATAATTATTATCCTTGCAGAGTTCTGGACCCCTAATTTAAAAACTCTCGCAGATGATTCTTATTTGATAAATATAATATTAAAAACTAACAATTTGAGTACATTAATTTTCACCTTCAATATACATACATACATACATATATATATATATATATATATATATATATATATATATATATATCAACGGAATGAGAAATTAATAATAAACCGGATTAAAATAGAACTACAGATATTAGTCAATTGCCAATAAAATACGAATAAAGATGCGTATTTTATCGCCAATTATATAATTTATGCAGTACCATTTTAATCCACTTTGCTAATATATACTCATATATGCATCTATATATGTATGTGTATACGTATATAACGATGAAAAATATCGACGGGCTGAAGGAGACCAAGGAATAAAGACATTACACCATGGACTGCATATTTATAACTATATATATTAATATAGAAATATAGGTATATATGTAAAGTTTCACTACTACTGCAAAAGAGCTGGAGCACAAGAGTTTATTAAGCTGTAAGGCGTTAACTGGCATAAGGCGTCGGATAGGTTGGGACACACACACACACACACACACACACATACATATATATATATATATATATATATATATATATATATATATATATATATATATATTGCTGGATATATATATATATATATATATATATATATCCAGCTCTTGGTTTGCGTGCCGGACAAGCTGCATTTGCATCTAGACGCCATCAATCCTTCTGACGCCCGGTTCGCGCGCGAACCTTTCCACCCTCCCTTCGCTCCTGCTCCTCTTTCTCTCTTCGCCCTTCTCGCCCTCGTCCTCAACCTCCTCCACTTCTCACTATGGTCTGTGGGTGCCCCCGTAGCATCGCGAAAACTTCTCGGGGCCCTGGTTATTTTTTTCCCCTATTTTTTTTCTCTTCCGCTCCAAAGGAGCCTCCGGAGTTCCTTCTCTTCGGCCCACCCTCCTCCGTCCAACGGCCCTCGCGCGTCGCGTCCTCCCTCGCCTCCGCAAAGCTCTGGACTGCGCCGTGCGCGCGCGTCCTCTTCGTCAAAAGCCAACCACCTCCGGCTCCCGTCGGACGAGTCTGAATTAAATATCTTCGGTAATGAGAGCCGGCTGATGCTCGGAACAACCTATACGATAATCGAGAGCCCGCTCTAGACGGACGGGATATATCGCGCGGACTTTGGTTCGGCGATGGTGGAATTTGCGTGGGTGGTATGATAGAGAAAGGGTTGGAACTTTTTTTTTCGTTGATGCGAATTTGTTGATGGAAGGGTTTTGGTTTTTGGACTGAAATGAAGGCCTTATGTGCTTTTGAAAAAAATGCATCGGTCGTTTTGTTCTATTGGCTTGAGAGGGGGAAAAATTGCTGATTTTTATGATTTTTTTTTTAGAGGAAAGTTTGCTTTAGCACTTTTGAGACTTAGGGGATGTTTTATTACTACTTTTGGGTGCTAGATGGTATTTTTATTGTTTTGACTAATGTTTAAAAGTGGCGGCGGTATGGCGTGGTCTTCTAAATGGGTTGCGGCGGATATTGTCAGACGGCGTGACACGTGGCGTCGGCGGGATTAATCGGAAAAAAAATCAATGAAGATTTTTCTTTCATTAACACTCATGTGCAGAATATGAACCAAGAAAAAATGAGAAATGTCGAAAATCGATGAAATGGTACGCTTTGGAACAAAAATATTTAATTTTCCGACATAAATGGCTACATATTGCAATAAAAAAAAAGTTTTTCTTTATTTTCAAAAAAAATTAGGGTCATGTTTTAGACAATAAGGTTAGACACATTTATACCAAATTCCATGAGAATCGGTCGTATAGTTTTTTAGCTGTACGTCGCGCCGGTTTTGAAAACGCCATTTTTAACGATTAATAAAAGATGACCTGTAACAGCCAAAGGTAGTAATATAAAATGTACCCTAAGATTAAAAAATGGTGAAGAAATATTTCCTTGAAAAAAATAATCATGGAAATCAGGTATTTTTTTTCTTATGTAAAGGTATCTCCCCCCTTGAATTATGTATAAACATCCTAGAATTATATGGTGGATTTGTAGAAACAGCCCAAAAATGATACGGTGGGATGAAAAATAGTTTGGAAATTTTAAACGCCATTTCTTGAAACCATGTTTTCAAAATCGGGCGGACTCGTAGCCCCTCAATATTCAACCGATTGACGTCAAATTTCAACTGTAGCTTCTAAGATAGATTTTCGACATTTTCAATGTCGTCTTTTTTGCCAAAAGTGAGACTTTTTTTGCAAATGGTGCCAAATTTCGAAAAATCATTGTTTTGTAATAATCGCGAATTATTCTCTAGCAAAACTCATATAGATTACGGAAAACTTTTATTTTTGGTTCTAGATGCTCATGTGCGTCTCTAACGAGTCCGCCCGTGGAGGGATTAAAAAAATGCGTTTTATTAATTATAGAAAAATTGAATTGAGTACCTACAGATATGTAAAGTGAAGCCTCCAACCCTCATTTTGATTGCTTTATTAGTTTTCTCGAAAAAAAAATTCCTAAAAGTCTCGTATCCAAAGGTATTTAAGGGGTTACCCCCACTTGCGATTTTGAAAAAATCGATTTTTTTTTATTGCATTTTTTTGAAGTACAAGTATCCGGGTCCATACTTCTGTATGGGCCCGGAATAGATGACTCTATGTAAGGTTACAAAAAAAAAATATACATTTTCTAAGGTTAAGGTTACAAAAAAAAATATAACCCAAGATTACTCGAACACTAATGAACCGATCTTCTTGAAATTTTGCAGGCTTATTTAATACATAAAAATGTAGTTTTTAATCGTTCGATTTTTTTTTTTCGAAAAAAAAATGGTCGTTTTATAGCCAAAAAACGGCCGTTTTTTTTCGTTAAAATCGAACCATTAACTTTGACTGTCCGCCATTTTGTGAAAAATGAATATTTTTTAAAATCTTTCGATTAAAGACTAGTTTATACTTATATTTGACTAAATCCATCCACATTTTTTTTCAGATGATCCACTTCGCCGCAATGTTGGTCACCGCAAACCGTGTATATAAAAACATTATTTCATTGACGGCCATTTGCCACTAAACAATGTAATATATTTCAATAAAAAAATTACTGAAAGTTCTTCAAGATGTGTTCTTTAAGATGGTATATTGATCGATTAAAAAAGTTTTGTAGTTTTCTTTAAAAAATTCATGAAAAAGGCCTTTTTTTGCGCTATAAGTGGGGGTAACGCCTTAAGGTATATTGAGCTGGGGGGGGGGAGGTTGGAATATGATCCTGAGACAATGTCTTTGGTTTTTGGAAATTTTGACAATTGGCTGTTTGAATTTTTTACCAACCTTTGGAATGTAGAAATAAACGCTTTCAGCATTTGCTGGCATTTTCTTTCCTTTAAGGTTTTCCTTTAAGGGGACTAAATTTGACTGATTAAGGGGGAATGGATTTGAAATATGAAAAGTGCAATTTTCTTATTGCGCTGTTTTATAACCTCGGGTTTCAACTACAATTTGCAACGAACGTTTTGTAAAAATTCCAAAAATTGACCGAGTCATGACGGTTTTTGTGAAGAGCCAGATAGTCCACTGTGGCGAACCACCCCACTGCGATTTTCCCTTTTTTTTGTCGTATTTTCCCTTTTCTTTTTGTCGTAGATTTTTTAAGTAATTTTATCCACTTGTTAATTAAGAATGATTAATGGTATTTTTTTATCGAAAACGGAGCTTTTTTCTACAGCTCGCCAATTTCGTAATTTTCAAAACTCGAACAAAGTATCCGGTCATGCGAAAGTGTTATTGTTATACCAAAAGTACATTTCTTCATTCTCCATTTCAGACCACCCTACTTGCCAGTGCCATCTGCACCTGCCATGCAGCAACAGCCGCACTTTGTTTAAACAATAATACCTCCATTGTTTATCAATATTTTTCGATGAAAAAAAACTCGAACTTGGCAAGACCATGTATAAATTATGTGCAAAATCCCGACTTCGTCATCCCAATAATCTCATTTTTTTTTAATATTTAAAATGATCTTTTTTGGGCCCCAAGCTTGTGCAGTGGCAAGTTTTCAACGTTGAACGAAGCTGCGGGTAAATGCTACTTCACCACAAACAACATTTTTCCTTACAATTGAAATAAATTCCTCAATTCAAACTTCTGTTTTTCAAATTTAATATAACTTCGTTATTATCCAAAATAAGTACTCGACCAACCAAATCACCTCAGAAAAATTCAACAACCTCGACTCTACCGACCCCTTTTCTTCTTCCAATCGCCAACACATGCAGCGAGTCCCAGAATAATCGACTGCAAGAAAAGAGGCCAAAAAATAAATGGAAAAATACAAAATAAAATCCAACCAAAACAAGATAGAGCCACAAAAAAGCACACTAAATTGTAGAGATACACGTGGGAATTATTTGCACTGGACAGATGATGGAAGGGTTGTCAGGAGTTAAAGAGGATATTGTTAGCCTTGAATGAATTTCAATGGATCCCTGCAAACTTGTCGTTGTGTCTCGCCATGGAAGGGGCGAGAGAAAAAAAGAAAAAAAGAAGAAAAATCAGCAAGGATACTCCGGCTAGTTTACCCTCGCACGCCACACTTATCCCCCCCCCCCCGTCCCTGGCTGTCCCCCCTTAACTATATGCAAACGTAAAACTATCACTGACAAGAGTCTAGCCTCGTATGGATGCACTGTACACACATCGCGACGTTGTATACGTCGTCAGGTTCGAGTGAAAATAAAAAGGGAAGAAAACCGAAAATTATTATAATTATTATTTCAAAAAGAAGAGGGGGGGGGAGGGAGAAAAAAATGCAAGTGAGTTGGAGAAGTCGTGTGTTGCGTGCCGGGACAGAGGCACCCCAATTACTAACCATGGGTTGTTACCCCCTGGCGTGTCATTTCCCAAAGAATATTATCCCCGCGTTGCGTGTCCGACGCTCGACGCGCACGCCGCCCTCTTCTTTCTCCTCTTCGTCCTCGTCTTCTTCTTCTTTTTCTTCGCGTCGCCACCGCTAACCCCATTATACCTCAATCTTTGTAATTTTTCAATATATACCCGAACACAGTAACGTATCGTATAGCGGGTGAGCCAATGACTATTGGCAGTAGAAATACTCTCTAACCGATTGAACTTGGGAGAAAATTTTTCCTACGAGAGTTGCATGGTTCCAAGATCACCTCCATTTTTTCAAACGGGACCACATTTTTTGGGTGGGTGTCGAATATTCGGAAGGGCCGAAATTTCGAATTCATTAAGGCGGGATTCACATTCAGACAGGAAAAACATAGGCAATTTTGAGAGATTTTTTAAACAAAGAAATAATTATTCTACAATTATCAAAATATAGGTATACTTTAATAGTATGTTTAAGTATGGAAAACAATTTTTTCAAATTCATTTATCATCAAAATGTCGGAGCTGGGGCAGAGCGTTACAGCAAGGTCGCTGCGGGAGTTGCGAATCGGCGTGCAGTCCAGCTTCCCGTAGACTTTGATTTGCAAAAAAGTTCAAACATTTTTTCGGTTAAAACATGTATATTTTCTATGTGACGGTAATTGAAATGAAGAAAATGCAAATTTAAGAAAATGACATGCATTTATAAAAAAACAACATTTCACGCAAAATTTCTGTAAAATGTGGATTAAAAAAGTCATTTTTTTCGATTTTTTCAAAAACAATTCTCGTTAAGGGGGGATATACACGTAGATGGTCGAACAACAAAATTTATAGTAGACAAATTTCATGATTTATTCATTCCCAAATTTTCAAACGTGTTTTTCTCAAAACCACGTTTTTCAAATCGGTACCCAAAATTTTTCGAAAACCAATGAACCGATTGCCTTGAGGTTTTTTGTAGTTATTCTATACACCATTATCTAGTACTTGTCATGGGATTTTTTTTCCGTTACTTAGTTTTTGTTTTATAGGCAAAATAATAACTAATTTTTGGCCCAAAATCACTATTTACGTTCAAACGTCCGCCATTTTGTCATAAATCGATATTTTCAAAATCGGCTATGACAAATACTAGATTATAGTATCTAATTTAATAATCTTTTTGGTTTTTTTTTCAGATGATTTTGAAGAAACGCCAATGGGTACCGTACACGCAGATTTTTTTACGAAGCTCCAAGGATCATACAATATCCTTGTATATTTTTGATATTTTTAAATAAACGAAATTAAACATATTTTTGAATGTTTGTACTTTTAGATAATTAAAACCCCAATCCGAAATTTCAAATAGTTTTCCTTGAAAAAATTCACAAAAATGACCTTTTTCCGGTTCCTAGGTGTATATCTCCCCTTAAGTAGAAGGTACCAATATTATCAATATTTCTACCAAGTTTCAATTGAACCAGCTTAATCGTTTTTAAGTAATCCTGCACGCCAATTTCGATAATGCAGTTTTGAGAAAAAACGCGTTTGAAGTTCACGCCCGCTCCGAATCCGAGCGGTGAGACACAGCCGTTCACGGGCTGTAACGTTTGGAGTTTTTCGAATTTCGCTTTGAAACATTGGGAAAATATTCTACATATATAGTTTTATCGTTTAAGGCCTTAGGCCACTTTGGAGGCCGAAAAAATAGGCTTTTTGGGGATTTTGTTTAAGAAAAACTACAAAATAAATCGAGATTACAAAAAGGGTGTTTATCATACATATCAGTGACTGTATACAATAATTTTTTCGAAGCGATTAATTTCAAAATGGCGGCTGTACAGCGTTTACCTCAAAACTGCATTTTTTAAGTTGGCCGGAAACATAAGTCAGACAATTTTGAACCGATCCACTTGAAATGTTGAATGTATCTTAAAACATACCTTGTCTGTGGAAGTACGTAGGATTTTTTTTATATTGCATAGTTCATTTGTTATTAACAATTATCTGACGATTGGTAGGCAAATTTTCCACATTCCAAAAATTTGCGTCAGATAATTGTTAATAAAAAAACATCGAAATTCCCTTTTCATTGATTTTTTAGTACTAAAGCGAGATTTAGGTTGAAAAAATCGATGAATAAGGAATCTCGAGTGAAATTTTCGAATAAAAAAAGGAATCGAGATTTAGTATTAAAAAATGGATGAAAAAGAAATTTCAATGTTTTTAGGCTTAAATCGATTTAAAAAACAGCAGATTTTACTTAGTATTAAACTACGGAAGCCTGTATTAGAGCCCGGTTGTTCATACAGACTGACGTGATTTATTCTTATGAACAAATTATAAATTCAAATGTAACTCTCCTCTTCAAGGAGGAGGTAACTTTTTTCATCCTCAAAAATTGAATTTGCAATTTATTTCTATATTATGCAACATTTGCAAATGATCAATAAGATAAATGCGAAGCAGATTGCAAGCATACATTAAAAGTGGTGGCCATCACTTTGAGCACCTCTTACAGGAGTACGTATATGGAGCGTTTAAAAAAAATTGATCGCAGGCTAAAAACATTAAAATTTCTTTTTCATCGATTTATTGTTTTAACGGATTATCGACTATTGATCGATAATGAATACCGATCAATCATCTTGAAATTCGAAATTCTTAAAAATCGATTATAGGCTAAAACATTGAAATTTCTTTATTTTATAGATTTATCGATTTATCAATTTATCGATTTATCATTTTATCGATTATCGATCGATAATAAATCTCGATCGATCGAAAAGTTTTTTCCCAAATCTGACAGGTTAGAAAATATTTCTACTGCTAACAGCCGTTGCCTCGTGCGATATATTTTGGGT
Organism: Ophion slaviceki; assembly: GCA_944452715.1. Lineage (NCBI taxonomy): Eukaryota > Metazoa > Arthropoda > Insecta > Hymenoptera > Ichneumonidae > Ophion > Ophion slaviceki. The sequence goes on from OX101784.1 coordinate 59,491,449, forward strand.
TGCTTTCACGAGTGAATTTCCTCGCTGCCGCATATCGATGATTTTCCCGATCGAGCCGATTTTCCTTTTCCGCACGATTTTTTTATCGAATTTTTCTTGCTCGTCTTACTTGCCTCGTTTCTATCGTATTCATGTACGTTTTAACGTTTCTCCACCACTTTTAAGTGGTGGAGAAATAAATCGTGCGAATCGCGATCGGTAGTCGCCGACGACGCCGGCCGACTTCCAGGTCTCGTTAACGTTTTGCGCAAAATTACGATGCGATAAAATCGAACCTGGAGGCGGGTAAATTTATTGTTCCCTTTTTTCCCTTCTATTTTTCACGAGAGAGAACGTGTTTGATTGAATTCATTCGCTTGATCGAGCTTTACTTTCGCTTCCTGGTGCAGGAGGTTAAAGGCCGAACGTTAAAGAATAATCTTTGGAGGGTACGTTGAAAAAGTGATGGGTTGCTCGCAATACTTAAATACAAAGACATACAACCATTTTTTTTAAGTAGGATTTTAAAAATTATGCAAAAATATCCTTATCCTGGACAAATTTTTTTGTGGCAATTGAAAATAAAATTTCTTGCATCGTTGTTTGAATGACGATTTGAGAGGAAAACAGGATAAGGGAAAAATAATAAAATTTAAAAAAAAACCCAAATAAAAAAAACCGGAAAAAATAAGATAAATGTAGGACCCGATCAAATAAGATAGATGTAGAAGACTGTCGAAATTTATTTTAAGGCGGCTGGAAGATTCTTCGTCCAGCCAACGCCCCCTCCCCTGCCCCTCTATCGGTCTCGCCAAATGAACATTTTCTCACTCTTTAAGGGGTCAGGCCACAGTAACGGGTATAAAATCATGTGCGAATTTAACAATTTTTTTTCGTATGAAAAAGTGATTCACTCATAAAATCAATTGCACATCTATTTAGTCTAAATATCAAGCTGTTAGGAAATATATATGTATTTTTTTCGATGTACAAAATGACCGACTACTCAAAACTTTTCGAAACAGCTTTTTTCCAATTGGTGTGACAAATAACTTCAACGATTTTCACTCGATTTACTTCAAATTCAAAAGTTGTGTTCCTAATTGCATTTCGAAGAGAAGTACGTACGGAATTTTTGATTAATCGAAAAGTTTTCAGTTAATGAGCAGTTTATGAGCAGTTATAAAAGAATTTTTCACTGAAAATTCATTTCTTAAGTTCAAATACCTACAACTTTTGAATGAAACGATATTTTTTAAATTCCGTACGTACTTCTCTAGGTATTCTAATGTAGATTGACGAGAATTTTTGTTTTTAACAAAGATAACAAAAGAAAATATTAATAGTCGGCCATTTTGTACATGGAAAAAAAAAAGTATTTTCTAACAGCTTGATATTCATACTAAATAGATGTGTAATTAATTTTATGAGTGAATCAATTTTTCATACGAAAAAAATGGTTAAATTCGCACATGATTTTATACCCGTCACTGTGGCCTAACCCCTTGAACATTATTAAACAAATAAACATTCTCCCTCTCTTTTTCTGAATAGAGCTTCCCTCGCTCTCAAAATATTAAATAAATAAATAAACCTCTCTCTCTCTCTCTCTCTCGCTCTCCCCCCTCTCTCATTCGCAAACCGTTCAATTTTCCTGTACCTTAAATAAATAAAACATCTATCCCCATTTCCCCGTAACTTTCATAATCGCGCAAACCTCTTGAATAAACGATCGATCGAGCTACGAATTAAACACGCGCATTAAAAACGAATGAGCTTATATTTTCGAGGCAGCTGAACAATTACTCCAATAACAGCCTCGTTAAGATCCTCGCGATAGGGAAATTATTAATATTTTTTTCATCGTTCGGCTTTTATCCGGTTTTTTTTCTTCTTCTTTCCCTCTTAACACAAACAAACTCAGGATGCATTTTGCATGTACGTGCCGCGATATAGTGAATCGTTGAGAGGCGCTCGCGCGCGCAAGATCCTTCGATCAAGCGGGATCGAGTCTTCCCGAGACTTCCAGGTCTCGTTACGATCTCGCGTTGAATTACAGGAAAGTTGCAACGAACGTTCAACGCATACATAGACGTCGCGGCGATTATATCGCGTCGGATGGGGAAAAGACCGAAACGCGGCAACGGGAGGGGCGCCTGTTGACGTTGGCCGCGCCGTTAAATGGATATTATTTACATATACCCAATGTAATACTCTTGACCGATCCTTATTATTATCCTGGCGAATTTTAAACGGTTGTGCGTGAGCCTCGCGTGTATGCACTCATCACTTGGATAACGACTGTATTTACTCAAACAGATACAATATATATATATATATATATATATATATATATATATATATATATATATATATACGTGGATTTTGAAGACAGTAGACTTCGAGAACCGTTCTCATAGTAGCAAATTGTTCCCATATCCAACATTACGTAAACCCCAATACCTTCAATATCACCTTTAGAATGACGTAGGCATGCTATAAAGGTCCTTTTAAGGACCGTCTCATAAACGAAATAAACGATTTCGTTAAAAATTTCGATAAAAAAAACACTTTAATCCGTCCTTCAAACTATCAGATGTATTGGCAGCAAATATTACATACATATAACGAAATATCATTTTCTCATATACAAATATATTTTTATATGTGTATGGGTATGTTTAAAAAATTACAAAAGAAACATCGAAGAAATATACATATACGTACACACACACACACACACATGTGAATATATGTATATATATATATATATATATATTCATATATACATACACAGATATATGTGTGTAGGTATTTATGCATATAAAAAATGGCAAACAACATCGAAGAATTCTGTGTCGAGAAGGGCGGCCTCTAGTGATTAAGTTATTATGCCTCATCTTAATTTCAAATAAAAAATATAATACGTCTTCATGACATTTTTTGGTATATCATAATTGGGAATAATTTCAGTCCCTCTCTCTCTCTCTCTCTCTCTCTCTCTCTCTCTCTCCACACACACACACACACACACACACACACACACACACACACACACACACACACACACACACACACACACACACACACACACACACACACACACTCTCTTATTGGAATTTCGACATTATTGATAATTCTTTTGAAATAACTTTCTCGAAATGCTGCCTTATTATCTATATCATTATTATTATCAATATTCTATAGATTGGCACGCATATGTTCTCCAATGAGAGCGCGTAACGATGTTCAAGTGAGCGTGCGGATTGAAAAGGACAAGGAGGCCAAATGATTCGCATCTCTCTCTCTCTCTCTCTCTCTCTCTCTCTCTCTCTCACTGTTATATTCAATCAATGACTCGTTTCATTTGCAAATCTCGTATTTACGGGCGCGATTTCTTGACACAGTGTATGGAACTCGACATATATATATATATATATATTTGCGAACAAATCAATGCACTCAGGTCGAGACTCACCCGGTGGGAATAATCGCGGCAGAGGCCAAAGTACGATTACGCCGAGACCTGCGATAAATTTAATTTTTAATTATAGTTCGCCCGAAAAGCCGAAATATTATTCGCGTGATTTTTTTTTGTCGTTCCCTATACCTCGGGCTGTATCTCATTACAAAATATCGCGAGGATTATCCGTCCGCGGTCTGACGCTTAATAATTCGGCGCCTCCGCGAAACTCGTAAAATCCAGGCCGAGAAGAGAGCACCCGACCTTGGCGATTTCCTGGAAATATGATATACATCACCGAGCCACCGATAGTCAAACACGAGTGATAAATCTCAAAAATCGTTTTCGGCTAATTTTTATATCGCGTATATATAGCCAGAGCACGGGGGTAGTGCGCGAGTACTCGCTCTGAGAATAACGAGCTACCTTGCATAATTCGAAAATAATTACAGTGATTTATCACATCGATTTGAGGCAATTACGGCATTTTTTTCGTTTTTTCATTCGTTTTGATTTTTTTGTTTACTTTTTTAGCGCAATTAATCGAGACCCTTGGCGGGCTTTTCAATTGCGAAGATGGGTTTCTTTTCGTGAACATTTTTTCGAACCACTAGAAAATACTCCTCACTTAAGAATCAATTTTTCTGATTGATTTCTCGAAGAAAAGAATTCTAGTGATTTAAGAGTCAATTTTTATAATTGCTTCGTTGAAAGAAATTTCTAGTCAGATGGGACGCAATTTTCCCAGGCACTTAATTTTTCCATTGCGAGGGCTGGTACTCTTTGGTGGAGAATTTTGATAGCTACTTTCTTTAAAAAACTTCCTAGTCATTTGAGAATTAATTATCCTAATTCATTACGAAAAAATGGACCGATTTATGACTCAATTTTGAAGTTTGCATCGTTGAAGAAAATTTCTAGCAATCTGACACTCAATTTTCCTAGTTACTTAATCTTTCAATTGCGAGGGGTGTTTCTTTTGTTGAAAATTTTCCTAGCTACTGTTTCGCAAGAAATACTAGTCACTTGAGAGTTAATTTTTTCAGTTGATTTCTCGAAAAAAAATTCTGATGACTTAAAACCCAATTCTGCTGGTCACTTAATTTTTCGCTTGCAAGAACTGGTTTTCCTTCATAAACCTGTCTCCTACTTAATTTATTTTCAAAAGTCTTCGTTACTTTACATTTAATTTTCCCAATTGATTTCTCGAAGGAAAAAAAAATGGGGACTCAAGACTCAATTTTCATATTTAATTTCATGGAAAGAAAATTCTAGTCGCTTGAGACTCGATGTTCCTAGTCACTTAATTTTTCAATTGCGAGGATTGGTTTTCTTTCATAAACATGTTTCCCGGTTAATTTTTTTTTAAGTCTTCGTTGCGCAAAAATCGATTTTCTCAACGAATTACTCGAAGAAAAATTCCTAGTAACTTAATACTCAATTGTACCAGTTACATCTTTGAATAAAAAGGCATAGTCACTTGAGAATGAATTTCCCTAGTTGTTTCCTTGGAAAAAAATCCTAGTCGCGTGAGGCTTTCTTTTCCTAGTTACTTAATTTTTCAATGGCGAGAGCAATGATTAACCCTTTTCCAGTTACTTTTTTTCAATAAGTCCTCGTTACTTAAGGCGTTACCCCCACTTGTAGCGCAAAAAAGGCCTTTTTCATGAATTTTTTTAAAGAAAACTACAAAACTTTTTTAATCGATCAATATACCATCTTAAAGAACACATCTTGAAGAACTTTCAGTAATTTTTTTATTGAAAAATATTACATTGTTTAGTGGCTAATGGCCGTCAATGAAATAATGTTTTTATATACACGGTTTGCGGTGACCAACATTGCGGCGAAGTGGATCATCTGAAAAAAAAAATGCGGATGGATTTCGCCAAATGTAAGTATAAACTAGTCTTTAATCGAAGGATTTTAAAAAATATCCATTTTTCACAAAATGGCGGACAGTCAAAGTTAATGGTTCGATTTTAACGAAAAAAATTGAACGATTAAAGACTACATTTTTATGTATTAAATAAGCCTGCAAAATTTCAAGAAGATCGGTTCATTAGTGTTCGAGTAATCTTGGTCACCGACTTCAGAAATGCCATTTTGAGAAAAACGCGTTTAAAGTTTCAATTTCAGTTTACACGAAGAAAATATTTTTTTTTGTAAACTTACATAGAGTCATCTTTTCCGGGCCCATACAGAAGTATGCAAAAAAATGCAATAAAAAAAAACCGATTTTTTCAAAATCGCAAGTGGGGTAACCCCTTAAGAATTGATTTCCCTTTTTAATTTCTCAAATAAAAATTCTTAGTAACTCAAGACTCAATTTTTCTCGTTATTTGTTTGAAACCGAAATCTTTGTTACTCATAGCTCAATTTTCCTAGTTACTTCCTTCAAAACAAAACCCTAGTTACCCAACACTCAATTTTCCTAGTTACTTCCTAGAAAAATCCTAGTTACCCACGCCTCAATTTTCCTAGTTCAATTTTCAAAAAAAACTAAACCCCAGCTCTCAAAATTCTTCGCTCGACTGTTCAAACGAGATAAAAAATCCCCCTACTCCGAATTATTTTTCAATCAATTAAAAACTGCCCTACCGATAAAAAAATGACCTCATCGATCATTCGCATCGTTCAATCGGTGACGTTCCGAGATCCAAACAAGCCCAATCGAAGGCGGCATTCGTAAGCACCGGAAATGACACAGCCAATGGAAAACCAGCTCGACCTTCACCGAACATACTCAATCAACCATTGGTCATGAAAAAATGTCCGCGATTCAGAGCTTCCATGCAGCTCCCTCGTAGCCGAGGAATGTTTTTTCTCGAGACCGCTGATAGCATAGCAAATCACGTCTCATTACTGTCCCTCGATTCATGTACATTTGCAAAGATCATTTTTCCAGTGCACCCCCTCCACCCCCACCCCTTTCCCTCGCCCCGTACGTCGAAGTACGCGTCTACGTCCTCATATATACATGCATAGATATATATTTTTCATATAAATAATCGGGCAATGTGTCTTAATGTGTATATCAGGAGCCGGAGCAGCGTCTTGACGCGTCGAGTGAATTATTTATGCATATGAGGGCCGTACTCCAATAAATTATAAGCTCGATAACAATGAGGGACAAGTAGCGTTGGCAACGAAAAATCCATGCGCGTCCGACAGTTTACACGGAATTATGTTATCAACGCACACGTTATGTGCACGCACACGGATGCACACGTAGCATACGAGAGACATATTATATATATATATATATATATATATATATATATATATATATATATATATATATATATATATACACATATGTACTATGAACGTTCTCGTGGACACGCGACATCGTTATACACTCTAATTAATATCTTTACGTGGGACTGTGCTGCTATTGCTCCCCGGTTGTTGCTATTCATAGGCATATCATGATCTCCACAAGAACACACGCATATATATATATATATATATATATATATATATATTTCTATGGCTCGAGCTAGACAGCGGAAAATTAAAAATTGTGTGTGTGTGTGTGTGTGTGTGTGTGTGTGTGTGTGTGTGTGTGTGTGTGTGTGTGTGTGTGTGTGTGTGTGTGTGTGTGTGTGTGTGTGTGTGTGTGTGTGTGTGTGTGTGTGTGTGTGTGTGTGTGTGTGTGTGTGTGTGTGTGTGTGTGTATTGCTCGAGTTGTACGGAGGAAAATGAAAAATTATAGTAAAGGAGATTGTTATCGCCCGAGACAATTAGCGGGGCATATAAATACCCCGTATCTACGTTCCGTCGGACGTAACAAACCCTCTCTCGCGCATGCACCCTCACATCGCTCTATCGTTATCTTTAAGCATTCGCGCATTACATGAATTACACGTATACAGACAATTATATATATATAAATGTGTGTGTGTGTGTGTGTGTGTGTGTGTGTGTGTGTGTGTGTGTGTGTGTGTGTGTGTGTGTGTGTGTGTGTGTGTGTGTGTGTGTGTGTGTGTGTGTGTGTGTGTGTGTGTGTGTGTGTGTGTGTGTGCGTGCGTGTGTGTGTGTGTGTGTGTGTGTGTGTGTGTGCGTGTGTGTGTGTGTGCGGAAAGCTGATTATGCAGACATTCGGAATGAGGTAGCCTCATGGTGGGTCATATTCCCCATACTCAACGTTATGTTAACCCTGATGGGTTCAATATCACCTGTAGATGAATGTAAGAATATTTATATCAGGGTCAGCTCAATGATTGTCTTGGATGAAGCAGCAACAATTGGTGGAAAAAAATTAGGGGTCGCGGATACGACTGTTGGATGTGCTGATGGACGAGGTTATGTAGGTGAAATGGTTCCGAAATATCCTGTACCCAATATATACGTATATATTTTCATTTTGTGCTACGGTAGGCCGATGTCAGCCCCACCAACCTTTTTTTCTCGCTTTCATCCCCAAGAAGACACCCGCACAAGCGGAAGAATTTTATATATTTATGAAATCAATAATTAATAGAATTAATGAAAACTAAAGATTAATGGAATTACTAATAAACGGAAGTAATGGAAACTAATCATGTATAAAATGGATAATTAATGGATGAATAATAAGCGGAGTTATTGGAAATGAATAATTTATGGTATTGATGATGAATGGAATTAACGGAAACGAATCATTTGTGAAATTAGCAATGAATGAAATTATTGGAAACTAATAATGGATTAAATTAATGATTAATGTAATTAATGGAATTTAATAATGTATGGTATTAATGGATACTAATAATTGATGAATTTAGCAATCAATGACATTAATGAAAACTAATAATTCATGGAATTAATAATTGTTATCATAAGTTTATATATATATATATATGGGTCATTCCATGTCAAATCGACAAATTTTTTACCTGACCCCCTTTGATTTCGCTGAAAATTTTCTATCTTTTTCTACCCCCCGAAAGTTATTTTTCAGAATTTTTTCAAATTTTTTTTCCCGACTCAAAAAAAGTTATGAATTTTTGAAAAAAACCGCTCTTTTATTTTTAAATTGCCAGAACTTTTTCAAAAATTGACCGTTTGGGAACTTTTTTTTTTCAAAATTTTTGTTTTTAAATGTAGTTTTCGAAAAAAAATATGAAAAAATTTTCAGAATCCCAGATATATGAAATATTTTAGTTTTTTTGAAAAAACCGTAATTTTCTCAAAGTCCGACCGTTTTTTTTTTTTTTTATTTTGCTCTAAAAATACTTCAACTAATTCTGCAATGATCCCCGTTAATCAAAAGATGTGACGACAATCGCTTCTAATTTTTTTTCTTGATTATAAAAAAAATTTTGTTGAATTTTTGCTGATTTTATATAACTTTGTTATGAAATTTTTTTTATTTCCTCGTGAAACCTCAAAAGTTGAAAAATAAAATTTTATTGGAGAATTTCAAGTGATTATCGTCCAAGAAATTGTTATTTAAAAAAAAAAAATAATTTTTTTCTCTCATTGACGTTATTTTGTCATGTTTCAGTACCAAAATGACGTTAAGTTGTCATATTTCAGTACCAAAAAAAACGTCCATAAGAGTAAAAAAATAACGTCAATGAGAGAAAAAAATTATTTTTTTTTTTAAATAACAATTTCTTGGACGATAATCACTTGAAATTCTCCAATAAAATTTTATTTTTTAACTTTTGAGGTTTCACGAGGAAATAAAAAAAATTTCATAACAAAGTTATATAAAATCAGCAAAAATTCAACAAAAATTTTTTTATAATCAAGAAAAAAAATTAGAAGCGATTGTGGTCACATATTTTGATTAACGGGGATCATTGCAGAATTAGTTGAAGTATTTTTAGAGCAAAATAAAAAAAAAAAAACGGTCGGACTTTGAGAAAATTACGGTTTTTTCAAAAAAACTAAAATATTTCATATATCTGGGATTCTGAAAATTTTTTCATATTTTTTTTCGAAAACTACATTTAAAAACAAAAATTTTGAAAAAAAAAAGTTCCCAAACGGTCAATTTTTGAAAAAGTTCTGGCAATTTAAAAATAAAAGAGCGGTTTTTTTCAAAAATTCATAACTTTTTTTGAGTCGGGAAAAAAAATTTGAAAAAATTCTGAAAAATAACTTTCGGGGGGTAGAAAAAGATAGAAAATTTTCAGCGAAATCAAAGGGGGTCAGGTAAAAAATTTGTCGATTTGACATGGAATGACCCATATATATATATATATATATATATATATATATATATATATATGTATGTATATTGTAACGTTGCGTTGCGAATATCGACACTATCCGAGAAAGGTAAGGTAAGTGGGCTGGCGTAGCTCAGTGGTCAGAGCAGTCGACCGGCAATCGAAAAATTCCGGGTTTAAATCCCAGCCCAGAAGCGCACCGCATTTTTTCTCGGATATTTCTGTAAGAGTTTCTTCGGGGATTACAATATTTACATATATATATATATATATATATACACATATAGAACTTATAGGCTGTCTCGTATGGTGGACGCGATAGCACCAGCCTCGTGACCGACCCCCACCACTGCACCCTCCGCTCCAGACCCATGGGCCCCACTCCCACCGCGATGCATGCCTACTCCTTCTTCTCAGGCATGGCTGCCCAAGAGCTTCTTCGGGCCCAGCGCACGATCAATATAACTTTGGTGATTAGTCCGTTCGGTGCTGTCTGGGTTACCACGGACACAGTGATAAAGAGCAAGAAAAAAATGAAATAATCGAGATGTCTCGCTGCTGCGTCAGGTTCACTCCTGGACACATGGAAACTCGTCATTGAACGAAAAAAAAGCGAGAGAAAGATAGAAAGGGATAGATTCGCAGCAAGGCAGCCGTGGTGGAGACATCCTCGAGAGGACGAAAAAATTGAAAGATGAGGTGACTAAAAATGGAGCTGGAGGCTGAACGATAGAGCTGACTGGCCGGATTACGCGCGACAATTTTTTTCTCTGTCCTTTCCCTTCCTCCCTAGATCTTTTTTCAGAATTTTGTTTTTTCCTCGGTCCGTGCAAGGAGCGCACGAGGCCCGAACAGGATCCTATCATAAAACTTCGAGACCCAATTATTTGCTTCTTGCGCGCTGTCCCGTAGAGCAGATCCCTCGCCCCCCTCTCTCTCTTTCTCTCTGTATATCACGTTGGACTGGGTAATTATGACGCTCGGGGGCAGTCCAAACGAGATCTGGTCCAGCAGGAGCACAACTGGAACAGATCGTCGCGAGGGAATCGAGAGCCCGCTTCTTCGGTTTTGCACGTAAGCAACATGAGCATATAAATAAGGTAGTCTTCCAATTTTATTTCTCAAGCACAATATAATCGCATATATATATATATATATATATATATATATATATATATATATATATATATATATATATATATATACATATATGTATATATATGTATATGTATAGAATATACGTATATACATGAGCTTTTATTCGCCCCGGGATACGCGACGAGCACTAAATAACAATTTCGAAACTGTATAAACACAGTATATTCGTTTTATTTGCAAGTCACGACGACGACGATACTTCTCATTGAAATGAAAGAGGGAAAGATACAAGTGATAAAAAAGAGAAAAAAAACGATATTCAATTTAATTCGCTTCGAATTGTGGCGGGGAGAGCAAGCCAATTGAATTTTATTATTTTACACATGCTAAGGCGATCGCACTTTGCAGTTTATTTTTAATTCATCGACTCCCGTGAAAGCTCGTACGTATAGGAAAATCGATACAGACGAGGCTACCCACAGGAGAAGTAAAGGACTGCCGGTTATTGACCATCCGCGTAATGGTGTCGATCGAGGAAAAAAAGCTCGAAAGCGTTTCAAAGAAAACAGGATATGTGATCGAACGAGGAGTTGCGATTGATGGTGCTTGAACGAGTATTGAATTCTCGCCGGGAGATCGAAAGTGGTGGTGGCCCGTTGGCCAATACTCGGATGGGTGACCGCTCAACCGACACTAGGGGACTACACCCCTGGAGAGGTCTCTGGAGAACTGGAAGCAGCGCCAAGCGTGGGGTAAAAGCGAAAGGGATGGGGTCGTGAAAGCTCACAAGTGCTTGCGAAAAAAAAGGTGAAAAAGGTTAGATAATATTCCTGCCTGGAGTCGAGGAAAAACTATCAAGAGCCACGTCTTATTGGTGAAAAAGGAATTCTGCGAAATCACCATAATTCATGATACGAGTAGAAAGTTGGCACTCCACTTTCCGCGCTCCATTGTTCGTCGATCGCGTTCGCGCAGCAGCCTTTGATTTATTCATCGCCAGCAATTTTGTTTCGCCATCTTGAAGAATTTAATCATCGATATTTAATGTGCCACGAGAGACGACGCGCAAAGAGAATTCGCGAAAATACGAAAGCGTGTACGAAGCGTCCAAGTGCTGAGAGTAACTTACCGACATACACCTGGAGGATATATGCACGGAGGATTTACTAAATCGTGTTATTCGTGACGAAGGATTCCCTACGGTCTCTCTCTCTCTTTCTCTCTTTTTCTCTCTCACTCTCCTTTGCGATAAATCCCCGGGGAAATAATATCAGAGCCTGTCAAAACGTTTCGTGATGTTGTACGAGCGTTTGACACCTGCTACACGCCGCGTATCTTCAGGTATCATAATATAATTCAGTTGGTCATTATACACTACGAAAACGACGGGTGTAAGTGGAGAAACAGAAAAGTCAGACACGCATTCCGTGTGCTACTCACATGTAGCTCTTCGTCGATGGTTGATGGCTACTTAGGTACAGATACAAACGTCCCTGTGTCTGTATATATGTATGAGTTGATGCAAATTTGGACCGCGATTTGGGTCTACTCTGAAGCGCCATTTGGAAGGAAGCATCTTCCGAAAAAAGGTATCCTTCAGCGAGCCTAATTTGATCCCCGATCCGATGAGCCAAATGGCAGCCATAAATCAGCTGTGGTTGATGGTCGTTTCGGCCGAATAAGAATAACAAGTCTGTTGGCTGTATTAATATCGGCCATTCAAGCTGTATTTTTTACCCCGGTGAGCAGGTCAAGTTAACCACCTGATCCAAATCCCCACGATCTTCTGAGGAAAGATCCCTTTAATAGCCTGACAATAGCTGTCATTGATGCACTAATCCCACGATCAGATGGAGTTGTGACTCTCTTCCAGTGAACATAGCACGTTAACCACCTGATTCAAATCCCCATAATCTTGTAGGAAAAGATGCCCGGAAGGGCCCAACAATAGGTGTCATTGATGTACCAGTTCCATCATCAAATGGAATTATGTTTCTTCCCGTGGATAGGCCAAGTTAACCTCCTGATCAAAATCCCCACAATCTTTTAGGTAACGATCCCTCCAAGAACCTAACAGTAGGTGTCATTGACCAATGTCATCATCAGGTTGAGTTATTTGTCATCCATTGAACGAGCCAAATTAAACACCTGTTCCAGATCCCCTCATTTTTCTGCATAAGGATCCCCTAACGAGTGTCACAGTAAGAGCTCACATTGATGCACCAATTTCATCATCGAATGGAGTTCTTTTTCAAATACAATTATGTTCCTCCCAGTGGCCAACTCAACCACCAGATCGAAATCCCCACAATCTGTTAGAGAGTGATCCCTCCAAGGGCCCAGCAATGGGTGTCATCGACCAATGTCATCATCAGATCAAGTTATTTGTCTTCCATTGAACAAGCCAAATTAAACACCTGTTCCAGATCCCCTCATTTTTCTGCATAAGGATCCCCTAACGAGTCTCACAGTAAGAGCCATTGATGCACCAATTTCATCATCGAATGGAGTTCTTTTTCAAATACAATTATGTTCCTCCCAGTAGATGGGCCAACTCAAGCGCCGGATCGAAATCCCCACAATCTGTTAGGGAGTGATCCCTCCAAGGGCCCAGCAATAGGTGTCATCGACCAATGTCATCATCAGATCAAGTTATTTGTCTTCCATTGAACAAGCAAAATTAAACACCTGTTCCAGATCCCCACAATTTTTTGCAGAAGGATCCCTTAACGGGTCCAGCAGTGGTGCCATTGATGCACCGATTCCACCAGATGAGCTAGAGCATGGCTTGAGGTGCCTTCGGTATACGAAAGGTTTGAAGTGAGGAATTCGGACATTTCAATTTGTCGATGGTCGTACATTGAGACAGCCCGCAAAGCCGATCGAAAATTCGAGCCCCGGAGCTGTTCCTCTCAAAGGCAACGGAGATGACGCCGGCGAGGAACTCACGCAAATATGGCGCGAATGAGCGAGACTCTCCGAGAATTAACTATCGGTTTGGCGCGAATGTATACGCGTAAATATGGGCATATATGGCGAGAAAGCGAGAGAAAGAGTTTTACGAAGATGGTTCGGTTGTAAGTTGAATCGAAGAAGACCGAGGGAGCGCACACACGATGTACAAGATGAGGAGAAGGAAAGAGGCTCCACCGATGAAGGGGCCAGAGACGATCGTGAGCGAAGCTTACCGCGCGGACGACCAAGCGAAAGAAAGAAGTTTTGAAAAGGGACTAACGACCAGCAGTTAACGGCGGCTCTTAAATTGCCGGTTGCCCCAGCGAGAGAAGCCGCGCTGCATCTTCCTCCACAACCATATGAAGGAGATGGGCTCTCTCTCGCCCATAGCGGCGCAAACCGAGAGAACTGCGCGAGCGAGCTCCTACTATCCTTCGAAAGAAGGGACTTCTTCCTCGCTCTCTTCAAGAGAGAGAGAATTATTAAACTGTAGTTTAGTTTAAATTAAGTTATTACCCCCGAGCCGTTTTGTTGTTTTTCTTCGCTACCTTCCCTCTCCCAGCCTCCGTCTTCCTTTCTCTCTCCTGCTCTTCCTGTCTTAGGTATTCCTTGATATCCTGACTCGGTTCACTTTCCATTGTTCAACATCCAGGCCCTCCAACTCCATCTGCACCATGTACGCATCCACAGCTTGGAATGTGGATGGAGCATCCATTGATGCTTCACCAAATGACCTCCATGATCCTCATGCGGCATCAAAAATGGCCAAAACACAATCGGACATTGATCTGCCAATCTGCACTACATTGGTTTTGGGTATTGTCCGTTTCACTCGTTCAAGGCTTAACTGAATATTACACGAGAATGCGGGCTAAGAAAATGTTTTGGTAATTATCGCTGTTATATTATTACGTGAGAGGGTCGATTACGAACGCGAGTCCCGATGCAACCGAGTTTTTTGCTCTATGAGGGGAACAGCCGGAGGCTGCCGCATCCCGTCATTATTTAACGATTAGGTCGAAGGGGCATGACAAGAAGTGTCCAGGTAACATCATGATCATCTTTTTCTGGGCTCCTTCCTCTTCGCATATTTACGAAATGTTATACGAAGAACGCGAATGACACGTTACCCCGGAGGGTTGAAGTGATTTCGTTACGAACAACCCCTGTGTCGAGAATTTCCGAGTCGCTGGAAAATTGGTAGTTTCAGACACTTTTTAAAGACTCTACGTAAAATTGAGTAACGAAGTTTTAATCGACTCCAATGAAGTCTCGGCCTTCGACTGTGGTGGGTCTAAAAAGGCAATGACAAAGTGTGACGAAGGTAACCAGGATGAAGAAAATTACTCTATTTTCCGGCTATGGTTTAACGTGCCCTTTTCTTCGGCCATTGTTACCATCAATCAGGTGAGGATTGATGCAACATCTGGCGCTTGTTATCGACGAACCTAGTTTCCGGTTCGTTCCTCCGGTTTGGGTCGTTAGATCGATACACGAGCTTGTTTAACGGGGACGAACCGTCGCAAAGTTGATTCTCAGGGAACATGGCTCAACGAAATACAATCATCTTTCTTATGTTGTAAAATTATAGTGTCTGCCTGTGGATTATTTTTCTCAGGCTGATAGGTTTGGAATAGGGTGCTGAAGCGATACCTATCATTTTGGGAAATTTTGTCTGGCTTTCTGTTTGAGCGAAGTTGCCGTAAAAGCGGCTGAAGCTTTTTTTTTCTTAAGGGGTCTTCTCACTTTAAACGCTAAAAAAGGCTATTTTTTTTAGGTTTATATTATAGATTTTGAGAAAAAGTTGTTGCACTTAATAAATACACTTTCGAAATACATTAAATTTTTTAAATTGTATTTATGTAACCCAAGAAAACTTTAAATGCGTTTTTCTCGAAACAACGTTTTTCGACGGCATGTTGATAAAATCTTCGAAACTACTGAACCGATCGTTATGAAATTTTAACCACATATTCTTTACAACTATAGGTATAGCTCATGTCAAGTATTTTTCACAATTTCGATATTTACAATATTTTTGCCAAAACGGTGAACAAAAAAAACTTTTTTAAAAGTTTTTTTCGAAAAATGTCCGCCATTTTGTTATTTTTGCATATATAAAAAATCGTATGATATGCGCTATAGCCATTAACATAATGAATCTGAAACCGTTTGATTTTTTCTGTATCGGATGATCCATCCCCGAGATTTCATCAACAGCGCAGACCTACAATTTTTTAGGACATTTTTTTAATTACTGTTTTCGTCTATAAATAGTGACATTTTTTAAATGTATTTCGAAAGTGTATTTATTAAGCGTAACAACTTTTATATCGATAAGTCATAATATAATAATGTATACCTACTAAAAAAATCATCAAAATAGCCTTTTTTAACGTCTAAAGTGAGAAGACCCCTTAATCTTTGGCATGGCGAAACAAAAGCTTCCAAAAGATGCCTGCAATTTTTTCATCCTGATCCGTCAAGTAGAACACGAGGAAATGTGATTATCCTTTCAACAGGACATCCCTTCAGCCTTCATGAGGAAGCCCTTCGGTAAATACCCAATCCAAAACAGTTCCAATAGCTTCAAGCATCACTTGTTTGAATTTTCCGTTTATTTATTCTGGCGATCAAATAAATATCATAAAAAGAAGATTCTCTGAGTCGAATCAGTCTTTTTGCCTTCTTAAACTCGTTCGCACACTTTGCCAAAACCCAATGTCATTTCCACTTTACGAGTTTCAAATAACTTGAGGCTTTCGTTCTAAACTTTGGCCACGGGAGGGTGGTTTTGTTCTGGTATTCCCAGTGGATACCTTAGAAGCGGATGTTCTCTCAGGGAAGGCGAAACGATCGAGAGCCTCGTGCTTGCCGAGTCTCGTTTAACAGTCATGTAGCGTGGGAGTGCGACATACATATATAGATATAAGCCTAGTGGAGTCAGGTATAAACAAGAATCAGGGGGCGCGAATGGGATCACGTAAAAAACAGATTTTCGCACCCCTCTATTCCAGCAGAATTGCGGTGCTTTGAGCTCGTACGAGAATTTTTGGGGCCGTCGGCCGCCGCTGAGCAAAGGAAGTAGGGTGTTGCTTGAAGCGCCGGGTATCACAAGGCGGATAATGGGGAGTGGCGATGTTGAACCCCTAAGCGATCCCTAGGGATTCTTCGAAACGATCTTATGATTGACCGTGTTAGACTCTACCGTTTCCCCGTGGATCGTTTCATCCTCGGACATTGTTCCGGATTATTTCCCTCATCCACTTTTTCACCTCAAACCCATGGCCCACTTGGGTCGATAATCAAACGATAAATCGGGTTTCAACAGTTGTATGGCAAGGAACGTAAAAAAAAATAGGATTCGCGATGATGGTATCATTGATCCATTGGCGAGCTTCGGTGATCGATGAGTTCGCGATCTAGCAAGTATGCACGCCTAATGTTGCGGCGGCAGATATATTCCTACCTTTCTTGTCGTCGTCGTCTTCAGCGGGATCACTAACGTGATGAAGGTGGTGCGCGCTCGGATGATGAGCGTTCGTGACAGGCACTAGAGAATGATTCCCCAGGGCCGGTATCGGATGATGGGGATGATGATAATGATTAAACAAACGGACCGCAGCAGTGGCTGCTTGATGCTGTGCCTGCATTGTCTGTTGCACCTGATTGTGAACTTGTCCTATAACGGCGTGATGAAGTGGCCATCCTGCCAGATGAAATGGAAAGACCGGGCCAGGCCTGTGAAAGGGTCTGCCAGGTCTGATGAGTGATCCACCGGTGGTCCCGTTACCGCCAGCACCAGGAGGCGGTGGAAACGACAAACCACCTCCTGGTTCCAGTACCATGTTCGGCACCAACGTGGCAACAATCTCCCCGAGCACCCCAACAGGCGCCCAACTTCCTACTCTTCGTTTCCGGTATTGTTTCTAATTGTTTCCACGTGCACGCTGACCGAGCATTCGATCACGGCTGCAATGGTGCTTATTACTTTTCAGGTAGGGGACTTTTTAACACACTTTTTCGCCTCGACAGGAAGCTACAACTGCACGATTGGCTATCCGCGTCGAGTGGTTGACTCCGATCCGACGGCGCGCGCCAACCACAGTCCGATCTTTCGCCAGATCTGCTTCTCTCCTGCTCCTTGTATGGCTATCAGCTTCGTTCAAAAAGACACTGAGATCCTTGCTGGACACGATCAATCTGTATGTTTACCGCAACGAAATGTCGAAAAGCAACGCAAAGCGTGGAACCCTCACCGCATCACAACACCACCTCAATATCCGATCAACGCCTGATCACTTTCGACCCGAGAAGCTTTCGAACATGTCAGCTGACATTGACGACAACCACAGCACTAAAAATTCGAGGAAATCAGCATCGAATCTCACCACCACCCCGTGGATCCTCCCATACGTTTATTCCCTAGCACTGTTTCGACTGTTCCCCGAGAATCCGTTGATTCCTCATCGTCTTCCAGTCGAATCCACTTGGAGGTGTTGATGACTCGCTGGGACGGCAAGTCTCGCGATCATGTCACGCGCACAATACACACACGCGCACCAGTTGTTCGTAACGTTGGAGGCGCCGGTTCACGAAAATCGGCATTAGTCGTGAGTGATGACTCGCGAACGACTGATTGTCCATGGACCAGGGGGATTTCTCGCAGTCCCTCGGAGTCCGTGGGTCTCCAGGACTGTCATACAGGGTGGACCAGTACGGCACGAGCCAACGGCACAGCACTATCTGCTGCCCCCGAGAATCATCGGCTCTACGGGATCCCCACCACGCGGCACCCCTCGACATATAATCGACTTGACGAGCCAGCTCGGAAACCAGTTCGAGTTTCCACCCAGCGCGCTCGGGATTGGCTCCTTGCGATTCTACTCCCGGGACTCCACTGGAACTTTGGCCAATCTACCACGGCCGTTTATCCAAAGTGAACACGCCCATTTGTGCCGCGTTTTTTCGTGCCCTCGAATTGAATACACCGCGCCTCCGCTTCCTCGAGCCTAACTCCACCATACATCGCTGCTGTCGAGGATCAAGTCTACGTATACATGTATCTGCGAGCACCCGTAGCAGCGACGTTTCTCCACTTCTGCTTCTCATCCTGGAAAGTGCAATGTGGTGGGGACACTAAACAATTGGCGGCTCGCCCGAAACCCACCGCAAGATGGCTCCTCCCTCTCCACCTGCGATGATGCAATCCCACAGCTCAAGGAAAAAAGCTACCCCTGTGAAAGATGAAGCGAAAAAGAAAGCGTGCTCCCCGCTTCCGTCACCTTTCGTTATGGATTTCGATATACAATGTCATTCGAAAACAGCACAATTGAGGGCTTCTGCACTCATTATCTGCCTGATGATGGTCCTGACAATTTACATGGGTTTTCGTGATCTTGGAAAAGGTCTTCATGATTGTGGGAAGATCTTCATGATCCTGGGTCTTCATGATCTTGGGAATGGTTTGATGATCCTGGATCTTCGTGATCTCGGAAATGTCTTCAAGATCCTGGGTCTACATGATCTTCAAGATCCTGGGTCTACATGATCTTCACGATCCTGGGTCTACATGAACTTCGAGATCATGGGTCTACATGATCTTCACGATCCTGGGTCTACATGAACTTCGAGATCATGGGTCTACATGATGTTCAAGATTCTGGGTGTACATAATCTCAAAGAGCCTGGGTTTACATGATCTTGGGAATGTCTTCATGATTTTGGAAATGTCTTTATGATCGTGGGAAGGTCTTCATCATCCTGGGTGCTCATGATCTTGGGAATAATTTCATGATCCTGGATCTTGGTGATCTTGGAAATGTCTTCAAGATTCTGGATTTACATGATCTTCAAGATCCTGGGTCTACATGATCTTTAAGATCCTGGGTCTACATGATCTTCACGATCCTGGGTCTACATGATCTTTAAGATCCTGGGTCTACATGATCTTCAAGATCCTGGGTTTATATGATCTTGGAAATGTCTTCATTATCTTGGAGATGGCATCATGAACTTGGAAACGTCTTCATGATCTTAGGAATGTCTTCATGATCCTGAGTATGTCTTTACGATTTTGGAAATGTCTTCATGATCTTGGTCTTCACAGTCTCAGGAATGTCTTCACGATGGTTCTTCATAATCTTCGGTGTCGATATATCAGCAGCTTGCTGTTGCTTTGGCATCGATTGCTACAGCCTCGTGCACCCATCATCCAACCGCTGGACTTCTCACTCGGAGGATCTCTACGAATCGTGGTGCAGTCATTAAGAGGCCCCGGGAGAATCGGATAACGGTGACTCGAAGTGTGTGTCGCTTGGAAAAAAAGAAGAAGTTCTCGCAATCAGCGACAAGACAGTTTGATTAATTAGTCTATAATTTATCAACTCTGATGGACGTTCAATTCCGAATGATTAATTTTTTTCTCCGTTGGGAGCTTCGTCATCAAGGATCATGTGAAAGAAGTCATTCGAGCGCTTCTGCTTGTCATCTCGAGCCAACTCGCGTGAGCACTCTTGTCTGCTTCCTTTTTTTGCGTCGTCCTCGTCATTCCTCGTTCCGGCGTCACAAGTGGAGGAGGCAAACGAGATAAAAGTTTACACCCCAGGCCTGGGGGCGCGATTTCCGGCAAGACGCGGGGCGTGACTCAAAAGTCCCCCCATCGCGTCACGTGGGCCGCGAATGTGGTGGTACCCGCGGATCCTCTTTTAATAAGCGAGGGGTGGGCTCGAAACGGTATAGGGAAGAGGAGAGAGCGCCGGAGAGGTTTGAGGGGTTTGGGGATGTGAACGGTGGTTGGAGGTCTCGAAGGCGTTAAGTAATTACGTCCTTTTCTCTTCCACGGAGGAAATGACCTGCGCCTCGGGCGATCTACCCTCTTCGTTTTAGTACACGCGAAAGGGCGCTCGGGGGGGAGATGTGGAAAATTAGGAAATTAAAATTAAGCCCTCCCTCCAGGTGAGCCACTACCCTCGAGCCACTCTCGCCTCCGGCACTCTCGCCAGCCTCATCCTCTCCTCACCAATCATTCCCACTAAAGAAAGTCCGCGGATAATTGGAATTCATCCACGTTCAACTTCTTTTTTTTGCTCCCCGTATGAAATACGATCGGGGCGCGCAGGAAAATTCTTACGGGAGTCAAGATGGGGCTGGATATAGAAAAATCAAGAGGAATTCAGTTGACGCGAATCCCTGGTGAACGCGGAAGTTTTGGAGGTGGAAAAGTAGATCGAGGATGCGTGAGTCGCTTTCGTAGGAAATTCACGAGGGAGAAACTTATTCATAAGATTATTTCCCATTTCCGTCATGACGCTCGTGTATCGTTATTTAAGTTTTTATATTAAAGAAACACGAGCGTGTACGCGGTTAGACCCGGCAGGCATTCGCTCCTACGCGGAGACACACTAAAGAAGGCTCCCGGGGATTTGATGTATGGCGTGCGCGTGCCCTGCTTCCTTCAACGCTTCGCATACTCCCATTTACTTCATCTTCGTCGCATCGTAGTCCTCCGCTCCATCTATGTCTCTCTCTTTCGGTTCTCGCACCCGAGCCTATTGCGACTAAACGTGAGATATCGCGGTCGATCAATTTTTCATGACACTCCCTCCCTCCCTCCCTGTGTCTCTTATACAGGCATCGCCATTTTTACTTCCCGCTTCACTCCGCCGCTCTTGCGGCGCCTCCGTCGAATGAGCAATCCTTGACGTGTCCTTGGCGCATTCGCAGTTGGCTTCCTCTCATCTGGGACCAAAATTTGTCACTGCAGACATCTGGGAATGGTATGGGCATTGTTTGATGCCTGGCGATGACACTGGCATTGGAAATGACATTGGCAAGACAACAAGGAAGGTAACTAGCCGTTGACAATGATATTGGTAAGTTAGGAATGGGAATGGCGTTAGCAGTGGGATTGGCAAGGTAGAAATGGAAATGCCGTTAGCAATGAGATTGGCAAGGTAGGAATGGGCATGACATTAGCAATAGGATTGGTAAGTTAGAAATGGATCGACGTTCGCAGTGGGATTGGAAAGTAAGAAATGAAGATGACGTTGGCAATGGGATTAGCAAGTTAGGAATGGAAATGACGTTAGCAATGGGATTGGCAAGGTAGGAACGGAAATGACGTTAGCAATGGGATTGGCCAGGTAGGAATGAACATAACATTAGCAATGGGACTGGCAAGTTGGAAAGGGATCTGACGTTCGCAATGGGATTGGCAAGCAAGGATGGAGATGACGTTGGCAATGGGATTAGCAAGTTCGGAATGGAAATGACGTTGATAATGGAATTGGCAGGCTAGGAATAGAGATGACGTTGGCAATGGTATTGCACGTTAGGAATGAAAATGAGGTTGGCAATGGAATTGGCAAGTGAGGAATGGAGATAAAATTTGCATATGGGATTGGCAAGCTAGGAATAAAGATGACGTTAGCCAACGAGACTGGAAAATTACAAATGGAGGTGGCGTTCGCAATCGGATCGGCAAGTTAGGATGGGGTTGAAGTTTGTCTCGTTGGAATGCAACGAAAATTCTTTTCTATTTCTTATTTCCATTATTATCCAAAATCATATATTGCAAATTCTTTGTAGATCCCTAAATTAAAATCCTGAAAAACGTTTGCGTGATTGTCGTAGCTCAAATCTACCCAAGGAAATTTGGGAAATTAAAAGAAAATTATTTTCGTTGCATTTCAACGTTATAAGTTAGGAATGGAGTAGCATGCTAGGTACTTAGGCATTCTCAATAACATTTAGTGGAATTTCCATTCCTAGTCACTAAATGAACTAATGTACAAGACATTTTTCTGGCTTGGTAAATTTAGCAAGTTTCTTAAACACGAACACTAGATTTCTATACACACTGACCCGAAATAAAACCCACTTACTCTCCACTTGACGAAGAATTGATTGATCCCCAAAATCGAAGCAATCATTCATGCATAGTCTTCCACAGAATACTGCCATTAGTGACTCTGCCTTGCAGACAGAATGGCATCCGTTCTAAAGTAAGTTACTCCAATGCCAGAATTAACTTCCTCCGAGTCCCGGACTCATGTCAATCTCGTGTCTTCCATCACACCAACTCCTTTAAGGAACAACCTTCGTTCCCAATGCTGCTAGAGTTTTCCTCACCGGAACGCAATCCGAATCCTCCATTATTTCTCTACTATCCAAAATCTCTTTTCATTTCATTCCAACGATGCAGATTTCACCATTAGGCCGTACAATCGGAAGTTCATCTCGGGGAACAAAGAATATTGACGGACATTTTTACCTTTCCTTCCGACCTTCAGCAACCCAGGCGCTGTTTTCGCGTGCACCTCGTGCAATTGAATATATCTCACGTCACGGAGGCGCGTACGCGTGACAACGGGAGAAAAATTAGGAAGCGTGTGTGTGTGTCGGAGCCGCCAGGGGAAGGTTGAGGGAAACGAATCCGGCGAGATGCGCAATGCAAGAGACGGAGGAAGAGAGAAAGAGCGAGCGAGAGAGAGAGAGAGAGAGAGAGAGAGAGAGAGAGAGAGAACAATAAAAAGAGATGGACGAAAGCGTGGCTGAAGGTTGGTTGGTCGGATGCTGCGAGGATCCGGAGAGGGCGCGCGAGGAAGATCGGCTCAGGCTGAGGAGTTACCGTGGCAACGCCAGAATGAGAAAGAGGACAGAATGGAGGCTTGAGGAGAGAGAGATGTGGCGCGTACATACGTTGTAGAATCGGGGTTGCCCGGGCAACCCCTGGTGCAGCCACCCCTAAATAAGCGAGAGACACAACCGACCAAGAGTAAGATGAAAATAGAGAGAAAGAGAGAGAGGGAGAGAAAGAGAGAGAGAGAGAGAGAGAGAGAGAGAGAGAGAGAGAGAGAGAGAGAGAGGAGACGAACTGTTCGCCCGGAGGAACCACGAGATTTCGCTGCGGAAGTTCAACCACGAGAGGGAGACAATTCTCGGTGCTGAGGGCAAGAGAAAGACGGAGAGAGAAAGAGAGAAAGGAGGGGAGCTCGAGAAGCAGGAGGCTGTATATGTCGGTAAGGATCCTCCAGGCAAGTAGACCGCCAACTCACGCCGTTACCACACATTCTCTCTCTCTCTCTCTCTCTCTCTCTCTCTCTCTCTCTCTCTCTCTCTCTCTTCCTCTCTCGCTTCGTAGGTGAGGAGACCTAGTTAATTACTAAAGCGTTTTAATCGTCGGCAAAGTTCCGTCGGCATTAGTCGCTTGGGAATGAGATGGAGGCAACCGGAAGTCTATACATGTATACATAGCGGAGGAAAGGACGTGCGGGAGAGACGAGAGGAACGACGAAGCTGCGAAAGCTCCGAGAAAAGCGCGAAACGAGAGTGGCCAAAAGGAGCCTCATCGAGAAGTGTGCCGGAGGTGTGTAAATTAGGTAACTTCTATCCTGTGACTGTGCCCGCCTCGTTCGTGCTGCAGCAACTACTCTCGCGCCCGTTTCTCCTCAACCCCTACACGTCTCACCATCTTCCCGTCTTCCTCCTATATATTCGTCCTCGTCGACATTGTCGTCTAATTTTCCTCGCATCTCATTTTTCACCCTTTGTTCGATTTGGAACCTTTTCGTGCATTCGTAGTCCCACTCGCCGCTAAAAATATCGATAATTGTACGGAGAGAATTGCACTGTTATTCCAGACATATCATTTGGTGAAGTACACAGATCGAGGGTTGAGATCCAGGTGAGCGAAGAAATATGATGTCGTCCCGTGAAAAATTTGCCGGCGCTTAAGATACGGCCGACGCTTGGTATGATATTCAGCACCAACCACTAATACCCAGTGTTGGTCCTTTATACGGGCCAATGATTCGGCCATGATTCTGCCAGTGCTCATTTGAAGCATGGCAAACCAACGCACACTCAACCTTGGGCCAAATATCGATTACCAACTGTCAGCCAACTATTAGGCCCCAGTGTTGGCCCCGAACATGGGCCAATCGGTTGATCATGGGTTTGCCAGTCTCGAATTCAAGCTCGGCACACCATCGAAGAGCCAACGCTGGGCCAGTACTAATTAATGACCGGTGGCCAATTGTCGGGGCGAGCGCAGGCCCTGAGTTTGGGCCAATCGTTTGACCGTGGTTTTGCCAATGCTTATTTTTAGCATGGTTCATGATAACTGTTATCTGAAATTCACTTTGTTAAAAATAAAATTGATTTATACTAAAGTTTTGTGGTGTATTAAAAAATGCCGAATTATTATGATAGTATTAAGAAGCGTCTAGTGTTAAAACGGCGACAAAAATTAGAAGACTCTTTACAGCAGGTTAGGATCAGAGGCAACGAAACAAAAAGACAAGTAGATAGTGAAACAAATTTGGAAATATTCCACGAACAAGTGATTGTGCATAACAATGTTAGTGAATCTAATAATTATTTCGATGAGCAATCATCGAGCACAGAAACTTGTGAATCTGATCGATTGTTGGCTAAGCGTTGGGTTGTTTTGACAGCCCTACACTGGGCCAACACTAGCCCGAATATTGCGCCAAGAATATGAAGCCGACCTTAGCCCTACTATGGGCCGGTGATCACGCCAACCGTCAGCTTAGTGTTGCGCCACGGTAGGACTGATTTCTTCGGCCCAACGCTGGCATGTACGGTTGGCCAATAGTAGGCTTACCGGAAATCCTAACAGTCGGCCGGGTATTGGCCCAACATTGGGGTAAAGAGATCACGATCATTGACTGACGGTTGGCGTGATCACCGGCCCATAGTAGGGCTAAGGTCGGCTTCATATTGTTGGCGCAATATTCGCGCTAGTGTTGGCCCAGTGTAGGGCTGTCAAAACAACCCAATGCTTAGCCAACAATCGATCAGATTCACAAGTTTCTGTGCTCTATGATTGCTCATCGAAAGAATTATTAGATTCACTAACATGCTGCATGCAATTTTCTACGTCCTGTGATAATAAAAACTCATAATTCCTGTTATCTGGAATTCACTTTATTAAAGTTAAATTGATTTATACTAAAGTTTTGTGGTGTATTAAAAAAAATGCCGAGTTATTATGATAGTATTAAGAAACGTCGAGTGTTAAAACGACGACAAAAATTATAAGACTCTTTACAGCAGGTTAGGATCAGAGGCAACGAAACAAAAAGACAAGTAGATAGTGAAACAAATTTGGAAACATTCCACGAACAAGTGATTGTGCATAACGATGTTAGTGAATCTAACAATTCTTTCGATGAGCAATCATCGAGCACAGAAACTTGTGAATCTGATCGATTGTTGGCTAAGCATTGGGTTGTTTTGACAGCACTACACTGGGCCAACACTAGCCCGAATATTGCGCCAACAATATGAAGCCGACCTTAGCCCTACTATGGGCCGGTGATCACGCCAACCGTCAGCCAATGACCGTAATCTCTTTAGCCCAATGTTGAGCCAATACCCGGCCAACTGTTAGGATTTCCGGTAAGCCTACCATTGGCCAACCGTACATCCCAGCGTTGGGCCGAAGAGATCACTCCTACCGTGGCGCAACACTGAACCGGTAGTGCTGCCGTTCATCGGCCAATGGTAGAATGTGATTGGCGTGACGCTGGCTCGAGGTTGGGTCGGTTGCGTCGTTTTTCACGGGCCCAACGTTGGGCCAATACCCGGCCAACTGTTAGGATTTCCGGTAAGCCTACTATTGGCCAACCGTACATGCCAGCGTTGGGCCGAAGAGATCACTCCTACCGTGGCGCAACACTGAACCGGTAGTGCTACCGTTCATCGGCCAATGGTAGAATGTGATTGGCGTGACGCTGGCTCGAGGTTGGGTCGGTTGCGTCGTTTTTCACGGGGTATGCTGGAGTTGGTGTTTTCGGGAAAATTCAGATTCGGGGGGTGAATTAACAATAATGATATTATTATTATCATTATGATCATGATTTAATAATAATAATAACTAAGTAATAAGTCTAATGCTCTTATAAATAAAAGTAATAAATAAATAACAAGAAGAATAGTGAATATGAATAATAATTACAATTATAACATCAAGACAATTGTTATTGCATTGGTATTTTTATTACCACATCATAATATGACGTATTTGCTATGATAATATATAAAAATGAATAAATTGAATTACAATGGCGATTATTGTTATAATAATAACGGTACAACATTGGTATTGTTGTTATTATTATATAATAATAATAATAATACACCTGCTATAATAAAATACGAAATTGTACAAATTTATTATTACAGTTATCATTATCATATCAAAATGGAAATGTATTTGCTGTAATAAAATGTAAAACATTAATAAATTTCATTACAATAGTGATCATTATTATAACAATACCAATGCAAAATTAGTATTGTTCTTGTCATTATATCATAATAATAACAATGTTTTTATTATAACAAAATACACAATATTAATATATTGAAGAACAATAGTTAGTATTGTTATAATTATCGTCTATATTATTATAATTCGTATTATAATTATTGAGTAGGCAAAGAAAGGAAAAAAAAAGATTTTAATGAAACCGCGGAAACAATAAAAGAAAAAGAAAGGGGAGGGAAAAAAGAAAAATTCTGTGTTTTCCTTCGGGCTATGGCGGGAAATTTTGCAACGCAGACCACGTACAGAGTCATGCATATACGAGCGCGCGGGAGCTACTAATTAAGTGCCGCGGGAATTAATCGCGCCGGCTCTTCTCTCAGAGAGAGAGAGAGCGAGAGAGAGAGAGAGAGAGAGAGAGAGAGAGAGAGAGAGAGAGAGAGAGAGAGAGAGAGAGAGAGAGGCAGAGAGAGATACAGAGAGCGAGAGAGAGAGAGAGAGAGAGAGAGAGAGACTGAGAGTGAGTGAGAAAAGAGGGGGAGGGAGCCAAGAGTGAGAACGAGAATAAGTAGAGAATGGAGA
Source organism: Ophion slaviceki (assembly GCA_944452715.1). Classification (NCBI taxonomy): domain Eukaryota; kingdom Metazoa; phylum Arthropoda; class Insecta; order Hymenoptera; family Ichneumonidae; genus Ophion; species Ophion slaviceki. The sequence continues at coordinate 59,518,984 of OX101784.1, forward strand.
GTCTTCGCGAAAAGACGATGTGCACATTTCGCTGTGCTGCTCGCTCTCCGCTCGTTGCCGAGGAGAAACGTTAAACTATGTAAACACCAGGCTAATTAGTCAGTTACTTTATCGTATTCACTCGCTCTCTTCCTCTCTGTCATCTCTGTCTGTCCATCACTCCCTCTCCCTCTCTCTCTCTCTCTCTCTCTCTCTCTTTCTCTCTCTCTCTCTCTCTCTCTCTCTCTCTCTCTCTCTCTCTCCTTCTCTCTTTCTTTCTGGCTGCAAAATATCTTCCGTATACATAATTATTGATGAAAAAAAACCGTTTTACGTATCCAAGATGAGGCGAGGACAGTGGAAAAAAATATCAAAAAGTCAGCTCAAAGAGCCGCGAGAGCAAAACCACTGTCGATGGAAAATCTTCGGAGCAATTATTTATTGCGTTGCGTTTGTAATACTCGCTCATCGAACTTATCGATTTAATTATTAGTGAAACGCTGCTGCGACACCGAGGGGCCGACGGCGAGAAGGGGTGGGGGTTTGAGAAGTGTCGCGCTGTCAAACCCCTCTCTGTGAGAGAAATATATACGTATATATTTGAACATACACATAGTAGCTCATTCTGAGATAAATAGGGACAAAGCCAAAGCGATATGAGCTAGGAAACATAAAAATAATGAAAAATAAATAAATAATCCTTTTCTTTTGGTGAAATGAAATTTACGAATTTTATTAAAGTTGGAAAAAAAATTGATATTGGTACGCGATAAACCGATATAATCGTGATAAAATATTGTTATTGTATAATTGTAATTTTCAAAAATGAATGCTCATGAATTAACTTAGTTGAAAATTTTATCCATTTAAATAATAATGATAAGTAAACAAAATCTCAAAAAATGTATTCTATTCAAATTTGAATAAATAACTGAAGCAAGCCAAATTTAGATTTCTCAATCATCGGGATTGTTATTTATTATTGTATTCAGTAAACCATTAAAGACAATAGTCTGGCTGAATATATTTAATTATTCAACGATATTTATGTGTATTTTTTATACAAATGTACATAAATTTTTGCTTAGATACTCGAAATATTGAATTAGATACTCTTAACTATATGCATTCTGGGACACCCTGTATATATATATATATATATATTCACTTAAAAATTTAAATTTATTCGTCAAGCTTCCCAAAGGACCCGCGAATATCGCGATACACCGCGAAAAAAAATCCTCGCAGATTGGTTATGACTTTTCCACGAGATTCCCGAGTCTCGTGAACCCGCGATAAAGGACATCCGGTTGAGAAGGAGGCGCCAACTCGCAGGAGATTCTTTGCAATTACACATGCATGTAGTATACACACAAATGATATCTATACTCTAATATGTTCATACATAAAATGCGCATCATGCGCGCACGCACGGAAACGTCGATCTCAGGCGCGTGAGTAGGACTCGTACGATGCAGCGGGTGAAAAACGCACGCTCTTCTCCACTTCCTACGTGCAAAAGTTCATCGAAAAAGAGACAATTTGAAACGGGCGGGTAGGAAAAAATATACAACGCGTCAAGACTGTACCTGCGGCGGCCTCTTCGATGCATATATATATATATACACATATATATGAAGGAATCCTTTTTGACGCCGCAATTACGAGATTCCCTTCGTGCGAGAATAAAACGAAACGCGTTAATTTATCTCACAACTGTCACGGGTTTTAATTATTTTTCTAGAGAGGGAGAAAACGCTGTCGGATATCTATAAATATACGTATAGATATATAAATATCGAGAAAGAAATGTGTACATTTATATTTATATATAAATAAAGCCATACGTATAAATTAATATATATAAATATATTTATATAAATATATATATATATATATATATATATATATATATATATATATATATATATATATATATATATATATATATATACACACCTCGTACGTGGCTCAAGCTGCTGATAATAGATCGGTTACACGTGTACGTGCTTTCAGATAACAACTAACAGTCGCATTCGTTACGTTAGTTACTTATGCCTACATGGCGGATAAAGAAAATCAAAAGAGGAAAGGGGAGAGAGCGAGAGTGCAAATAAATTAATGAATTACCCATATATATATATATATATATATATATATATATATATGCACATGGGTATTTCTCTCGAAATGATAATTTTGCATGTAATCGGATTTTTTAAATATGTGCTATTCGATTACTTTGTAGGTTTTTTTTAATACAACAGTTTAACGCGGTCCTCTAGTTTCTCGGCTGTTTTTTTACGGCTTTTTCAATAATTTTTTACGGGCAAAGCATCGAAATAATCAATCTCATTGTTTTTGCATAATCTTTATTAACATTTAAATAAGCTTTACACATTTTTTTAAGTCAAAATATATAATAGAATAAAAGTTATAGTGGCCGACAGCAAGACATCAAGTAAAAGAGGTGCTTGACGGTGACCAAGATTGCGGCTGTTCTGCTTATCTGAAATCAAAAAACCAAACGGCATTTTAATCTTCATATTTATGACTAGCGATTTAACTAGAGTGAATTCTAAATTACAAAAATCGACTTTTTTATACACTTTTGAAAATTACATTCTATTTTTTACTCATTTTTTCTTAAGTTTTTCGCTCGTACAGAAACACTATCGAAGCAATCATGATAATCCTAGTTCAATCGCTGGCTTATAACATATTAAAGATGCTGTATAAATTTAAACAAGATCGGTGCAGTAGTTTCTGAAATATCGTGGTCATCGTTTCGAAAAATGGTGTTTCGAGAAAAACGCGTTTGAAAGTATACCTGCTCCGTATACCTGCTCCGTTCCAGGGCCGTAACTTGCGAACCACTTCGAATATCGTAAAATCCTTTGGCACACATTTTCTACACATGTTGTAGATGTGATTTATGAAAAAAAAAATCGATTTTTTCGACCCGAGAAACTAGAGGCCGCCTTAAACATTTTTTTATTCTTCCTACAAAACTGATTTCGCAGAAAAATCGTCGTTATCCTTTTTTTCTGTATTTTCAGTATGAAAATCATTTTTCTGGAGCGTAACCATCCAGACTTCATATACACTAGCTATCTAAAGAGGTACTAAAGATTCGAAAACGTCAGAAAAACAACTTTCCTTAAAACCATTAGACATTTATTTAATTCCTCCCTGAAAAATCAAAAAAATAACGAGCACAGGTATGTCATAATAAATAACAGAATTTTGTAACCGTTTTTCTCAATCATTCCTCTGGAGAGCTGTAACTTGATGTATTTTATGACGAGTGGCGCTAGCTGATCATGCGTGTCAGAACAGTGCCTTCTACATCTACTTTTCTGAAGAAACTGAGTATGTCGTATCATTTTTGCAGCTTACGCTTTTTTTCTACAGGCCTTAGGGGCCGTCCATAAATTACGTAACGCAATTAGGCGAGGGGAGGGGGGATCGGCTAGGCGTTACGGTCCATGTACGTAGGGGGGGGGGGTCAAGGTTTGCGTTACGTCACGATTTTAAAACTGCCAGGAATAGCAAAATTTTTGCATGTTCAAGTTTTTTAATTTAAACCTCGAGTGCAATTTTACCGTGGACAGCTCACAGTTTTCTATGCGCAATGTCAATTAAGGGGGAACATCACTGTGCAAGAACTTGCACAGTAGCTTTCCCACATCCCCCAAGCAAAATTTGAAGGACATTTTTTTTATAATTCTTGCAAGTGCATGTATTGAAAAATATGTAGGCAACATTTTTATTCACAAGTCCGAAAATTGACGAAGTTATAGTCACTTTAGTGAAAACAGGTAGCGCGACCGGTTAAGTGGCCTGTCTAAGATTTTGTCATAAAAATTTGTATAAAACTAGATGAATATATACTTCATAAAATGAGTACAAACCCGATCCTTTCATAATTAGATATGTCTATGAAAGAAATTGCAATTATTGACGACAAAACACCCGTAACGGGTTGTTGCATACGGGGTTACGTAACGCGATAGGGGGGGGTTCTGGCCAAGCGTTACGCTTCCGTTACGTGGGGGGGAGGGGGGGGGGAATTGGGAAATGTTGCGTTACGTAATTTATGGACGCCCCCTTATGTATTATGAGGTGGTGTCAGAGAGGAGGGAGTAATTTCTCTGGTCATCTTTAACTGTATGATTTTCCAATAAAATATGTCACTCTTTTCCTGTTCAAGTAAGACTTTTGGACACCTACTCACCCGACATGTGAGATCCAGAGGCATGATCGATGCGTCAGAGGAATGACACCATCTTGATTACGCATGTGTGGATATGCATGAGGTTACGTAAAAATGATTTTCTTAGGTTGTTGCCATGCCACTATTGAAAGAAGAAAGGCTTCGTAAAAAGAGAAGCTGAAAAATGGAGATACGAAAGACTCAATCAGGATTCTGTCGGAAAAGAGAAGTTGAAACAAAAAGAGCGTGATCAATATTCAAATAAAAATGAGAAGAAGATATTAATAAACCAATGAAAACCTGATAGGAAAAGGTTTGCCTCATTCCTTTGGCTCTACTATTTCTGTGGATCATGATAAATCTCTCAAAACCGAAAAACCAGTGTGATCAATAGGGAATTGTGTTATATCGATTAGAACTGAAGTCAATGGCAATTTTTTAATGAAAAAATGAATTTTTTTGTTTATAAATTCCGCCGTCCTGCATAGTAATCATTTCAGGGGAATCGCCCATCCCTGTTATGAATGAATAATCCTGCAACTGTCAATAGGTCAGATCGTGTTCTACTACATGCTGGAATTTCAGTTTGGTTAAAGATTTCGTAGAAAAAGAGAAGCTGAAATATGGAGATACGAAAGACTCAAAAAGCATTCTGATAGGTCAGATCATGTTCTACTGTATGCTGGAATGTCAGTTTGGTAAAAGACCCACGGTTTGTGGTTGCTTTTGATTTTTCGTATCCCATTTCTACAAATAACAACTTTTGTTGACCCGGTGTTTTAAAAATACTCTTGGTTATTTGTTTAATCTAGAAAAGTCTTCATTTTATCCTTAAAAAAAATCGATTTTTTGCCTTTTTCGACAGTTTACACTTTCAAGAATATCCCGTACAAATTTCAAGGTCGTATCTCTAATCATTTTACGTGTTTTTCTCGAAATGAGATTTTTCACATTTGCTGGCGATGTGTCTCAAAGAGTAATTATCCGATTGACTTGAAATTTGAACTGAGTACTCTTGAATTGATTTGCTCTACAATGACATAGGACATTTTTGATGGGATGAAAATTGACGATTTGGCGTTGAAAAAAAGACCATTTTATAGGCAAGAAAACAGACTTTCTTCATAACTACGCCATTTTGTTAGATTTTGATATTTTTCGAAAATCCTACGTGATTGTACACCTTCCGGTTTAACGAATTTTTTTCCTTTTTCGGTTTCAGCTACTCAATCGGCCGGAATCATGTCAGCAGTGGGGGAACTTTTTTTTGGCGCCTCCGAAGGCAGCGCATAAGTCGCTTGGATCTCAATATTTTTCTGTGAAAAAATTATGTAATATAGGTCGAATATAGCCAAATATATTCTTAATTTTCCGAAACATTAAATTGAGTGCTTTTCTTTCAAAAAATTCCCGAAAATCACCCAAATTTTCAGCGTTGACACTGGTATAGCCGCTTAAATGTTAAGGAAACTTTATGAAAAAAGATCTTATGCAGAATTTTCATGCAAACCAATTCGAACACCTGACTTTGATAGCCTGCTGTGTAAAAAAATGTACTACGCATATCGTGCCATATACTTTTAAAAGTTGCTTAGTTATTGTCGATGTATATAATTTGTAGAAATGGCATGGGAAAAACCAAAAGCAGATGATAAAAAAAGAATTCAAACCCTAAAATCTCGAAAGCCGTAGGACTTTTACTAAATTGAAATTGATCTGACCAATCGACAGTTGCAGGATTATCCATTCATAACGGGACACCCTATATATATATATATATAGGGTGTCCCGTTATATTATATATATATAGAATTTGTGGTGACAATTGCAAACAATGATAGAATGAATATATATATATATATATATATATATATATATATATATATATATATATATATATATATATATATATATATATTCATGTATACATACATATATTCTTTTGTTTTCTATCATTGTTTGCGATTGTCACCACAAATTCTTATACTGCGGAGTATATTCGAAACCATACATATGTACACTCAATCTCCCTTCATTGGCTGTCATTATTCTCCGAGATCCCCTACCTACTATACGTATATATATATATATATATATATATATATATATATATATACATATATGGGCGTGTGTGTGTGTATATGTATGTATCTATTCTTGTGCTTTCGCTGTCAGGCCGTGGAATTTCCAGTCACTCTTTCACGAATCCCGAGCACGGAGCGGCGGTTAGTTCTGATTAGCGGCAGGGCGAATGACGTACCACTGGCGGGGGATGACGTGCCTCGAATGCCGGATAGCTTTGCGCCAAGAAGAAGAGAAAGAAGAGGAGGAATGAGTGGAAGAGGTGGAGGAGAATGAGGAAGAAGCAGAAGAGACAGCGGAATCGCCTGAACGAGAATACCCGAGCGAAAAGAGCAACCCCAAACCACATCACGCCTCCCCCGCCCCCTGACGGTTCGCCAATCTTTCGGCCCCTCTCGGCGCAAGCTTTGTACATGTACACGTGTACAGAACTTTGTTCCAGCCTTGTCCTCTCGTACCCTCCTGGCAAACGCCCCGAGACACTGATAGCAACACACACACACCCACACACACACCCACACACACACACCCACACACACACACACACACACACACGCACACACACGCACACACGCGCGCGCACACACACACACACACACACACACACACACACACACACACACACACACACACACACACACACACACACACACACACATACACACACACACACACACGAACACACACACACACACACACGAACACACGGTGGAGCAACGAGAATATATATTTATATTCATGGAGGGTAACCATTATTGGGTGGCCATGTGTTTTACAAGAAAAATATCATTTTTAATAGGTTTTTCAGTTTCTTCGATAAAAAATTGAACGTGTGTTTTTTATTAGTAGTATTTGTCAGGAAAACTCGAGCAGTGTGGACAAAAATCAATATTCCATTTTGAGTACGGTAGAATAAAGATAATTAAATTGTGGATACGAAACGATAGTGGAAAACTTTTTTGGGTATCCCGTCATCGAAAAAAAATTATCGAAGATGAATTTTCAAAGTGGATAAATTGAATTGAATGCTATTTGAAGAAAGTTTCTCAAGGGTGTTTCATGATTGGAATTTTGGGAAAGAGTACGATGTCCGGGGTGCCAAGATTTGACGGTGAATTTAAGGTTATCGAGTCAAAATAAACAAAATATGAAAAGTGGTAATAGCTCATATTGCGGTTATCTCGCCTTTCGATTAGAATTTTAAGATGGGTATCGAAAATGACGATTCCGTCGAATTCGAAAATTTCAAGGAACATCAGGCAAGGTAACTTAGAAATGTACAGTTTCAACAGTGTCTCGAAGCGAAGAATGTATTTTCAATACTACTTCTATGTTTTCCTCGCTTACAAGTGCGACTAGACAGAGAGTGAAGTAGTAGTTTCAATCGCTAGGAGTCCGAATAGGGATAAAAGTATACGGTTCATCCCTCTTCGGACTTGTAAGGCTCTAAGTTTATGCAAAATATATCGTTTAGTAATTTGGTGTAGTACTTATATGGAACAATTCTTATTGTTATAAATAACCAGAGAATATGAATAAATAAAGCATTATAATCTCGGGATTTACGTTGAAAATTATGTGAATACTACGTTCAGTGGTATTTATATGATCCCACTAAACAAACCCAAACAAAGAAATACTTTTTGAAGCTCGCTCGGTCAATTTCCATTATTTGCGATAAAATATAGATATTATACCCACCAACCACCTACAATCGTTCAATTTTGGCGTATTTCCAATTACCGCTAAAAGCGCTCATAATTCCTTAAGGGGCTACCCCCACTTGCGATTTTGAAAAAATCGATTTTTTTTATTGCATTTTTTTGAAGTATAAGTATCCGGGCCCATACGGAAGTATGGGCCCGGAATAGATGACTCTATGTAAGTTTACAAAAAAAAAATATTTTCTTCGTGTAAACTTAAATTGAAACTTTAAACGCGTTTTTCTCAAAATGGCATTTCTGAAGTCGGTGACCAAGATTACTCGAACACTAATGAACCGATCTTCTTGAAATTTTGCAGGCTTATTTAATACATAAAAATGTAGTCTTTAATCGTTCGGTTTTTTTTCGAAACAAAATGGCCGTTTTATAGCCAAAAAACGGCCGTTTTTTTCGTTGAAATCAAACCATTAACTTTGACTGTCCGCCATTTTGTGAAAAATGAATATTTTTTAAAATCCTTCGATTAAAGACTAGTTTATACTTATATTTGACTAAATCCATCCGCATTTTTTTTTCAGATGATCCACTTCGCCGCAATGTTGGTCACCGCAAACCGTGTATATAAAAACATTATTTCATTGACGGTCATTTGCCACTAAACAATGTAATATTTTTCAATAAAAAAAATACTGAAAGTTCTTTAAGATGTGTTTTTTAAGATGGTATATTGATCGATTAAAAAAGTTTTGTAGTTTTCTTTAAAAAAATGCATGAAAAAGGCCTTTTTTGCGCTACAAGTGGGGGTAACGCCTTAAGGAAGCTAAAACGGAAAATTTGTTATTCTTAAAATTCTCATTATTTTAGTTCGAATATAAAAAATCAATGGTCAAAACTTGGCGCCCCGGATATCGTACGATACCGGAATTCCGTATGGTGAATACTGCGCATCAGAAACGTATACTTTTTGTTTTAAAGATGACTTAAAAAACCAGTAAATATCATATTTTTCTCAGTTGCAAAATCTCTATGCAAGACCTTTAAAAAGAATCATATGGCCACCTTCTAGCTGTCAGCCTGTATGTATAATTGTCATTTTTTTACAGTTAAAAGGTGTTTTCAACTTATAAGCGTTTTATCTAGTGAAATCTAGTTTTTCCTAGAACACGTTCATTGTAACTAGTTTTTCCTAGAAATCACTAGAATTTACTGACAAATGAATTTGAATGTTAGTTACGACTAAAATGCAGACCCAAGTTGTTAGTTGCAACTAACAATAGACGTAAACAAACCCGAACAATTTTAACTCTTCGACTGCACACTTCCGCCACGAACCTATGACTGCATGTGGGGTCGATCGGACCCCAGACGTTTTTCAGTTCGTTGTATTTCGGTAAATATGCCTTTTTTGTTTGGGTTTGTTTGGGTAGTCAATGGTCCTTACTTTATGGCCTAAATTAATTTTTTAAAGAAAAAGAACATTGCGTGCCCAAACTGTCGTTCAAAGTGGGTCAAAATCACGGGGTCAAAATGACCCAGTATGCAGTTAACTGATTAATTGCGTCATAACTGTATTTTCCTCGTCAAAACTCGTTTTAATTAACATTCAAATTTATTTGTCAGTAAATTCTAGTTTCCACTAGGAAACACTAGTTGTCACGAAGCCTTTCAGTAAAAACTAGTTTTTACTAGGTGAAACGCGTTTAAACTAAAAACGGCTTTTAAGCGCTTGCACCTAGATGACATTTTTTTGAATATCAATTCTTGGCTTTTGATTCTCAAAATATAACTTTCCAAGTCGATCTGTTAAAACTTGGGGGAGTATGGACGTTTATAGGTAGGTTCCGCGAACCGGCGAACTTTGAAAGCGTTTTTCTCAAAATTCCTTTTTCAAAATCTTTTTGAAAATATTTTTTTCTTTTTCGATGCATAGTTTTTTTATCAACGGAAATAGAGCGTTTTTTCACTGAAAATAGATACTTTCACTTTGGACTGCCGGCATTTTTGAAAAGCCCATATTTTATTAAATACTTCGTCTAAGCACTCAATAATTTCATGCGAAAACTAAATGCTTTTGATTTTTATTTCAGATGATTTGTTTCCGAGCAGCAGTGGTTACCGCGAAGGACTTTTTCCAAAGAGCGGTCTGCACAAACCACTGTATCTACCACATTTATAAATAGTCTCCGCCACAAGAATTGCAGAAGATACTTCAGATACTCTTTACTGGAAAAACGTGTATTTATATAAAAATTTCTTGTATACAGAACTTTTTGTATATAATTATATATAAATTATTATTATTATATATAATATGTCATACATATTATAATTATAATTATATAAAAAGTATTTCAATATAATTATAATATAATTATTATAATCCATAATAATTATAAGTATTTGTATTTTTTATATTTATATATAAAGTAAATTTATTGTAAAAATTACTAAAGATACTGTTTACTGTCAAAAAAATTCAGAAACCTGCACACGTTTCCCCATAAGAAATGTCCAAAAAGAAAACCAAACGAAAAAAACCTTCGCAACACAATCGAACTTAAAGTTCGATAAAAAATTCATAATCCTCACCCGTCGACGGATGAAACTGTGTCTGCGATCTCTTCTACGATTAGTTGCACCACATCGTCTTCAGCCTGGATGGGAACCCTCTCTCTCTCTCTTCAGCAATCCGTGCCGCAATTTGTTTGCGCCTGCCCTCCGCGTACCCGAAGAACAAAGTTAAAGAAAAAAGTTTTCTACGGAAAATTCTTCGGATTATCTTCGAATCTTTACGGCTACCCGATTGACTCGATTCCATCGTTTGCCATCCCCTTCGAACGATTCCCATAAATTATCCGACGAAAAAAGCTTCCCTGTACATACGTAGAACATCCCGCACTATATTTATACCTTATAAGTAAGTCCGTATATATATATATGTTATTTCGAAGACACTGGGGTTTACGTATGGGTGAGTATGGGGACAGTCTTCGAAGTTGGGTCCTCAAAATCACTTTTCCCTATATCTACATACATATATAACTGCGAATGAAGGATTCGCGCTTTTGTGTATAAATATAAGTCACGGATATTTTGACGCCGTTGTATCTACATTTTGTAGGCTATCAGCCTCTCCGGCTGATTTGAGGACACCCCTTCGATTTTATTCACTTAGAAACGATGATTTTGGTCACAGGACAGTCCTCGAAATAACCTTTGTGGAAATATGCCCACATTTGTATTCCTGTTATTTTGAAGACACTGGTGTTTACGTATAGGCGAGTATGAGGACAGTCCTCGAAGTCAAGGGTCCTCAAAATCACTTTTTCCCATATCTGGATACATATATAAGTGTGCATGAAGGATTTGCGCTTTTGTACCCCTTCATGTACGATAGCATAACGCGTTTCGTGTTATTCTCGTCACTTTTCTGATTACACGGAATTGTAGGACTCTCGTACACGATATGATGCCATATAAACGCCAATCTGCGTGTTCACTATTTACCAGCTGTACGTATACGCGCCCGCGTACATGCGAGAGGCGCATTCTACACTTGCACAAATATGTGTGTGTGTGTGTGTGTGTGTGTGTGTGTGTGTGTGTGTGTGTGTGTGTGTGTGTGTGTGTGTGTGTGTGTGTGTGTGTGTGTGTGTGTGTGTGTGTGTGTGTGTGTGTGTGTGTGTGTGTGTGTGTGTGTGTGTGTGTGTGTGTGTGTGTGTGTGTGTGTGTGTGTGTGTGTGTGTGTGTGTGTGTGTGTGTGTGTGTACGTATACGTGTATGAATATAGAGGAGGGTCGTACCAGATAGATAAATGACGGAGAGCTATGCCACGGAGCAATTTGGAATAATATCGAAGAGTGTGCATGTAATCGCGGTTGAATCATCGGCCGCGCTTTATCGACCCGGAAAATTACACCGATGATGATGAGAGACGCCACAACAGTACCTATGTGTATATTCCAAGCGAAAGATGGAGAAAGAGAGGGAGAGTGAGAAGAGAAAAAAGAGAGTCGAAAGCCAGTCCCGCGGGATACCTCTAGGGGAAAATACGAGATTGTATTTTATAGTAAATAAAAAATACAATTTCTTATCCGATTTAGTAATTTGCGAACTTTCGAGATGCGTTGTCATGAATTTTTGGTTTTGGAGATGAGACTATTCATTTTCCGAACAGTGACGGAAATTATAATTCAAATAACAAGAATAACAGCAGTAGTATAATAATAATAATAATAACATTAATATGATAGTATTATTATAATAGTACAACATAATGATAGTTTAATGAGTTGCAAATGAGGAAAGGAATGCGAGAGGAACCGAAAGGCAAAACGACAGTAGATTATAAGTTAGAAATAAGGAAATTTTGTAAGGGGAAACGTATGTGTAGGGAAGGTTCTCCTGTGTAAACTCCCTAAAAGGGTATACCTGGAATAATAATAAAACTAAAAAACTGTATTAAAAGTTTAATGTAATAATAGTACTGTCATAATAGTATTGTATAATAATGGTAGTATCATAATAATAATATTCATATGATAATATTATCATAACAGTATTATATAATAATAGTATTATCACAATAGTATTATTTAATAATAATATTATTGATACTATTATTATACTATTATACGATACTACGATACTACTATTATTGATACTATTATTATACTATTATATGATACTATTATTATAGTAGTATATACGATAAGTAACTAGTTAACTACTTACTACTATTATTAAGGGCAGGTATACACCTAGATGCTCGAGGTCGAGGATTTAGAAGCTATGAACATTTCGTCGACCGTAGAAGACCTACACTATGGGCCTGGTATCGATGATTCCAGGTAAGTTGACAAATTTCATGATTTATTCATTCCCAAATTTTCAAACGCGTTTTTCTCAAAACCACGTTTTTCAAATCGGTACCTAAAATTTCTCGAAAACCAATGAACCGATTGCCGTGAGGTGTTTTGTGGTTATTCTATACACCATTATCTAGTACTTGCCATAGGATTTTATTTTCCGTTACTTAGTTTTTGTTTTATAGGCAAAATATAATATAATTTTTATAGGCAAAATGATAAAATAATTATTTGTTTAATTATATTTTGTTTTATAGCTATAGTATACTATAGTATAGTAGTAGTAGCTATAGTAACAAAATAATAAAATAATTTTTGGCCCAAAAATCACTATTTATATTCAAACGTCCGCCATTTTGTCATAAATCGATATTTTCAAAATCGGCTATGACAAGTACTAGATTATAGTATGTAATTTAATAATCTTTTGGGTTTTTTTTCAGATGACTTTTGATGAAATGCCAGTGGGTACCGTATACGCAGATTATTTTACGACACTCCAAGGATCATACAATATCCTTGTATATTTTTGATATTTTTAAATAAAGAAAATTAAACATATTTTTGGATGTATATACATTTAAATAACTAAAACGCCAATCCGAAATTTCAAATAGTTTTCCTTGAAAAAATTCACAAAAATTACCTTTTTCTTCGGCTCCTAGATGTGTATCTCCCTTTAAGGCGTTACCCCCACTTGTAGCGCAAAAAAAGGCCTTTTTCATGAATTTTTTTAAAGAAAACTACAAAACTTTTTTAATCGATCAATATACCATCTTAAAGAACACATCTTGAAGAACTTTCAGTAATTTTTTTATTGAAAAATATGACATTGTTTAGTGGCAAATGGCCGTCAATGAAATAATGTTTTTATATACACGGTTTGCGGTGACCAACATTGCGGCGAAGTGGATCATCTGAAAAAAAAAATGCGGATGGATTTAGTCAAATATAAGTATAAACTAGTCTTTAATCGAAGGATTTTAAAAAATATTCATTTTTCACAAAATGGCGGACAGTCAACGTTAATGGTTCGATTTTAACGAAAAAAAGCGGCCGTTTTTTGGCTATAAAACGGCCATTTTTTTCGAAAAAAAAAATCGAACTATTAAAGACTACATTTTTGTGTATTAAATAAGCCTGCAAAATTTCAAGAAGATCGGTTCATTAGTGTTCGAGTAATCTTGGTCACCGACTTCAGAAATGCCATTTTGAGAAAAACGCGTTTAAAGTTTCAATTTCAGTTTACACGAAGAAAATATTTTTTTTGTAAAGTTACATAGAGTCATCTACTACGACTTGAAATTTTCAGGACATATTCTCAGATACTTATACTTCAAAAAAAATGCAATAAAAAAAATCGATTTTTTCAAAATCGCAAGTGGGAGTAACCCCTTAACTTGTAGTATAACTAGTAGGATTAACTATAAGTGAGTGGTAGTATAACTAGAATAACTAGCAGTATTATACGATAATAATAATAATAATAATAATAGTATTATTATAAGATAGGGGGTCTCAAAATGACCTGAGATTTAAATTTATTAATAAAACGTATTATTTATTTGAAAAGTACGAATATTTTAATTTTAATAGAAGTACAAACATGTTTGTGGTACAAACATGTGTGAAACACAATATCCGATAGATGGCCTCTTCATCCCTGTTTGCAAATGTTCACTCTTTTGACGAAATATTCAATAACATTTTGGCATAATTGCGGACTATTTTCATTAATGTTGAGTCCAATTGCTTCATTCAGCTCCGGAATGGTCTGGGCATCATTTGCATACACTTTTCCTTTCAGAAAACCCTAAAGAAAGAAGTCCAATGGCGTCAAATCTCACGATGTCGGTCATGAAACTTCGTCAGCAATCACTGCATTGCTTCATCCGCAGTGTGGCAGGTTGCACCATCTTGTTGAAAGAATATGTGTTCCATACATAACTCCCGGTTCGTAACTTATATTAGAATTAAAATACTCGTCCTTTTCAAAAGAAAAATACGTTTTATTAATAAATTAAAATGTCAAGTAATTTTGAACCCTTTGGTATCGTATAATAATAGTGATTTTGTAATATTTAACCCTTCCTTGACACACTTTTATTTGGCCACGACTTTGACACATTGGGTCAACTTGACCCGGATAGAACTTCATCCACCTGCCCTGAACAACCCTTCGGTCGTTTTTGTGAAAAAAAAATCCGGGAAACACTTTAAACATTTCTTAATATGTCTACTTAATTAAAATTTGAAAAGTATAAAATCGAATTGCTGTAAAAAATTATTGAATACTTTCAGTTTTAGAAAGTGAGCATGTTATTTCCAATTCGTCTGAGTCAACATGACCCAGTGTGTCACGGAAGGGGAAATAATACACATTGTTTTTGTCAATATTATGAGGCTAAATAATGATAACCATATTAACAAAAATAAAAACAGTAATAGTAATTGAATTAATAAATATAATTAATCGTTAAAAAAATATAAAAAGGTCGATAATAAAAAACAAAATAAATTATAGTGGTAAGGCACAGTAAAGCAAAAGAAAATGAATAATATAATTTAAGATTTCAATAGAATATTTTTTGCTTTTGAACGAAAATCGCGCAATCGCCGAAAAAGTACCCCAATTTGCTTCGCTTTTGGGCTACACGAGTTTTCACAAACGTATGCAAGCGGATTCGAGTATACGACGACGTTTCGGGGTCAGAGCTGATATAACCCGAAGTTTCTGCGGGAAGGTTTTTTGCGGAGAGATTTTTCGCGAGATGGAAGACCAAGACAGGCATCTTTACGTCCTATAAATCTATTCTGACATTTCTACGCTCGGTACCTGTCGATTTTCTAGGCACGCTACGAGCAACATTCTTCACTCGCACACTCGTGAGTCGTGGGTTGCATTTTTTTCGCTAAGCCTCGCAATCCTCGCGTCTGCTGGCAGAAGGACAAATAAAAATAAAATGTTGAAACCCGGTGAAACAATAAAATTGTGAAAAAATAAGATGCAATTTTAGAATAATTCGGCAAAAGATCACAATAATTTTTGAAATATTAAAATAATTAAATTTATGTGTTAAAGTAAAAATTTAATTTAATTTAATTTAATTTAAATTTAAATTAAAAGGAATTTTAGTCATTTTTAATTTATCATTATATGCTGCTTTATTCTCTCTTATTCTTTCTCGCATTATTTATTATCATTATTATTAAATTTGTCGATAATGTACCTTTAATACCTTTAATATACATTTTATAATCATTTATTAAAAGTGATAAAATAAAATATAAATATATATTAAATAATAAGATGATGTAAATAATGTATGTAGATAAAGATTCCCAGGAATATTTTTACCAAGCCTAGGTAGTTGGGCACGGGTTGCTTTTTTTCATTACCTCCTCTAATCAACCCTTCACCCTTCTTTTACCTTAAGGGAGGAGATACCTTAAGGCGAGGAAAAAAATGCTGATTTTCATGATTTTTTAAAGAAAAGATTTCTTCACCATTTTTGAGACTTGGGGTATGTTTTGATACTACTTTTGGCTGTTACATGGTATTTTTTTATCAATCCTTAAAACTGGCGGTGTATGGCACGGTCTTCCAAACGAGTTGCGGCGGTATTGTCAGACGGCGTGACCCGTAGCGTTTGCGGGATTAAACTGAAAAAAATCAACGAATATATTTCTTTCATTAACACTCATACGCAGAATATAAACCAAAAAAAAGTGAGAAATGTTGGAAATCGATTTAATTGTACGTTTTGGCACAAAAATATTGAATTTCCCAAATAAAAAATAGGTACATATTGCAATAAAAAAAAAACTTTAAAAAAAATTCAAAAACATTTATGGTCATGTTTTAGGCAATAAGGTTAGAAAGAATTATACCAAATTTCATGAGAATCGGTCGATTATTTTTTCAGCTATATGTCACATCAGTTTTGAAAATGCAGTTTAAAAGACCCTGCCATACGTCCGCGATTTTTAAAGATTAATAGATTAAAAAATGCCATGTAACAGCCAAAAGTAGTAATAAAACACCCTCAGTCTCAAGAAAAGGGGAAAAAATATTTCCTTTAAAAAAAAAGATGAAAACCAGCCAATGATTTCCTCGCCTGAAGGTATCTCCCCCTGAACGAATTAAGAGGCCAGTCAACTTTGGAGCCACGAAAAAAGGCTATTTTCGCAATTTTTTTGAGTATTTTATAAAAGAAATGAATATAAAAGTTGTTGGGCTTGATAAATAAAGTCTTGAAACACATAAAAAAAAATGTATTCATTTTTATTCATTTTTAAGTACAAAAACTATAGTTTAACGCAACGTCTCAAAAATAGGTGGGATAGGTAGCTCCATCACAACTCGGCAATGGCTTGTCCGAAAAAAAAAAATCAAAGTCCATTAGATTCACTATGACACCAGCTACAAAATGACTCTCGGATATAAAGTTTTATCAAAAAATTAAAAAAAGGCAGATGGAAAACAAAAAAAGTGTACAAAAAACGCGTTTTTTTCGCAGTTTATCGCAAAAAAAGAGTAAAAATCAAAAATTTTAAACCATCGAGGGTTATCTTGTTGCGAATCATGTTTACAATATGCGGTTCAAATTTCAAGAGAATCGGTTTATCAGTTTTAGAGATACGATGGAGCTACATTTTGAAAACGTTGTTTCGAGAAAAACACGTTTGAAGTTTATACTATGAAAAACTCTTACCTAAACTCAATCGGCAATTCCTGCACCGTACAAAATCCCTTCTGATTGCTCATCATCGTCGATTTCTTCAAGTCTTGCTTGCTTTCGATTTTTTGAAATTTTCAAAGTGGACTGGCCCCTTAAGACGACTTTAAACAAAATCGGGAAAAAAGTCATCAGGACTTTTCGCAAGTGAGGAACAAATTACAAAAAAAGTGTACCAAATTTCTTGAAAAAAATGCACAAAATTGCAGTCCTTTAAGACTTCTTAAAAATGATCGTTCAGGCATTTGTCATTGGAGGCAAAATTGTCACTGGGACAATTCTAAGTAGAAAAGTTGTTAGGATCTTTGGGGGCTAGAAAAAATTATTGGTGGGACAAGATCGCAGGCGTTTCTGCTCCGTTTCGTATGTCGAACCCGAGAGAGAGAGAGAGAGAGAGAGGGAGAGAGAGAGAGAGAAAAAGAGAGAGAGAGAGAGAGAGAGAGAGAGAGAGAGAGAGACCCAGATAGCACACGCGGTACGCCGTTAGATTTATGGGTTAATAGTTAACCGCTCGTAAATAATGCTAATCACACTCGTATAATTTGCCGGACGTCGGGCGTGCATCGGCCTGCGACCGGCGAATCTTTTGTCCGTCGACTTATACTTCCCGATATACGTTCGAGCACCAGACTACACGTACATTACACGTACACTTCAACGCAAAAAATACTGCACGTATCTCTCGATTTGTTTTCGCGCTTCTCAACAACGCTTCTAATCATCGTAGACTGTGAAAAACCTTTGCAGTTTACGACTTGTCATCGGCTTTCCGTACATTCCCGGGACCAAAAATTAAGAGCGTCGATAATGGTCGACCACATTGGTTTTTTTGTGCTCTAAAATTCTTAATGAGAATCAAATACAGGTATGCAAAAGATCCTGACATTTATCGAATAGCGACACATTTTTACTTCTCGGGGAACGGAGATTCACGACAATATTAAATGTGGTTTGATTTTTCTTAATTTGACGAGTGAAAGAGATGAATTTTTGGATTTGGTTGTGGAACGTCAAACTTTGATACGGTTTCGTGAAAAAAAAACGATGTAAGAGGAACCTAAACGCAATCGCGATTTTAATTAAATAGAATTTATTGTGAGTTTGTAATGAATATATGGATACATAAATATTTATATGTGTATTTGTAGAGGGTATAAATAATAATATTATTTATTGGAAAGATAAATATAATAATATAAATAATTTATTAAAATAAATATAGAAAATAACAAGAATAATATTATGAATACATTTTTTCTCTCATTATTTCGTAGTACGGCTTATCACGAATGCGTCGCAAACAAGCACAGAAAATTAGATTTATAAAGGTTATTTTTGGTATATATTTAATAATATATCAACAATAATTAGTATACAGTATATGTATGTGTGTGTGTGTGTGCGTATATATATATCAACGATGTTTTATATTCGAGGGCCCGCATAAGCGTGAAATTCCAAAAATACGATTTTTGTATTTTATAGTTTTATAGCATCGGCGCTTAACTTTTATTTGCACCAAAGATTTTGTAAAAATTAAAAAAATTGATCGTGTGGCGGTTTTGGGAAGTATTAGATCGCGCACTGCGGTTACGGCGAACCGCCCCGCTGTGATTTACACTTTTTTCTTTTGCATTTTTCTTGAAACATATGTTTTATGAAACAGCTTAAGGGGTTACCCCCACTTGCGATTTTGAAAAAAATCGATTTTTTTTTAATTGCATTTTTTTGAAGTGCAATTTGAAGTGCAGTTTTTTTTGATGCCCGGAAGAGATGACTCTATGTAAGTTAACAAAAAAAATATTTTCTTCGTGTAAACTGAAATTGAAACTTTAAACGCGTTTTTCTCAAAATGGCATTTCTGAAGTCGGTGACCAAGATTACTCGAACACTAATGAACCGATCTTCTTGAAATTTTGCAGGCTTATTTAATACATAAAAATGTAGTCTTCAATCGTTCGATTTTTTTTTCGAAAAAAATGGCCGTTTTATAGCCAAAAAACGGCCGTTTTTTTCGTTAAAATCGAACCATTAACTTTGACTGTCCGCCATTTTGTGAAAAATGAATATTTTTTAAAATCCTTCGATTAAAGACTAGTTTATACTTATATTTGACTAAATCCATCCGCATTTTTTTTTTCAGATGATCCACGTCGCCGCAATGTTGGTCACCGCAAACCGTGTATATAAAAACATTATTTCATTGACGGCCATTTGCCACTAAACAATGTAATATTTTTCAATAAAAAAATTACTGAAAGTTCTTCAAGATGTGTTCTTTAAGATGGTATATTGATCGATGAAAAAGGTTTTGTAGTTTTCTTTAAAAAAATTCATGAAAAAGGCCTTTTTTGCGCTACAAGTGGGGGTAACCCGTTAAGTCGTGCATCGAAATTTATCCGCATTCGCTTCTAGTTCGGGCAGAGCATACTTTATAACATTTTCTATCGTATGACCAGATGATTTTTTGATACGCTCATCCATTCATCAACGCTTTATATGATGGTGTGACAGCTCTCTAACAAACCATTTAAGGGGTTATATACAGTTAAAATTTTCGAAAAATCGACTACAACGAAAATCGTAATGTACATATATTTAAGTACACACACAGAAAATTTCTTGTCAATCCGGCGAATATTCTCGAAGTTACACGCACATTTGTATTGACGTGTCAGAGCGTTCGAAAGTGCTTTTGAAACTTTAAACGCCTTTTTCGCAAAACTGCGTTTTTAAAGTCGGTGAGCAAGATTTCTCGGAAACGGCTGAACTGATCTGTCTCAATTTTAAACACAATCTTTGAAAGTATATTTTTTAGTAATTAATCGAAGTTTTTTTCTCACCGATAAATATTGTCCATTTTATAAACAATTAAAGGCCTAAATTTTTGTCAAAAATCATTATTTTGCTTATTTCTTTGATCGATTACAAGATAATCCATTATATTAACGATATATTTTTGGTTTTTTCATTTTAGATGATTTAGTCCAGAGATATCGTGCAACCGCAAGACGCCTTTTTTTAGACGTGCTCCCGGAGATCAGTTATATCAGCTTCCAAAAGAATCATTTTTACAAATAAAAAATGTTAAAATACAGTTAAAAGTTACCATAATATGTGAACAAATTTCTACGTAAATAGATTTAAAGGTCTTCTCAAGAAAAATTCTTGAAAAATCGATCTTTTTGGGCCTCCTGACTGCATATAAGCCCTTAGGTCTTTACAAAAACCCTTATTAACATTCAATCATTTTTTAAATAAACGCCGGCTATAAACCGTTTTATGATTTTTTTAGCGCAATTCATACAAAGTATATGACGTTAGTTGGTTCAAAATTTGGTCGATGTTCACTTATCGCGAGATTGCAAGATTCGAATGTGCGTAAAGTTTGCGAAATCAGACATGTACGACACAATATAACGTGCCTATCGCACTTCCTTTATTCCCTTATAACTAGCCCTCTGATTACATTTTTCAAAACTAAAGAATACGTATTTTTTCATGTATAAAAGGAGGAGATACCTTTAGGCGAGGAAAAAATTTACTGATCTTCGTAATTTTATTTTAAAGGAAAGTTTTCTTCATAATTTTTTAGACTTAGGCTATGTTTGATCACTAGTTATGGTTGTTACGTGGGAATTTTTTTTATTAATGTTTGAAATCGGCCGAGGTATGCACTGGCCTCAAAACTGCACTTTTAAAACTGGCGTGGGGTATAGCGAAAACCCTAATTGACCGATTGTGATGAAATTTGATATAAATCTTTCTCACCTTATTGTCTAAAACATGAGCCTAAATGTTTTTGAAAAATAATTTAAAAAACGTATTTTTTATTGTGCAATGTAGCCATTTTTTCGAAAAATTCAATCTTTTTGTTTCTAAGCATACCATTTCATCGATTTTCAACATTTTTCACTTGTTCTTGGTTCATATTCCGCGCATGAGTGTTAATGAAACAAAAATCGTCTTTGGTTTTTTATCAGATCGATGCCACCGACGCTAGGTCTCACGCCGGAGGACCGTGCTATACCTCGGCAATTTTGAAAGATAAATTTAAAAAAATACCATGTAACAGCCAAAAGTAGTAATAAAACACACCCTAAGTCTCAAAAGTGGTGACAAAATCTTTCCTTTTGAAAAAAAATCGTGAAAATTAGTAATTTTTTCTCGCCTAAAGGTATCTCCCCCCTCAAAACCTACCATAAAGTCAACTATTTTTAAGTTTTACGTTTTTGAGTAATGAAGGGTTAATAAATAATGATTAAAGTTGTTTTTTTTTTCGAAAATCGAACTTATTTCTACAGCTTGTCATTTTTGTAATTTTCAAAAATTCGAACGTGTATCCAGTCGTACAAAAGTTTTGTTATTACACAAAAATTGCGTTTTTAAATTCTTCTTTTCAGATGACCCTAGTTGTCAGAGCCACCTGCACCGATTGGCCATGCAGCAATGGTGGCACTTTGTTTAAATTATAACAACTTTATAGTTTACCAATATTTTTCAATTAAAAAAAAAACTCGAAATTGATAAGACTGGGTATCAATTTTACGTAAAATCCCGACGTTGTCATCCCAATACTCTGATCAGAATTTTTTTGAGAATCGAACTGTTTTTTTTTTGGGTCCGAAGCTTATACAAACCCACTACTAATTTAATTTCCATTATTTCGTGACATAATTTCCTGGCAGCAGTAATATTATTAAAAAATACTCGATTAATTCATATTATTCACGTAAAAATGCATATGCAGTGAAAAAATTGTGTTGAAGACCCTGGCTCATAGAATTTGAATTTTCGTAGACCGATGTGTCAGCTTGGAGTTTTTTTTGCAAAGCTCCCATATACTTTGGAGCGCGGAGAAGAGTTTGTCGATACGAGACGAGACTCCGCGCGTACACTCGTGAAAATGGCGGATTCCGGTAAAAGGCAGGTCGAGCGAAACGCTCGGTTAACCAATACCGTTCGAGAAAAGTAAAATACCCTATACAGTTTATTTCCCCGCTGGTGTTCATTTCAACCGCGAGAGAGGCATTTCTCTTTCCTCCTCTTGTTGCTGACTGTGCACGCGTTTTCCCCGAGCGCTCGCGCATACACACACACACATGCATACGTGACTCGTCCTCTTTTTCGGGCAAAATGTTTTTTTTTTCAACCCCGCGCACTTCCAGCCACGATAGAAAATCCTCGATTTTTCACCGTGACGACTCACTCTCAAAAATTAAAAAATAAAAACATTTGATTAAATATTGAAAAAACAACAATTAAATAAATATTGAAAAAAAAACAAATAATTAAATAAAAATATTTAAAAATGATGATTTTTCAATAAAATATTTGGAATAAAAACATTGCAACAAATATTTTTTCAAATCTTACATTTGTTCCGAATCTTCAATAAAAAAACGAACATTTTCAAAAATATTTATCAAAATGTTGGTCTTTTTACATATATTTAATAAGAAAGTAAACATTTACAAAAATATTTTTTCAAATGTTAATTTTTTTATTAAATATTTTCTAAAAAATAAACATTTTAATAAATGTTTTTTAGAAGATTGCTTTTTATTAACCATTTGAACGAAAAAATGAACTTTCCAATAAAAGAGTAAAAAAATATTTTATCAACTTTTGTATAAAATAATCATTTTATTGAATATTGTAAAAACGTTTATGTTTTTGAATTAAATTATTGAAGAAAAATAACATTTTACACTTAGCTTGTCTACCTAACGTTTGCAATTGCCAAATCAATTCCCAAAAAATTGGAACGAACCAAAAAAAAGGTGGTGGAAACTTTATTTGTTCGTCTGGATTTTCGGGCTCCTTATTTTCGTCAGGATCGTTGTGGCAGTGAAAAATTTGCCCATATCAAAGAGAGCGGGAGAGAGAGAGAGAGAGAGAGAGAGAGAGAGAGAGAGAGAGAGCGAGACAACGAGAGACGAAGAGATGTATTCACGTGTGTGCGTGAAGACCGGAGAGATATTGATATAAACTGGGGGCAGGTCCGAGGATGTAGCGTGCTTTGTAATCAGGCAACGATTACCCATCGAAGGTGGTCAATCTTCGGTTGATGTTGGCCCGCCGCGCGTCCACTTTCCACTTCAATATATATATATATATATATATATATATATATATATATATTTCATGCCAGCTCACGCGCTCACATACACCTATATACCAGTTCTCCGAGCAGACCTCTTAATCCCCCCACCCCCCCATACAATGAAAATAAAGTGCAGCGCGCGCTCTTTTATATGTAAACTCCAGTCTCGATAAAGAGATAAGAACGATGAGATCGGAAACATCGTCGAGTGTATGGAGCATCCCAGGCTCGTGATGTGAAAAATAAGAGGGAAGCTGCTCCGAAAGTTCGAACGGGAGTTAATAGCGTTAACGAGCATGCAATCGTTTCTTATTATTCTCAATCATAAAAATGCCATGTGTTATGTGGAAAAATAAAATAATAATAAACGATGCAAAAAGGGAAAAAAGACACCGAGTTGCTCGATCGCGAGACTTGTATTTTTGGAGTAATGAATAGCTTCGATAAATCGATAACGAGACTCGCTCTATCGCTTTCTCTCGGTCTCTATCTTTCGTACAGAAAAATTGAGTCACTCAGGGGAAAGGTGTACGAGATGTTCGCCCTAAGGGAGAATACTCGTAATTTCGAAGATATTCAACATAATGAAAATCTAAAAGCGTTTGCCACTGGCATATTTATCTATCTTACGATTGGCATATTCCAAATATTCAATTTATTAGGGTTTCAATAAAAAAGATTTCCTTTTTAAGAGCCTTGCATGAGGATCATCTTGGATACCCCGGTGTTCAAGATGATCCCTGGGGTATGGACAAGTCGATCCCCCAGATGATCTTGCCCCTATTTTGCGATTTTTTTTATTTTCGACAAATCAGGTAAATATTAATAAAAATTTGCTCGAGGTTACAACGCCTCTATATACATTAATCATAGGTATACAACATAAACTGAACGTACAAGTTACATTACCTTTATGTTATAAGTTTTATCTCACCTAACTAGAATTAAACTAAACTAGTCTTTAATCACTTAGGTATATGAATTATTATTTGTGAGATCAATTATCCATTAGTAGTGTAGTTTGAACATAAATAGACAATCTATTCAACAAAAACAAATTAGGTACGTTATACATGTAGAAGGGAATCATCTTGCCCAAACTCAACTTTTTCAGTCATTGCCCGGTAAAATAACCTATAAGGCCACTGTTACCACGCCAACCAAAATCCAAATTGAGCATGTTATTAAGCAACAAACACAACAATGATTGCAACTAACAGTATACAATAAAAGTTACCTAAGGTCAAAGTCCTTGCCAACCGTGCCTTAGATCAACGGCTCGCAATTTCAATTTTTTTTTCGTCAAAACAATTGCGTCTTTCACACGGCTATCATGAATTGACTAACGCGGAGGGATGCCGGACAGGGATTATTTACATAGATATTGATACGAGGCATCTATATTTTTCGTTTGGCTGTCACTTTTTGACTTGCCCTGTATATATATATATATACAGGGTGTCCCATTTTAATCTTACACCTGAATTTTCTCGAAAAATATTGCTCGGACGAAATATTGTGTGGAACAAAACTTCTAGGAATTGAAGGGGGACGTTTGAAAAAAATTTATTTGAGGAGCCAAAATTCAAAATGGCGGCGTTACAAAGGCTGACATGTTTTTTTCAAACGGAAACATAACTTTTTTTATTGCCGAAAAATTTGTCAGCTGAAAACTAAAAACTTTTGTTGAAAAATTTTTTTGATAAAGTTCCTAGTTTTCAAGTGAGAACATCATTTTCAATTATTTCAGATGTATCCAGGATTTGTGTGTGTGTGTGTGTGTGTGTGTGTGTGTGTGTGTGTGTGTGTGTGTGTGTGTGTGTGTTTTTGTACCCATCGTGATCAAAGTTCGTCAAGGATTTAAAGAAACACGTTTTTGGGCCTGAAAATGGCACAAACGCTATTAAAATGGAAAAAAAACTATTTTTCATCGATTTTCCTCCAAAATTTTCTCATGAAATATCGTCCAAATTTGAAAACAAAAAAAAAAAACAAAAAAAAAAACCAAAATTTTCAACAGTGTTCCGCACGCACGCACGCACGCACACACACACACACACACACACACACACACACACACACACACACACACACACACACACACACACATCCACACACATACACGCACGCGCCCACACACACACACACACACACACACACACACACACACACACACACACACACACACACACACACACACACACACACAATCCTGGATACATCTGAAATAATTGAAAATGATGTTCTCTCAATAAAAAAAAGTTGTTTCCGTTTGAAAAAAACATGTCAGCCTTTGTAACGCCGCCATTTTGAATTTTGGCTCCTCAAATAAATTTTTTTCAAACGCCCCCCCTTCAATCCCTAGAAGTTTTGTTCCACACGATAGTTCGTCCGAGCAATATTTTTCGAGAAAATTCAGGTGTAAGATTAAAATGGGACACCCTGTATATATATATATATATATATATATATATATATATATATATATATATATATATATATATATATATATATGGCTCATCCACTAACTGTCATAACACAAAAAATGCTTTTTTAAGATAAGAATACCATAAAATGAAAATAAAAAACTTAAAAAGGTTAATAAATTTCACAATATATAAAATCATTACAGCCGAATTTAGATAAATTTTAGCGTAACAGTGGCCTCACGAATGTGAAAAAAAATTAGAATGGGTTTTTTTTAAACAGCACTTTTTGTGTTATGATAGTTTTTAGTGGATGAGCGATATATATATATATATACTCGACGATATAGTGAAAAATACGAGGTACGACGAGAATGGCCGATGATGAAGTTATCCAGCGATAATGGCTCCATTACTGAAGAATCGCGAGTCGCGGCCACCATTCGACTCACCTATCCGCTCTCTCTCTCTCTCTCTCTCTCTCTCTCTCTCTCTCTCTCTCTCTCTCTCTCTCTCTCTCTCTCTCTCTCTCTCTCTCTCTCTCGTGATCATGCCTGAAAATACGCATTGAAGAGAGAAGGAAGTGCCGCGGAGAGAAAAGAGGGATGTTTGTTTCAGAACGAAAGGAGAGAAAGGGATGATTATTTCGCTAGCTAGAGAGAGAGAGAGAGAGAGAGAGAGAGAGAGAGAGAGAGAGAGAGAGAGAGAGAGAGAGATAAGAACGACGGTCCAACGACTATAATGAGGAGGTAAGGAAAAGAGAATCGAGGAAAATGGCAAGTACAAGGGACGCGATATGTACGTGGAGAGAATACACGCGGGGCGCGGGGGTGGAAGGCCAGGGGGTGGAGGGATGAAGAGGATAAGGGATAAGGATATATTCTTGACCGTATACTTACCACGGCGATTGTTTATGTTGGCTGATGGCCACTTATGCCTGCACACACATCGCATTACTCGGGAAAGAGGGACGAAAAGAGCCAGAGAGAGAGAGAAATTGCACGCAGCCGTTTGTTGGCCAACTCGAGTGTGAGTATAAGAGACGAGAAATCGCGGAGCACCTCTCGCGCTTTCGCGACCCCTCGTTTTTTTTTCTTCTTTTTTTTTCGATCGGGCTCTCTTGCGCCCGAGCCGTTACTTAGCCCGTGGCCTCGGCGTTGTAGGGTAATGGCGAACACGTTACGGATAAAATGTATACTTAGCCGGGGCGTATACACTTTATATATAAATATATACATATATTCCCGTGTACATAAATGTGCGCTTACATGTGAGAGTCTTCGGGATGGTACTTGCCCGTTTCGTTGGGCACGGGGGAGGAGAAATTATCCGGGCAACCAGCCAGAGACGAGACGAGACTTGGCCAGGCCGCACGGAGATCGAGAAAATGCTCACTTTGACGGGAAACGCGTGAGTCCGGTGTAAAAAACGACGAAAAGATCCGGATGTTATGTTAGGAAAACAAATGATCGATGTTTTGGGTATGTACATACATAATTAATTTATGAGAGGGGTCCTCTCGCTTTAGATGCTAAAAAAGTATTTTTTAAGAATTTTTTGATGGGTTTATATTATAGATATTGATATAAAAGGTGTTACACTTAATAAATACACTTTCGAAATACATTTTAAAAAAATGAAGGGGGGTAGGGGTTTCAGCGTAAAAAAAAACACTTTTTTGCGAATTTTTTTCATCTATATGGATAGAGTAAATTTATTGAAACCTTTTGCACATTGTTAAGTGTCATTTCAAGAACATTCCGTGAAATTTGTACGCGAAAATATCCACAAACAAGCCGGTGACAAAGCTTTTCCAAGAACGCCTTTGGAAAAACACGATTTGCGGTGTTCACTGTATCTCAGCTAGAAATTATCTGAAATCAAGTACCATTGAAATTTAGTCAAAGTATCATCAAATTCTCCCCCCAACGGTCTTTGATAATTTTTTTTTAATTTCTAAATTTTTGGTGGTCATGTAAAGTGAAAAGTGCTATTTTTCACGAAAAACTCCGCCATTTTGGGAGTGGAAAACCCCCTCAATGTAAAAAAAAATCTCAAACTAACCGTTGGGGGGAGGTATTTTATATGTAGAAAATGTGTACCAAGTTTGAAATAAATCGGTCATGTAGTTTTCAAATGGCAGTGAACACGGATTTTGAGAAGTGGTTTCGAGAAAAACGCGGCACCGGCTTGTTTGTAGATATTTTCGCGTACAAATTTCACGGAATGTTCTTGAAGTGACACTTAACAATGTACAAAAGGTTTCAATAAATTTACTTTATCCATATAGATGATAAAAAATCGCAAAAAAATGCTTTTTTCACTTTCACTATTTACGTAATCCAAACAAACTTTAAACGCGTTTTGCTCGAAACGAACGTTGTTCGACGGCTTGTTTATAAAATCTTCGAAACTACTGATCCTTATGAAATTTTAACCACATCTTCTTTACAACTAAAATTCTTTACAGCTAAAAAAAAAGTAAATATCAAAATCTTGAAAAATCCTTAATATGCGCTATGGCTACATATCAAGGATTTTGAAGATTTTGATATTTACTATCTTCTTTGCCAAAAACGGTGAAAAAACACGTTTTTTTTTTTTTTTTCGAAAAATGTCCGCCATTTTGTTATTTTTGCATATATCAAAATGCTTATCATTGCGCTCTAGCCATTAACATACTGAATCTAAAACCGTTTGATTTTTTTGTTTCGGATGATCTCCGAGATTTCATCAACAGCGCAGACCAACAATTTTTTAGGACATGTTTTAACTGCCATTTTCGTGTATAAATTGTGACGAAAATAAATTAAAATTAAAAAATGTATTTCGAAAGTGTATTTATTAAGTGTAACAACTTTTATATCAATATCTATGATATAAAACTGTCAAAAAAATTCATGAAAATACCCTTTTTTAGCATCTAAAGCAAGAAGACTCCTTAAATGAAGATAATGCTTTATGATATTAAGTTAGAATAACAGATGATTATTTTTTTAGGTATATATAAGATTTTATTATTTTATGAGTTAAGGTTCAATTTTATGAGTTAATTGAAAATATCGAATTTGTGTTTTCGAGGGATTCTGAAAATATTTTTTGAAAATTTCAAGTCGAAGCGTTCGAAATGGACGGAGTTATGAGGGTTTATAGGTAGGCTGCGCGGACCGGCGGACTTTTAGGAAGGACTACTGTGACGGGTCGAAAAAGAACGTTCTTTGGGACTTTTTTGGTCCAGTAGATTATTTATTTGGGGTTTGGAAAAAAGGTTTTTTATTATGCATACATTGAACTGATTTTGTGTAATTTTTTAACGTGAAAAATAAAAATATTTTTCACGTTAATATAAAATAATAAAAATACATTATTGGAGTATAACAAAGCCTGAGTATAAAAAATGTGGTCCAACGGCCGGATCGATAACTTGACAATGGTTGGTCTGAAACAAAAAATAAAACAAATTTATTATCTAAATAAATGTAGTTCTCGTAGTACGCAGCCGTTTTTCGAAAAAAGAAAATCCCAATATGGCGGGGGTTAAAAAAACGTGTAATTTTCGCCAAATTTCTATAAATTTTTAGCGCATTTCCGGGGGCTCGAACAACACTAAATTACATTTTTTAACCGGCTACGTACAACGATAGCTACTACAATTACGAAAATTTTGGTTTTTTTAATCGTTGCGCTACCTGTTTTTACTAAATCGTCTGTAACTCAGGCAATTTTCCATAATTTAACGCGATTTTTTAAAAAGTATTCTTAAATATGTATACTTTGAGAAAACGCAAAAACTCGATTTTTTACCTATCACAGTGGTCCTCCTCCTTAAACGCGTTTTTCTGAAAATTACCTTTTCAAAATTGGTGATCCCGATAGCTCAAAAATCACTTGACCGATGAAATTTAAATTTTACACGCTTCTTTTACATATAAAAATGCAGTGCTTAAATAGAAGAATTTTTCTTTCGTCGCAAAATTTGTTTAAAACATTAATCTTCTTCGTTCTCATCGAAAATCGATACTTACGCTTTGGCCTGGGCAATTTTTCCGAAAATGAATATTTTATGATATTCTCCGTCCAAGCACTAAAAAGTTTCGAGCAAAAACTAAATGCGTTCGTTTTTTTTCATTACGAATGGTTTGTTTCCGTGCTGCTGTGGTGACCGTGAAGGACATTTTTCAAACGGTCTGCTCAAACCATTGTATCTATCTCATTTATAAATATTTATTAATACAATAATTGTAAAGGGTACTTAAAATTATGCTCTCTGATGAAAAAAAATTGAATACCTGTTTTCGTTTTCCCAGAAAAAAATCACGAAACTTTGTCTTTTTTTCCGATCACAACATAATATAAGGAGTACAACTTTGCAGTGACCGTTTTTTTCAAAAGTTTAAGGCTTTATTATAAAAAAGTGGCTACATATTTTTTAATCAAAGTACTGCCCGTCGCTAGATACGACCTCGGCCCATCTTTCTAGGTAGCATTCGAATCCGCGTCGATAAAAGTCTTGGTCCTTGGAGGCAATCCAGGAATCGACCCAATTTTTGACTTCTTCGCAAGTACCGAAGTGCTGGTCAGCCAAATCGTATGCCATTGACCGGAACAAGTGATAGTCGGAAGGGGCAATGTCTGGAGAGGACGGCGGGTGGGATAAAACCTCCCATTTCAGCGTTTCCAAGTGCTTTTTCACGACATTTTCAACATGGGGTCGGGCATTGTCATGCTGCAGTATCACCTTGTCATGTCTTTCGTTGAATTGTGGCCGTTTCTCTTTGAGTGCCTTACTCAAGCGCATCAACTGACGTCGGTAGAGTTCCCCTGTGATGGTTTCGGATGGTTTGAGCAGCTCATAGTACACAACGCCCAGCTGGTCCCACCAGATACACAGCATCACTTTGGATCCGTGAATATTCGGTTGGGCGTCGATGACGAATATGACCAGGCAGTCTCCATGATTTTCGACGTTTAGGATTATCGTAGTGAACCCACTTTTCATCTCCAGTCACAATCCGGTGCAAAAATCCCTTCCTTTGTTGTCTTTGGAGCAGTTGTTCACAGGTGAAAAATCGGCGCTCGATGTCTCTCGGCTTCAACTCATGCGGGACCCAGTTTCCTTGCTTTTGGATCATACCCATATCCCGGAGACGTTTTGAAACTGCTTGCTGGGTTACTCCTAACGTCTCAGCGAGTTCCTCTTGAGTTTGGCACGAATCCTGGTCCAGCAAGGTCTCCAATTCTGCGTCTTCAAAAACTTTCTGCCTTCCGCCACCATGCTTGTTCTCGACCTCAAAATCTCCACTTCTGAAGCGTTGAAACCACCGCCGACACGTTTTCTCACTAATAGAATCCTCCCCGTAAGCATCTACAAGCAAACGGTGGGCCTCAGCCGCAGATTTCTTGATGTTGAAGAAGTAAATCATAACCTCCCGCAAATGCTGAGAATTCGGTTCGTAGGTTGCCATGTTTGAGTGCCTATAACTTTATAATGCATACACGTATCCGTTAGCTTTTTTAAATTGTTTACATTGGCAGAGCCTCTAGTTTAAAATGCCACGTTTTTTATTGAGCTAGGGCCACTACTTCGGCCGCAGTGGCTCTCTAAGTAAAACGGTCACTGCAAAGTTGTACTCCTAATATATATTAACAGTACGTACTATAATAAAAAGTAATTTAATAATAAGAACATAATAATGATAAAATACAAATCAAATTGATATAGTATAATAATAAATAATAACTCATATAGTAGTCAAAAACTTCCGATTAAAGAATATGACAATCAATATAATAATTTATACTCCAATAGGATACTATAAATGTTGTATATTAAATATAAGAATTACACCAAAATAATGATGATACTAATAAAATAAATTAAAATTACAATAATCATAATTAATATTCTTATTATTATTATTGTTACAATTATGAGAATGATAATAATCGCGATAGTAATATTCATAATAATAATATATTACCATAATAAGTAAGAGAATTATAACCTATTGCTATAATAATGAAAATAACAATAATGCACTGTTACAATACCCATCATAATAATACTAATAATCATAACGATATAATAAAGCAATAAAAATAAAAACAGTAACTGTAACACTGATATCATAATAACAAAAACTTATATTTTTAACAAAAAAAGTAATAAAAGTAAACTGCTATAATAACGTTGATAATAAAAAACACATTTTCGACACCGTTGACTCAATTTCACTCTCTTAATTCACCAGACGCGTTAAACGACTTCGGATTACGGCTTCTTCACACGAGACTCTTCTCCACTTGCGTTC
>OX101784.1:59551574-59602739 GCA_944452715.1 Ophion slaviceki
AGGGTTGAGAAAATGTTGGAGAAAAAAGTGTCCTCGAAGTACCCCTTTTTTGCATTTTAAGGGAGGGCGCATGTCAGGCGAGGAAAAAATTTACGACTTTCAGAATTTTTTTTTAAAGGAAAGATTTTTTGCCCATTTTGGAAGCTTGGGGTATGTTTTATTACTACTTTTGGCTGTTATATGGTATTTTTTTTATTAATAATTAAAAATGGCGGAGTTATGGCACAGTGTTCTAAACGGGTTGAGGCAGATGTTGTCAGACGACGAGAGGCGTAGCGTCGGCGGGATTAATCTGAAAAAAAAAACCGACCAAAATTTGTCTTTCATTAACTCTCATCCGCAAAATATGAACCAAGCAAAAGTGAGAAATGTTGAAAACGGATTATGTAGTGGGTTTTCAAACGAAAAGATTGAATTTTCCGAATAAATGGCTATATTTAGCAATTAAAAGAATCTTTTTTTTAATGTCAAGCATATTCAGGCGCATGTTTTAGACAACACGGTTAGAAATATTCATACCAAATTTCAGCAGAATCGGTCGATTATTTTTTAGCTTACGTCACGCCAACTTTGAAAATGCAGTTAAAAAGACCACCCTATACCTCTGGCATTTTTTTGAATGAATAAAAAATAAAATACCCTGTAAACAGCCAAAAGTAGTCATAAAACATGCCCGAAGGCTAAAAACTGAAAAAATCGTTCCTTAAAAAAAATACGAAAATCCGAAAAAAAATTCTCGCCTAAAGGTATCTCTCCTGTTAAGGGTCGAGAAAATGCGCATAACGTATGACATGCTTTTGTTTAAGGTCAAATGCTGCACAACGTTTTAAGCCTACGTCGTGTGGTGAAATTCATACTGACGTAGATTTGCTACGTTATTTTATTTATTTATTTTTGAGACGTATTTTAACGATTTCGTTAGTACATTGAAGACGCAAAACAAACTATCCCTTGTAGAAGAATTGAAAATTCAGTGGAATGCTCTCAATTATCGGAAGTAATTTTTTATATTGTACCGCATAGTTGTCTGTTGTGGAAAATTCTTGGAAGGCAATGGAGGCTACTAAGACTGAAAAAGGATCCAAAATAAAATGCGCAAGGGACCTTCGTTTCAATACGAGTATTTTTAAACTATAAGTGGCAAGTTTATATATGTAAATGAAAATAAATAAATAAATAAATAAATAAATAAACAAATATATATATATATATACACAATTATTATTATTTGTCTTATTCTTATTTCATATATATATATATACATCGATGTATTTACCTACATTTGTACAATGTGCGATCCTCGTAATTACCGAATTTTTTTTACATCGTACCACATTTTTCTGTTGACGAAAATCCTTAAATAAAATGGTTTTT
The DNA here is from genome assembly GCA_944452715.1 of Ophion slaviceki. Taxonomy (NCBI): domain Eukaryota; kingdom Metazoa; phylum Arthropoda; class Insecta; order Hymenoptera; family Ichneumonidae; genus Ophion; species Ophion slaviceki. Next base: position 59,552,949 of record OX101784.1, read on the forward strand.
TGTGCGTGTAACTTTTTTGTTTCATATATAGATATAAATGAAATCATGGGGAAAGAACATTTCGAAGTCATTATATCTACGCAAACCTGGATAGTAACAGATCTGGATGTTTTGGGTACAGTTCTTAATTTGATTTCAAACAAATCGTTGATTTTGATTACGAGGTGGTCCTCGAAATCGAATGTCTTCAAAATCACGTTTCCCCGTCTATAAATATATATATATTTTTTGTTTACATCGTATATATATATATATATATACACACATATCGCATAGATACGAATAAACAGCATGTCTGTGTATTAGTCGATTCATTGGGTAGCCCGAGGCCGAAGTCCCGTGGGTCCCATAACGTGGAGGGAAAGAGAGAGAGAGTGAGGAAGGGTGCCGAGGGGCCACGCCAGGGTGGCTTTTGGTTCAAGCCATCCCCCTTGTCGTATACATACGCAACGCCCTGTATAATGTACCCAAAGCTTGCTCGCGTTATCGGTTTAGCCGCACACCATATGCACAAGCCCATACCATACAATCTCTGCGCGCTGCTCTCTTTTTTTACTCCCACCCTTATTCTCGTCTCTTAATTCTTCCGGAGATTCAACCTACGTCGCGGAGAAGATTTAACCCGAGCGCTTACGGATAAAGTGTCCCTTTTATCTTATCGTACATGTATATGTACAGGGTGGCGAGAAAAGTGACGTCTAAAAGGGAAATCCATATGCCTCGCGTCAATCCCTAGCGAAACGATCCCCATGCATGTTCGACGATCTTTTTACTTTGGGAGAAAAAGGCATTTTTTCTAGTTTACCTGTAACACAGATTTTTATTGTTATCTCTTTTGTGTATGTGCTTCCCTCTTGGACGTTTTTAAAAGCAGTTGGGTGTCTTTTGGTCTAGTGTAAGTAATCGTCCTATATTTTTTATTTACAAACTTTTGCTCAAAATCTAAGGCATTTTCGATAGTGTTCAGTTGGTCATTTATTTATAGCTTAACATAACGATGAGGTAAGTAAAAAAATCACGAGGAAAGGCCACATACAAAAGAGAAAAAGAAAGAATGCCTTTTGTCTCGAAAAAAAAAATGTAGAACAAACATGGAGGTGATTCGGATATTTTTGGACGTCACTTTTCGGGTCACCGAAGATAGGAGAAAAAAAAATTGCGAGGAACATACACACACAAAAGAGATATATAAAAAATGCCTTTTTTCTCGAAAAACAAAAAAAAACGTGGAATAAACGTGGTGGTGATTCGGATATTTTTGGACGTCACTTTTCGGGTCACCGAAAACACAAGTAAAAAAGAATTGAGAGGAACGTACACACACGAAAGAGAAAAATATAAAATGCCATTTTCTCGAAAAACAAAAAAACACGTTTAACAAACATGGAGGTGATTCGGATATTTTTGGACGTAACTTTTCGGGTCACCCTGCATATATATATATATTTAAACTACTATGGCGGCTAAAAAATCGATTCTGTTCACATTTTCTCTAAATATACATATTCCACAATATGTGGAAAAATTTTCAAGTTTAAATATTGAATCTTGACCAAGTGACAGACGATTTAGTAAGAGCAGGTAGTGCAACGATTTACGTATACCAAAACTTTCAATCGCGTTTTTCTCGACTTGGCCGGAATCATAACTGTCGCTATGCCTGTCCGATTTTCAATTTTTGAAAACCAAAATTTCCGTACTCGTCGTAACTATCGCTGTACGTATTCGTTTTTTTATGTTGAAATCTACTATTTTTTAAGCCCCCGAATGTAAATGAGAATTTCGCCAAAATGGCACTTTTTTGAACACCCGCGATTTGTGATTTTTTTTCTCATAAAACGGCTCCGTACAACGAGAATTACATTTATATAGATTATCAAACTTTTTTATTTTCATTTTTCCTCAGTTTATATGCAGAGGCTCTATTATACCTATACTATTATACTATTTTTCTTTTTCCACTTTTTTTATACAGAGGCTCTATTATACCTCAAAAACGTTGTTAATTTTTTTATTTTTTTTTTAAATCGACATTTATCCGAAATGAGTTCAATGTATGTTTAATAACATACCCTTATTTCAAATCCCAAATAAATAATCCAGTAAACGAAAAAAAATCTAAAACTACCCCGTTTTTTCGGCCCGTCACAGTAGCGTCCTCCCTCAATGAGCACTACGAATTCTATTTTCCCATTCGACATGCCAACCCCGCGACAAATTACGAGATGGACTCGCAGAAAAATTCTCGACCTGCGATTCAAATTTATCAAGCGCCAACGGCGCTGCGAGGTTCGTCAAAAAATATGCCTATCAAAGATACGACAAGATTGCGGCTCAATTACTCCCAAGTACCCGATAACAGAATTCATACGAATACAATTATCGTCGTTACTTGCCGCGCTCCAAATCTCGTCCGATTTTAATTCGCATTACTAAACATCATTATTATTTTTGTTTTTCGAATGTTCGATCAACAAATAGAGCCGTCGAGCTGCGATTAAAATTCGTAATCATCACGACGTATAAATTTTCCGCGAATCTCGCGATCGAATTTTTTTTTTTTTTCAGACTCACGACAAAAACGAGAGAAAAATGAAACGAAAACGTGAAAAAAAAGGGACTAGCAATCTCGCGAGTTCGGAACGAGCTCGATTAATTCGAACGTCCACCCCCCACCCCCCACCCTCCCTCCTCGTCGTGTATCGCGAAATTAGGAAAAATCGAGTATCTAGGTAGAAAGAGTGAAAGGGACCGGGGGCGCGGAAGCAGGCCAGGGTACGAAAAAAAAAATGTCTCTGGTATACACGCCGAGGACAAGGGTGGTTGCGCGATATTGCGCATGTATCCCCTGCGGAGGGGATGAGACCGTCCCGTCTCGCCTCGCGTACGATGGTTATTTTTATTTATGAGGAAACCACCATGAAAAGAGACCTGAAGGGGGTTGCGCGCGAGAATTCAACCGGCCCCTTCATCCCCCTCACCACCCTCCCTCCATGGAGTTTCATGCAGACCGTGTCACGGGGGTGGCCGCCGCAAAAGCATTTTCCCGTCCCTCCACGTGCCTCACTTCGCTGTAGCAATATGTCCGCATTTTCACAAGTTGAATTCTCTCGCGGAGCTCTCTCGCGAGCACGAATTTTTCTCAATCCCGAGAGTTTCAACGACACCGCCCGCGCGAGCGCGTCATCCACCATGCCCATCCACCGTAGCACGGGGATAATTGCCTTTTCCTGAGCTTCGGGTGCCGAGTTGTTCGACGATCACGAAGCGACGGCGAAAAGAGAGGAATATTCGTTTTATATAGACAGTGGACCAGCGTGGACGATAAAAACAACAGGGCAGCCTCGATTTTATTACTCTGCATGCACACACACACACACACACACACACACACACACACACACACACACACACACACACACACACACACACACACACACACACACACAACCGGCCAAAAGGCCTCGGACACTTCAGATAATTGCAAAATTATATTAGAATAATATGATTAATTATAGAGAGCCATATAATATCTTGGTAAAATATTAAATGAAGTTAACTAAATTATTCACAAATTATTTGGCAATTGGAATGTGATCAAAAGTTTTGCATTTTTCTGAAGTGTCCAAAAACTTTTGTAGGGTAGTATATGCAGACATACATACATACATACATACATACATACATATATATATATATATATATATACATGTGTGTGTGTGTGTGTGTATGTATGTATGTACGTGCATAGTGACTTTTACTACTATTTATTCTGATGTATATATTATCCAATAAATATAATAAATAAAACGTAGCCACATACATTATATATAATATTGCTGCATTTGATAAAAATATACCATGAAATCTGTATAAATATATGTGGGAATAGCATCATGTGTATATATATATATACAAGATGTCCTCTTATGAATGTATAACCCTGCAAGTATCGATAGGTCAGATCATGTCCTACTACATATGCTGGAATTTGAGTTTAGTAACAGTCCCACGGTTTTCGAGTTAAAATCATCTGCTTTCGGTTTTTGGCATCCCATTTCTACGAATGATATCCTTGACCCAGTTAAAAAAATACTCTTGGTTATTTACTTTATCTAAAAAAGTCTTCTTCTTAACCTTAAATATTAAGGAAACTTCATGAAAAAAGATCTTATGCAGAATTGCCATACAAACCAATTCAGCAACTAGGCTGGTCTGAAATGAAGAATGAAAAATATACTTTTGGCATGGCCAAACTTTCGTACTGCCGGATACTTTTGTAAAAATTTATAAAATTACGAAACCCGTAAGCAGTAGAAAAAAACGTTCGATTGTCGACTAAAAAACAACTTTATTAATTTATTTTTAACAAATGGATCAGCATAGCAAAAAATCATACGGCCTTACCAGCTAAACCGTACCAGCATCATCCTAGATGGAAGATGTCGTCAACTATGTTCTGGCAGAATTTGAAGTGAACTGCACGAAAATGTTTTGAGATACGACTTGCACTGCTTCATAAAACATAGTTTAAAGAGAAAAGCAAAAAAAGCTTCGTCGCAGAACAGTAGGCGATCTGACCCTCTACAAAAATGGTCATAACTCGCTCAATTTTTCGAATTTTTCCAAAATGTTTCTTGCAAATTGAAATTAAGATCCTAGACTATAAAACTACGCAATACAAATATTGTATTCTTGAAATGCAAACTCACGCAGACTCCTTAAATAATACACAGAAATATTATATACGATATTATATGTGATGATAAATCGTAATAAAATTAATTATATACGCATACTTATGCAATTATGTGTGCTCGTGTTTCTGTATATAATAAATTTTATACATATTTTTACACATAACAATTAAATAAATAAATAAATAAATAAATAAATAAATATATATATATATATATATATATATATATATATATATATATATATATATATATAATCAAATCTGGATATAAAGATAAATATATATACTGTTACTCTTACATATATATTCGTGCTTTAGTTATTATTGTTTATTTTTTAATATTAATAATATGATATGCATGCATGCATATATATAGGATCGTGATCACTCATGCGCTTGTCCTTCGTTGCAGCTCTCGTCCGTTTCTCAATCCACGTACAACGACAAGCTACAAGTACACACACATGGATATGTGTGCACACCGCAAGAGATAATGGACTAATTAATTCGATCGCTAATTGCCCAGCGACCGCGAGCGTGTCACGGCTAATCGGTTTGAATTATTATCCGGCGCGACTTCGAGAGAGCTCTCTCGCAGCTGGAGCGATGGACTCGAAGCTGTTTCTCGCGGACCCGTATACGTATATATTTATATGTACATAGATGGACCTAAGTGATCTTCCCTCATTTTATATTGCTTCTTGAATAAATCACGACCGGAGCGTTTATGTTATGCACGGCTTGCTGTTTGAGTCACTTCGATTACAATCGCGAAGGATGAGAACAAAATCGATGGCCTAATTTTACGAGTACGAATTTAGTTGGACTACTTTTTATGTTGTACTGAAATAAATTGGGCAATGCCGTTTTCGATTTAGAATCGCTTGGTGACAAAAAAATTCCAAGTTGGAACCCGATGGGAAAAAACTGTTTAGATGTGATTGTCATGATGGGTCTCCATCAGGAGGTCCAGAAACAGGTCGATTTTTAATATTTTTCCGATGAGAGTTTTGGGATGGTCAGGATTTTACCCACAGTTAATACACAGTCGTGCGAAGCTTGAGTTTTTTTCTATTTGAAAAATATTGATGAACAATTAAGTTATTGTTATGTGAACAAAGTGCCGCATTTGCTGCATGTCCAATCGCTGTAGGTTTTCTGGCAACTAGGGTGATTTGAAATGAAACATTAAAAAATGTACTTTCTGTATAATAATAAAACTATGGTATTGTTGTACGCCACCTTGGCGTACCCTAAATTTTTTGCTGTCGGTTTCATTCCTGCGTCTCCTCTGAACCTGAAACAGTACAAAACGCATTAGAATATTATAACACATTAAGGCCTTGGGCCACAGTAACGGGTATAAAATCATGGGCAAATTTGACAATTTTTTTTTTCGTATGAAAAAGTCATTCACTCATAAAATTAATTACACATCTATTTAGCATGAATATCAAGCTGCTAGAAAATATATATTTTTTTCTATGTACAAAATGGCCGACTACTCGAAACAGTTTTTTTCCAATTGGCGTGACAAACGACTTCAACAATTTTCACTCGTTTTACTTCAAATTCTAAAGTTACGTTCCTAATTGCATTTTGCAGGGAATTACGTACCGAATTTCTGATTAATCGAAAACTTTTCATTTTATGAGCAGTTTATGAGCAGTTATAACGAAATTTTTCACAAAATTAATTTCTAAAGTTCAAATACCTACAACTTTTGAATAAAATAATATTTTTTAAATTCCGCACGTACTTATCTAGGTATTCTAATGTAGATTGACGAGAATTTTTGTTTTTTGTTCTAGGTAAAAAATTGTGGATGCTAAATGTCACGCCGCGGAGCGCCTAACAAAAGATAACAAAAGAAAATATTAGTAGTTGGCCATTTTGCACATCGAAAAAAAATTCTAACAGCTTGATATTCATACTAAATAGACGTGTTAATAATATTATGAGTGAATCACTTTTTCATACGGAAAAAATGTTAAATTTGCACATAATTTTCTACCCATTACTGTGGCCTAACATTCATAACCCAGCGCACCCCTAGCGAACAACTTTCATACCCTTTGCGTACAAAATCCGATCACAAACACTGAAGCATACGAGCTCTAATACTGCGAGACGGAGCCTTCCCGGGGTGTCAATCCTCGACGAAGCCTCTGTCACCGGGGCAAGGAGCTCGAAGCTTCAGTACGTAGACGGAAGAATGTATAATGAGTTTAAAGCTTATCTGAAGTGCTATTGGGATCCTCGCCAAGCTCCTCGCCGGGTGCGCACCGTTTCGGAGTTAACCTATAAATAGACTCCGGTATAAAATCATCATTACAATAAACCAGCACAGTTCAAGACGCTTATGCGCCTATTCATTTTTATTTTATTTTTATAACTTTACTTATTTCTTCTAATCTAGACAAGTGATACTTGCCCATATTTACACTTACCAGATTAGAAACGAGGAACTTCCTTTGAGGGTCGAGCAGGGCGAGGACCCCGACGAAGGGGTGCTGGCCGAGACCGCACCAAAATTTCCAACACATTTTTTCATCTCCCTAAACCCTCGCGTTAGTAATTAATTAAAAAGAAAAACACTTTATAAAATTGGAGGTGACGATCTGTCAAACGAGGCGCTGTATATGCTCGGGGCACGAATCGACACTCCGTATCATTTTGCACCCGAAATTTGAGCGATTACAGCGCCGAGACGGGAGACCCACGAATTATGGTTTTGTCCCGAAATTCGAGCGACTACAGCGCCGAGACGGGAGACCCGCGAATTATAGTTTTGTCCCGAAAGTCGAGTAACTCCAGCGCCAATGTGGCAGACCCGCGCACTAAAGTTTGTCCAGGGTCCGGCTTCGACTTTCTGACGCTTCGGGCCCCAACCGACGCGCTCGAGGCGCTCGACTCTCCTCATGGTATGCGCTAGTCTATAAGGCTAGGAGCGCGGATCGCCTCTATTGCAGCTTTCCAAGCTGTTCCTTACTGAAAGGTGACATTCTGCTGAAAAGTAACACCCTGCCCGTCGAAGAAGCGGCGGGCCTTCTGTCAACTGACGTAGTGGTTCCTTACCGCTGAAAAAGTGGACCCCCTGACCGTTTAAGAATTGGCAAACTCCTTTTCACACCTTGACGGAAGAGAAAGAAATCCGCCCCCTTCTTTTCCGACTGCGCGGGTTCCATCACCACGCATACCCCTACCGCAAATCCGGTTTTAATTCATTACATTTTTGCATAGTTACCCTCCCTCTAGTTATTTGATTCTAATATTAATATTTAACCTACCTACATGTAAATACGGGATCTGTTAATGTGAAAATCGTTAGCCACGTAGTTAGAAAAATCCTTGTATCATAAACTCACCTTTCGATTTTAAAGTTGGGAGATATAAAAATTGTTCGACATGTTTCAGTTTTCGGATTCCGTTTGCCCCCCCCCCCCCTCCCCGTTAACGACGATTATGGTTTACCATAATCGTCCGACTCCGAATACTTTCTGACACGGCTAACGGCTCTTCTTTGGGCCAAAGGCTCAAGAAAAACCCCAGCGTAGAAAAAACGTCAAGTCGCCCATCATTTTCTACACTCTCGCCTAAGCCGTAATATTTGACGCGTCAAACGTGGCAGTGAAAAACCCACTAGTCAAGCATCCTCAACCCGCGTTGCGATCGTTGTCAATAGTATGTCCGGATATTTTTTACATATTTTGAAAAACACGAACATCGCAGGCTATAGAAAAAGGTCAATTTACAGTTTATATTCAAAAAACAACTTTAATAATCTGATATTATAACATACGGATAACGTATCAGAAAATCATCCGGTCATACGATAGAAAATGTTACAAACTAAGCTCTGTCCGAATTTGACGAATACATTTTGAGATACGACCCTTTCGTAAAATAGTGCTCGAGGAAAAAGCAAAAGAAAAAGGGTAAATCACAGTAGGGCTGTTCGCCCCTTATCCCTACGTGCAGTGATCTGACCTTTCACAAAAATCGTTACTTTCCTTATGTTTAGAATTTCTGCAAAATCCATCTAGCAACTTAAAGCTACGACTAGCCTACAAAAGCCGATATTAAAAAAGATCGTCTTTGTTAAATTCCAAGCTTATACAAACCTCTTAAGGCAGTAATTCTATATAGACTAGAGGTCTAAAATTGAGGCGTTTTTTCGGGCTTGATTAAAAAATGTATTATCCATTTTTCAGTCTTTTTATTGATGTTTCGGGGACTAACAAAAAAATGGAAATAGTTCTGGGCCTCTATAAAAAAAAGGTTAAGGTCTTAGGCCACTCTAGAGGCCGAAAAATCGGCTTTGTGGGGATTTTTTTTCAGAAAAACTACAAAATAAATTGAGATTGAAAAAGGGTGTTTATCATACACATCCGTGACTGTATACAATAATTTTTTTGAAGCGATTAATTTCAAAATGGCGGGTGTGGAGCGTTTATCTCAAAACTCCATTTTTTAAGTTGGTCGGAAACATAACTCACAATCAGACAATTTTCTACCGATTCACTTGAAATATTGAATACATCTTGAAAAATACATTGTCTATGGAAGTACGTAGGATTTTTTTTAAATATTGCATAGTTTATTTGTTATTAACAATTATCCGACGATTTTTTAGGCAAATTTTTCGCTTTCCAAAAATTTGCCTAAAAAATCATCAGATAATTGTTAGTAACAAATGAACTATGCAATATAAAAAAATCCTACGTACTTCCATAGACAATGTATTTTTCAAGATGTATTCAATATTTCAAGTGAATCGGTTGAAAAAATTATTGTATACAGTCACTGCACTCAGAAAAAAGATTCATTGTGTTCTAATAAATTGGCACATTAGAACATAATTTGTTAGAAATTAATAAATGTTTACTCGTATGGAGACAGTTTTTATGTGATTGTAACTACAGCATTTATTCGGCGTCACTAAATATGTTTTTTTACATGCTGAATTTTCACATCAATTAAAAGTCATATTTAGAATAGAAAATTTGAATAAATATTTCCTCAAATTAAATAAATGCTACTTTCCAATCACGAAAAACCTCTTATTTCGCGACTGTGATACTAATGTGCGCATGCGCACTTTGCCCTTCAACACGACGGGCCCGACAGCAGACCACTCGTCAGATGCAGCTCGCGCATGCGCTTACCATGTAGCTTCTTCCTATGCCAATGCTTTTGGCACAAGTGTCAGTGTTGCGTTTCGGAAGTGAGAAACTCGAAAGTGAGGAATGATTTAAGTGTAAGTAAGAATATAAATTGAGAAAAAAAACGTTCAAGTGAGAAAACAATGACAGACAAAATGACACAATTCCTCGAAAAAAACCAGCTGGGGGATTATGAAGAATCCGATTAGATGTTAAGAAAAATTCTTAGTAAATCTTAAACATATACTTAAATAAAAAAAGGTCTTAGCTGTTAATAAAATCGTAGTAGGCCGACATACGAATAAGAAAACTTATACGCCGGGAGACAAACTTCTTTGTCCTTAATAAATCTTTTTTCTGAGTGTGATATGTATGATAAACACCTTTTTTTATAAACTCGATTTATTTCGTAATTGTCCTGAAAAAAACATCTCCAAAAAGCCTATTTTTTCGGCCTCTAGATTGGCCTAACCCGTTAAGTCGGTTAACATGATTTCAAACCTTCCATTAATCTAAAACAGAAATAAAACCAGTTTTCTTTATCAATAAGAATGTCATTATAGCGGGTACCAAAGCGAAAAAAAATTGAATGGTGACTGTCTGAAAAAAATTATTATTGACCCCATTTTTTCAGTTTTTAATTTATACAAATAGCAATAATAATAGTTTCGCACTTCCCGAGGTAGGGACGATAGAGGGATTTATACTGAAGGTCCATACCGATTTTGAAGTCAATCGGTTTAGTAGAAATCGAGATTTTATGTCGACCAGGTTAAAAAACGTACTTTCGAGAAAGTCCCGTTTAAAGTTTTGAGTAGAAGTTTCAAACGACCGCAATTATCTAAGTAGTATACTGGCATATTATACTTACGATATATTAATTGGCCATTCCTGACTCGTAAAATGTGCCTTCCTCGACTTCCAAATCCCGATTTTCCGAAGCTCGTTCTTCCCCGCGAGCAGTCCTAGCTTCTTCAAAAGCTTCAGAAGTTCCTACCTCCAACCTCCAACCGGTCAATCCTGCTCTCCTTTGTTAGCGTAAACATTGAAAATTTCGAAATGTTCTCCTTCCATATTTTTTTAAATGCCCAATACCCTGCTTTTCATCTTTCTACACTACAATCTTGTCTGAAATAAAACGTGGCCCAACCCCAATTGACCATCAAGCATCTCTGCACCCAGCATCTCCATGTGAAGTTGCGTACATTTATCCAAAGCTCCTTTCAAAGACGTCAGGGTCAATTGGCTACAAGGACGGTCCTCAAAGTCGAATGTCTTCGAAATCTCTTTTCCTCATTTACACGCCCATATGTATACATACGTGTGTATGTGTCTGGAGAAAAGTAATGTAGTAGTGGCCGGAGAGAGGTTAATAGCAGTAGAGCCGAAGAGCCGGACAGATTCGTCGGGTAATGGCCCTCGTTGAGTATGTCGAATCAAGAGTCAGACAGAGAGAGAATCAAAGAGAGCTCCCTCCATGTCTGTGGCTCTCATCGTTCTTCGGGTGATCCGCGTGTAATTCGTCCAGGCGCCATATATAGCGAGAAGGGTGGTTTGTTCTTTTTCTTCATATATACATATATCTATATATGTATACACAGCAAAGGGGATGACTGGTGTCGGGGGTGGGTTTCGAGCGAGAAGAGCTTCGGTGATCCTGCGCGAGTAACCATCCCCATCTATGTGTGGGTATATATATATATATATATATATTGCAAAAGAGGAAACTGCACGAGTTTCGTTGCGAGGGGGTGGAGGAGGGGATCGAAACGTCGCCATCTATCGTTCTATTTGTTAGCGGGCTTAGCAAATCACCCCAACGAGCTTACGTGATACTTGGATACGAGGGTGCTAAGCCCTGTGGCCGTCGCCGCCACCGCCACCGAGTGAGAGGTAGACAGAGATAGAGCTCCCTGTGTGACAAGCGCACCAGCACTGAGGGGTGAAAATGCCCCGACACCCACATCGAGACACACACACACACACATACGGACTCATTACGTCGCGTCTCTTTGTACAACACACGCTACCAAATCCCGATATCTCGGCTAATTTTCTTCTCGTTGCATTGTCCCTTCGTAATTCGAACGATACGATTGCTGTCCGATCGAATATTCGCTTGCGGAGCGGTCCTTGTATCTATATATGTATTCGTGCTTGGAGAAAGCGAATGGAGATAAATTATACGGAAATCTCAATCTATATCTGGTCACGTACGATGAATTAATGAATAATAATATATTACCGCATTTCCATATACTGCACGATAAATTAACGGGGTTAATTTATCGAGGGGGAGGGGGGATTTAACGACTCGAAACAAGGCCTGGTGAAATGGTTGACTTTTGCGGAGATGAAAATAGCAAATTGATATCTACTTTTTTGCGGAGAAAGAGTTGGGAAATTCGTTTTTGTGCACTTTTGTGGAGATTAAATTGCTGAATTAATTTTATTTGCAATTTTGGGAGGATAAAATTGACGAACTCATTTTATTTGCAATTTTGCGCAGATAGTGTTATTGAATTGATTTTATCTACATTTTTGGGAGAATAAAATTACTGAATTAATTTTATCTACACTTTTGCAGAAATGACATTGCTAAATTAATTTTGTCTACACTCTTGCTGTGATGAAATTACTAAATTAATTTTATTTACACGTTTGAGAAGATGAGATTACTAAATTAATTTTATCAACACTTTTACGAAAGTATAATTGCAAAAAAATGTTATGCACACTTTTGCGGACATGACATTACTAAATCAATTTTGTCTACACTTTTGAGGAGATGAAATTGCTGAGTTATGTTTGTCTACATATTTGCGGAGATGGCATTACTAAATTAATTTTACCTACACATTTCGAGCGTTGAAATTACTGAATGTTTTTTATCTATACTTTTGTCTTGATTAAATGACTCTACTATTCAATGATTGATCCAATGACAATTACAAATAAGTAATCGAGTGAAAATGTTCTCGCTCGAAGTACAGCCCTATAGATATTACTCTATTAAGGGGAGATACACACCTAGAAGCCGGCAAAAAGGTCATTTTTGTGAAATTTTTCAAGGAAAACTATTTGAAATTTCGGATTGGGGTTTTAATTATCTAAAAGTATATACATTGAAAAAAATGTTTAATTTTCTTTATTTAAAAATATGAAAAATATACAAGGATCCTTGAATCCTTGTTACAAGGATCCTTGATCCTTGAAGGTATGATCCTTGAAGCGTCGTAAAAAATCTGCGTGTACGGTACCCACTGGCGTTGCTTCAAAAATCATCTGAAAAAAAACCAAAAAGATTATTAAATTAGATACTAGTACTTGTCATAGCCGATTTTGCAAATATCGATTTATGACAAAATGGCGGACGTTTCAACATAAATAGTGTTTTTTTGGCAAAAAATTTGTTATTATTTTGCCTATAAAACAAAAACTAAGTAACGAAAACAAAAAATCCTATGACCAGTACTAGATAATGGTGTATAGAATAACCACAAAAAACCTCAAGGCAATCAGTTCATTGGTTTTCGAGAAATTTTGGGTACGGATTTGAAAAACGTGGTTTTGAGAAAAACGCCTTTAAAAATTTGGGAATGAATAAATCATGAAATTTGTCAACTTACATGGAATCATCGATACCCGGCCCATAGTGTAGGTCTTCTCCGGTCGACGGAATGTTCGTAGCTTCTAAATCCTCGACCTCGACCATCTAGGTGTATATCTCCCCTTAAAAAAGAAAACAAAAACGGTCACCATTTTCGATAAGCAAAAATAATCAATATCCCAAAAAATCCCTATCAAAGGCAAGTAGATAAAGAAACGATAGAAAATCCGTAAAAGATACGATTGCACAAATAAAAAAAACCAAGGTGTCTTCCAAATTTTGTCGTCCGGACTTTAACAAATCGGAAAAAAAAACTCTACGCGTATCCTCCGGGAGAAATCATCCCCCAAGAAAAAACATCCCCTACTCGATGTCGTATCATTATATATATATAGATATATATGTTTGGTCGACAATCGTGATCGTATTTTCCGATTAGAGGGCGCGGCATTCACTTATAAGCCATACCATAACACTTGTTCGCTGGCGTTATGGGGTTGTCTGCGCTCGCGGCGGGGGTGGCCGGTGCCAGGGGGGATGTTTTTGTAGCGGAGTAGGCATGACGGGGTTCCTGCGGTTTTCGGGGCATTGGCGCGTATGTGCATTCCGTACGTGTACAATCGTGGATGCGAGATATGGTGCAGAGGGGGTTCGCCACCGGCTCCTGGGGATGTTTCAGGGTCGACAGATTTACGAGCACCTTGGGCACTGATTCACGTTTCCGTCGCTCGAGCTTTCCTGCCCAGGGTACGTACATGTGCATATATATATATACATATGCGTATGTGTGTGTGTGTGCATATATATCGAGCTCGAAACCAAGCCCCGAGGTGTAGAGATGGAGAAAGAAAACCCGAAAGCAAAAACTCGGTGAGCTTTGACTCTTGAACTTTCCCCACCCCCACAATGGCCACATGTTCACTCGACACCCCCATCAAATTTTACACACAAACATATATATATATATATATATATATATGTGTGTGTGTGTGTGTGTGTGTGAGTGTGTGTGTATACATGTTTATATATGTATGTATGTGTGTATAAATACGTGATGGAGCGTCACGGAATTTTGAGGGTGTAATTATTATTTTACGAGCACCGAGAGAAGAGAATCCTGAAATTTTTATGAAACAGATGAGGGAACACGTGTCAGGATAAATTGCACATGCAGTTCGTCACAAACGTTTCGTGGGTGTACTAAATTTGTGCTTACGAAATATCTTCTTGGAGTATAAAACAATCGGCTTCGAATTCAGTGATGAGGTATTTTCAACTGGGCTGAGAAATATTGGGATGCGACGTATGTTCGGGTTCGGATGTTGGGAGTTTTTGTCTCTTTGGGGGTAGAATTTTTAGAGGACCAGGGGGAAATTGTAGCGGATTTTGAGGTTCGAAGAACGATGACAGGCGATATTCGTTTGTAAGGATAAGAAACAGTGTGATTTGCTGACAGGGGAGGGGTGGGGGGTAAAAATAGTAGAGTCGAGGACGGTTTGTGACAGTATCAATATTGGGCATTGAGGTTTAGGGCGCGAAAATTGGTCGGCTTGGCTATTTTACTTTTTTTAGTTTAGGGTGAAGTAAGGGATTTTTGAAATTTGATTTTGCTCGGGGAAAGTGGCCGCGACGTTTTTTCCTCTGGGAATGCAAATGAAGATATTAAAGCATAATTCTTTTATT
The DNA here is from genome assembly GCA_944452715.1 of Ophion slaviceki. Lineage (NCBI taxonomy): Eukaryota > Metazoa > Arthropoda > Insecta > Hymenoptera > Ichneumonidae > Ophion > Ophion slaviceki. The sequence goes on from OX101784.1 coordinate 59,568,106, forward strand.
TTATTACGAAATTGAACCATTCCAAGATCGCTTGGTCTTCGCATTGCTGAGTCCGGAATACTTGGATTCATTGTTGCTTACTTTTGTCTAAATAGCTTGATGTTGTTTGTTTTCCCGTGAATTTTTCGTTTTTTGCCTATTTTTGTGTAAATCGCTCTCAATTTTCTGTAGACGTTTTTTTGCTTGTTTTTGTGTTGAATTTAAAAATCGAATTACTTGAAAATAATTGCAGTAGTCACAATTGTTAACGGAACGTTCGATCACGGAGTGGTCGAACGTTCTTCTTCGAATTTTTTTAAGGACCCGGTGTGCACATGAGCGCGGTGGCTAAAGAGTTTTTTGATTGCTTTTGTGGCCGGAGAGAGAGAAAGAAAGAGAGAGAGAGAGAGAAAGCCACAAGGATTGTGTGTCCGGACAATGAAGAGGTCTCTTTGGTCGCGTACGGTAACAAATGGATGTTTCCTCGAGGGGTGCCCGTCGGAAAGATTATCTGCAGCGGCAGCTCGTGCAACATCGTCACTGGCTACACAATAACCGCGTGTGTCTACTATTCATCAGGGTTTACTATGAACACGTCTAACAAGGTGTTGGAAATGCTTTTTTTGTTTCGTTTCACGCCGTGTGAAAAGAATCGCCTTGTGTAACTCTATTACCTCGTTGGTGTCGTAATTCGTGACTAGCGATGGGAACGCTATGGAATTAAAAGTATAATGGGCAGAAAATAATCGATTAGTTCAATGATTATTGCTATTTTAATATAGAATAAAAATAATGATTTTCGTTTCATCTTCGTTTAATATGATATATAAATTAAAACAATGATTCATATTTCATTTTTATGTAGAAAAGAAACAATGAATTTAATTAAATTTCAATTTAAGTTGATTCTTATTGGTTATCGTATGAATAAAAATAACCATTTGAATTTCATTTATTTTAAATTGATAGAGTATTTTAAAGAAAGATAGTTCAAATTTAATTTTAGTTTTATTTATTTATTATTTATTTTAATATGGACAAGAATAATAATTTTAATTATATTTTAATTTGATTTTGTTTAAATTAATATTGATATGGAATAAGAAAACAATAATTTCTATAAAATTAAGAACTTTCGAGATTTACTTTGTGCTAATATTTCTTTGGATGGATAACTCCCGTTGAAGTCACTTCCAATAAAAATCGAATGTTCTCTTGTGACTGAAATTATGAATATTCGTTTGCCCCGCCGCTATTTATCGGGGCGGTGGGGGGGGGGGGCACTATTGGGAAAATTGTCGTTTATACAAGTTTTGTGTGTTCACTAGCTTATTTATAGGGGATTTGGAAGTAGGTATGTTATCAAGCATACATTGAACTTTTAAGTTTATACTTTTGTATTTAGAAAAAATAAAATTAACAAAGTTATTGAGGTATGATAGTCTTTGTAAAAAAAATGTGGTCCAACTGCCGGATCGATGACTTGACAATGGTTGGGCTGAAAAATAAAAATAAAAAGAGGTTTAAAAAATAATAAAAAAAAACTTGTTTAATTACAAAAATTCGTTTTTAACTTGCATTCAACGAGTTTCCTTGTTCCTAAATAAATAATTATACCCTACTCTTTGTACGATTGAGCGATCTTTTCGAATATTACGAAAAGCTGAGGAGAATATTCAATAAGAACGAAAGAAAAATATAGAAAGGGTCGTTCGTCCCCTCCGAAGAAGAGGAGATACGGTCGCGATTTCTTTGCCACGTACCGCTCGAATTTTCTCAGCTGGGCTTGGGCGCGAGTTACGCGGGAGCAAAGTAGCATTCCATCAGTCGGGAATTACGGGCAATTTTTAGCGATGCCGCAAAAACAAAAATAAAAAAAAAACATGAGTGCGGATGTTTTGCGACCGTAAACTATATAGCGAGACCGCGAGACAGGCGGAGAGAGAGAGAGAGAAAAGCGCGCGCGCTCTATTCTCTCTTGAGGGCCCTTCGGGCCTTCCTCATGTCTGACCATCTACAGACCATAGAAAATATATACTTGTGCTCAAACTGAACGATAAAACTCATCCATAAGGGGCGAAAAGAGGAGAGCCGCATCCTGCCGTTTGCCGAATGAATTTGAAAAATGGAGAGAGAGAGAGAGAGAGAGAGAGAGAGAGAGAGAGAGAGAGAGCAACTATTACTTATATTGCTACCTATATAGTAGCTCTAATTTGACATGCCACTATTTTTTCTCTAATGTATTTTAATTTCGGACGGTGAGGAAAAAGATAATCGTAGAATTTCACAGACATTTTTTGGCCATACTGCAACGAAAAAAACGCAGCAAGGCGATAGTACTTTTGATTGGTAAGTCGACTTCTTTCTTATTTTCGATTTGATATTAACGGGTTACATCTAGCTTGTGGCAGGAAAAGAGAGAAATTTTCGTAAATTTTGTCTGGGATGCAAATTTTCAAGTTTTTTTTGTTTACTTTTAAAAATATGGTTGTAACTATCTTTAAGGGGTTACCCCCACTTGCGATTTTGAAAAAATCGATTTTTTTTATTGCATTTTTTTGAAGTATAAGTATCCGGGCCCATACTTCTGTATGGGCCCGGAATAGATGAGTCTATGTAAGTTTACAAAAAAAATATTTTCTTCGTGTAAACTGAAATTGAAACTTTAAACGCGTTTTTCTCAAAATGGCATTTCTGAAGTCGGTGACCAAGATTACTCGAACACTAATGAACCGATCTTCTTGAAATTTTGCAGGCTTATTTAATACATAAAAATGTAGTCTTTAATCGTTCGATTTTTTTTTCGAAAAAATGGCCGTTTTATAGCCAAAAAACGGCCGTTTTTTTTCGTTAAAATCGAACCATTAACTTTGACTGTCCGCCATTTTGTGAAAAATGAATATTTTTTAAAATCTTTCGATTAAAGACTAGTTTATACTTATATTTGACTAAATCCATCCGCATTTTTTTTTTCAGATGATCCACTTCGCCGCAATGTTGGTCACCGCAAACCGTGTATATAAAAACATTATTTCATTGACGGCCATTTGCCACTAAACAATATAATATTTTTCAATAAAAAGATTACTGAAAGTTCTTTAAGATGTGTTCTTTAAGATGGTATATTGATCGATTAAAAAAGTTTTGTAGTTATCTTTTAAAAAATTCATGAAAAAGGCCTTTTTTGCGCTACAAGTGAGGGTAACGCCTTAACAATTGTTGTATTGAAAAATACTTATAAATGTGGAAGGTACAATGGTTTGTGGAAAGCGCTGTTTGAAAAACGTCCTTCGCGGTGACCATTGCTGGTCGGAAACAAGTCATCAGAAATGAAAAAAAAATCGAACGCTTTTAGTTTTCACATGAAATTATCTAGTGCTTGGATAAAGGATTTAAGAAAATATTGATTTTCCAAAAAATGGCCACAGTTCAAAGTGAAAGTTTTTTCGAACGAACGCTCCATTTTCTTTGATAAAAAAAACTAGGCCTCGAAAGAAAATCCTTCGTTCAAGCAGTGCTTTTTGAAATGTAGAAGCTTGTAAAATCTGAAGTTTCTCGGTGAAGTGATTTTTGAGATATCGTGATCGCCGACCATGAACATGAACATTGTTGATTCGAGCACACAAGAAAAATTGAATTTTGCTCGTTTGATTCAGATAAATTTTCTATTGAGTAAATATGGTATTTTATTTTTTTCACCACATCCGATATTGATTTCCAAGTACATTATTCGTTAAAATTTTAATATTTTATTTTGATTGAAAAATATTAAGCATGTGTCTGAGTTGGTTAAAAAATTATGCGAAAATAAAATTTGTTTCTAGCGCATTTGGTTGAAAAAAATTCAACCAAATTATGGCCGAGCGCCAGCGAAATTATAGATGTGAGGAATCCCGTAGTTCTGGAAGTAACCGCTAGAAGCCGCACGCGCGCTCGCTTCTCGTAAGCGTAGCGCGAACCGAAAATCTACTTAAACGCCGGAGAAACTCTAAAGAGTATCGCTTCTTGGCGTGTGGCTAAGATCAAAGTGTAGTATCTGTTCTTATCAATTGAATATCTGATATTCTCTCCACTATCATCGTGGATGATCATTTTAATGCTCACTTTTTATTTAAGATTTAAAACAAATTGAAAAAGTTACGTCCCATGGCATATTCGTTTCGATGCAGTTAGGAAATAATTAATTCTATTGATTTTTTTGTACGAAATGATAAACGATGTAGCAACCGCTTAATTATTTCATCCATACATTTACGGATTGTATATAGAATGATTTCAATAGAATATAATTTTATTTGAAGCATAATGTAGATATTCAGAGAACAGAAGAGCTTTTCCAAATAAAATAATATGTTATTTGAATCAATCACATTTTCCAATATTTTATAGTATTGTAACAATCTCATATATCGGTGGCACTCCGCAGCACATTCATTTTGATCAACCAATATATTTTTTTGATTCAATTGGTTTTCTTTCTCAGTGTTCCCTTATGTTAAAATAAAAAAATTCGTACTTTTCAAATGAATAACACGTTTTATTAATAAATAAAAATGTCAGGTGATTTTGAGCCAACCTATATCTCCGTCAGGATACTCATCTTCTGGATTTGTATAAGAGATTGCTGACGTTCGTTCGAGGTTTGATTGATTTACGTTTGCCCGAAATAACAATGAATTTTGGGGAAGTCCAAGTTCGACCCGATTTTTACTTTCTTTCCTATGCCCTTCCCTTTGGAATCCTATCCCTTGAACTATTCACCCCACCCTCGGCACTTTATTATTACCAGTTTCTGGAGAAACTCCGAAGAGTCGCCGCGCACTGTGGCTCAGCGGTCACCCATCCGAGTATTGGCCCAGGACAAGGCTGCTCGGGAAAGGAGATCGCCGCGCCTCCACTGCTCTCAGCGGTTTATTTTTTCACTCCCCATTGCCATTATTAGCTAACCGGAACTCCGAGCGAACCGGCTGCAATTTGGGCTTGAAAATCAATAAAAATGCGGCTTACAGAACTGCCCGAGCCTCGAGATCTTCGAGCGAGTGAACGCTCCTCGAATGAAGACATTTCTTGATGTTGAGACCGCGAAAATGTTGCAAACTCTGTTAGAGGCGGCTCTTCGACCATTAAAAAAAAGCTCTCCCTCTCTCTCTCTCTCTCTCTCTCTCTCTCTCTCTCTCTCTCCCTCGGGCTTGCACGATTTCAAGTCTCGTGTCTGGGATCGAGGGTTCACTCGAAATTCTGGCATGGCCCATAAAAGCTACCGGTGATGGTGCGTCGGTCGTGCGCGAGACTCCTCTCTCTCTCTCTCTCTCTCTCTCTCTCTCTCTCTCTCTCTCTCTCTCTCTCTCGTGGTTTCTCTTATGGGGATGGATTCGAACGCCGGAGCCGTATAACGTTTAACATTTAAGCCTTTAGAAGGTTGTAAGGATTGGCCTCCCTGTAATTATCGCCGGGGCGCGGCGCCTTGAGGTCTTCATTACGCGCTCTCCACTTCACGAAACATCCTTGTTATTTCTCTGTACGCCGCGTGTGCCCTCTCCCTTCTCCGTATCCCTTTTCGCGGCTCCGAAGGGACGTCAGAAAAGAGCAAATGTGTCTGCGCGAGACAGACAGAGAACAAGAGCAAGAGAGGAGAGAGAGAGAGAGAGAGAGAGAGAGAGAGAGAGAGAGAGAGAGAGAGAACGAACACCGCGAAGCTCCCTTTGCTCGGGTACTTCCAGCTCTGTAACTCTCTCGCGAGAATAAAAACGTTCCGGCTCACATCGCGAGCGGGATCGTAAAAACAAAGGAGCCGGGACAAGGAGGGGGGCCAGAGGGGGCGAAGGATGTGCAACGGAGAACCGAGACTTCGACTCGCGAACAGCAACGAATGACGAAAAAAAACGAAGGGTTGTAACACAAGATACTTCGGAGAGAGAGAGAGAGAGAGAGAGAGAGAGAGAGAGAGAGAGAGAGTCCGGGGACGCTAATAGAGATGGAAAAGTATTTTTTATCTTTATCAGACAGCAATGATCATCTTGAGCATCCCTCGATGTATGCGGAATTCCGACAAAGATTGGGCAAAAATATGAACCAACGGTATATTTTTGGAGAAACAATTTTAATCGGACTGAAATCAATTTGCATCGTTCTGATGTCGACTTTAATGGAGCGGGAATCGATTGTCATCGAGTCAAAAAGGATTGTATTCGAGTCAACCTTCCGTTGACACACTGGATCATCTTGACCCGGACGAATTTTAAATGAAATTCTTGCTTTTGCAACATTGCAAGATTTTTACTTATTTTTGACTAATATTTAATTCGATGTTTTCTGAGTTTCAATTGTGCAGACATATTAAGAACTCTTAAAATTGTGTTCCTGATTTTTGAAAATGAAAACCGACCAATGGGTTGTTAATGGCAGGTAGATAAAGGCCAAATTGACCTGGTGTGTCAAAATCGTGGCCGAAGATAAGTGGCCAAATATAGAGATAGAAAACCATTTTTTATCTTTATTAGATGGATAGAACAGCAATGAATGTCGAAGAAAAACGAACGTTTGTAACACCAGATACTTCGGGGAGAGGGAGTGAGAGAGAGAGGGAGAGAGAGAGAGAGAGAGAGAGAGAGAGAGAGAGAGAGAGAGAGAGAGAGAAAGAGAGAGAGTCTTTGAGGACGCTGATAGAGATAGCAAAGCATTTTTTATCTTTATCGGGTAGCAAGCAACGATCATTTTGAGCAACCCTCGATACATGCGGAATTCCGACCAAGATTATGCAAAAAGTGAATCAAATGTATTTATATTTTAGCGAAATAATTCTAATCGGACCGAAATCGATTTTAATCGGTTTTAATTGAGCTGGAATCGATTGTCATCGAGTCCAAAAGGATTTTAATCGAGTTGAAAACGATTTTAATTGAATGAAATTTCCATTGACGCACTGGGTCCTTTTGACTCGGAAGAATTTTCAATGAAATTCTTGCTTTTCCAACATTGAACATTTTTCAATCATTTTTTACAATTTAATTCGACGTTTTCCGAGTTTCGATTGTGCGGACACATTGAGAACTGTTAAAAGTGTCTTCCTGATTTTTGAAAATGAAAACCAACCAAAGGGTTGTCAATCCAGGTCAAATTGGCCGGGTATTTCAAAATCGTGACCAAATACAAGTGTGTCAATTGAGGGTTAAAAACGATATTGATCAGGGCAAAAAAATGTTAATCGAGTTAAAACCGATTTTAATCAAGCTCGAGTCGATTTTGATCGAAATGACATTCAATGCGAGCGATTTCAATTGTGAAAAAACTGCTGACTCATTTTCGAAAACAATCATATCTAGAGCAATAGCGCAATTAGCACAAATGGCATGTCGTTAATTTCATTCAAACTGGCTCCAATGAAGATTCGAGGGGAACCTTTTTTGCTTTTTGCGCCCGATCCGATCTAGCAAATTTAATTCGTTCGTCGCGTGTTACTCGCCGATCATTTATCAAGGCACGAAAAAGTCGCAAGAAGTTGCATCGAAACTTGTGAAATATAATAATTTCAATATTTTATACTTTGACTATAGTGATTTTGCACGTATTTTATTTATAAATAATATATTCGATCTCATTGTGGTAACCCATCGAAATGGGGTAAAGAAATAAAAAAAAGCAATGGAAGCGTACGTGAGAGAGCAATCTGGCAAGCCATGTGGAATGGAAATGTTAGGGAGCATGAAAGAAAAATAAAAAGAGGCATACAAATTAAAATTGAAAAAGAAATTTAATACGATTGGAGCAAAATCGTTGTGTAAACAAACTGCAAGGCATATAAACATAGGAAAACAAGTATACACGTGGGAAATATTGGGCGAGTGGTCGGAAATAAGATGTGGAAATTTCTGAAACGGCAGGCCAAATGTAGAATATGCAAGGAGGCAATTGAAAATTTCACACATATTTGCGAGTGTACGGAAGTTCAGGGAAAACTAAACCAAGAAATAGTAAATAAACTGAATCAGTGGTGGGAAAATAGCAGGGGGTTAGAAATTGACCGGAAAATAGAAGCGCAACTAAAAATGCAACTGGTAACGCAATTATGCGATTAACATCGGACAATTTGAAATAAACTAACAACTAGGATAAATATTAGAAAATCAATGTAAAATAATTGATGTAAATGAGAAGGGTGGGCACATTTATAAAAACACTCTTAAAAAGGGTAAATAAGGAATGAAATACTACTGCTACTATATGACCTCACCACTCCCAAAATTGATGGGACATGTATACGTGTGATAAAAATATATGCGAATTATATATTATTGCACAAGGTGGGGATGAGAAGTGGAAAATGGTGGGGAATGTAAGACGGGAAAAGACCCCGAAGGATGGAGTCAACGATAAAAAAAAAGATATTATTGCTACAGGCGAAAAGAAAAAACATTCGCATGGCACGAACGTGTGAAATAAAATTGCATAAAAGAATATATATAAATAGATAATACAAATATTTCATATATGGTATATGTATTTCAATAATACAAAATATCAGGTGTTCAAACTAATTGCTTGTCGTTTTGGTAAAGTTTAAAATTTATTTATAACAGTAGCAACACGGGAAGCAATAAAATAGTTGCCATCATTTTCAAGGTGTTCTAAACTTATAGAAATAATCCCTAATGTTGACTATATTCTTAAATAAAATAAAAAATGATTAATCATATTTTTCATGAATTCTATATTAAAATTCCGGACACTATTCTACTGACTATATTCTATTGCTTAAAATCTTTCCGTGACTTTTATAACTAAATTGTGAACTTCACCAAAAAACAAGAATTTGTTTCGTACACCTAATTCATATATATATATCTTGGGTGTACGGATTCAATTCTTGCTTTTTTTGTAACATTCAAAATTCATTCATATTTTTTACTATTTTATATACATTTATTACATAAAGTATTATTAAATTTAATTAATAATAATGTTACGCAGGAACAAACTGTTGGAATGAGGTAGGCACGCAAGGGGACGGACCCCATGCAGATCGAACAGACCCAATATGGCGGTTCCATAATTCAAATATTATTATTCGACAAATGTCCATATATACATTCACCATTTTCCCGTACAAATCAATATAACACAATTATATACAATACTGACGCTCATTTGTTTATTTCCTTCACGAATATAAAGTCCCGCTTCAATTTTCGTATCCACCCATGACAATATAGGTTTTCAATTAAAAAAATCATATCTTCAATATTACTTAATTGACAGGGTTGGAACTTTGGTAATAATGAACAATTTTACGAGACGCGGCTAAAGCTCCATATATCTTTCGTTTGCGTTAGAGAACATCGTAAATATCCCACGTGTGTACCCTCATATACTCACAGATATATATATACATACATATATATACATATACATATACATATACATATATATATATATATATATATATATATATATATATATATATATATATATATATATATAGAGAGAGAGAGAGAGAGAGAGAGAGAGAGAGAGAGAGAGAGATCAGTGGGGATTTAATTTTCACCGTTGAATCGTCCAGGGGGTGCAATATCTCGTCCCTCTCGCGAATCGATACTCGGAGTTTCTCTCTCGCGATGTCCCACGATGTGGGAGGGACCTCACAGTCTATTTATTCCCCGTCTCGGTCGCTCTCGTCCCTCTTGGTGACGTTTTGCTCTATCGCTCTCGATTTACCTTGGCGCGCTGGCGCGAGAGACCTGGAGAGAGAGAGAGAGAGAGAGAGAGAGAGAGAGAGAGAGAGAGAGGGAATGAGGCGCGAGGAATTTGGTGCCGGGGCGCCATATTTCAGTTAAAGCGAAACGCGGGGTTGAAGGGAGGGTTTGAGGCTGAGGGGCGAAGGGGTGGTTCGCCATACACCGATGGCGCGTACGTACCTTCGATGCCTCGCACACCTCCCCCGTTGCCATGGCAATTAATTACCTTCATCCCTTCCTGCCACTGGAACGTATACCGGACTACCCTCCTCTTGATCCTTCACCCAACCCTCCTTCAACCCTCCGTCCTCGTCGTCCGCACTTTCTCTCAACCTGCAGCACACTTCCCTTTGCGCCCCGTGTGCTTCACCTCTCCTCCGCTGCCTCATCGTCGATCCTCTTTCGCTGCGCCTATAACGGGTGCCAAATACGAAACGGTCTTTTCCGCGAGACGCTACCCATCCGAGCGACAAATCCGGAAGCAGAATCCGCCATTTTTAACGGGGATACGATGAAGACTGTGGCAATTTTGATAAGCGGGATTGGAGAATATTTGAACGCGTTTGATGGAGGCAGTTTAGTCTTTGTCATCTTTGAATACGATTTTATTTATGAGAATAGGATCAGGCCGTGCTCAAGTGTGTGGTGGAGTTTGAGTACGTTGGGGGTGGATTTTAGGATTGTATTGAGGGTTGAGATGCGGGGTTATTGGGAAAAAGGTGTTTTCTATATATTTAAAATAATTGCAAAGTGGTTGCGCATGACACCAGTCTATGGCGATAGATGGCGTTGGGTAGACTATTTTCTCGAATCAAAAGTTGGCAGTACAAATGATGATAGGTCCATAGAGTCCCGCTAAAACTTGACATCATCTATTTTGATTGACTTGACAATGGCAAGTTCTCTTCCAAATAAGTCACTTTAGCGGCAAGTTAACCTTATTCACTAGCAGAGCAATCGGCTCTGGAAAAACATCATTTGCTAGAACAAGTGTATGCCGAAGATGCTCCATCGAGTACAACGTGTAAAGAGTGCTTTGGCCGTTTCCAAAGTGGTGATTTCTCTATGGGCAACAAGGACCGCGGAAAACCACGCAAAAGAGGTATGTCGCAGATGACGAGCCCCTAAAACCGTAGGGAAGCATCACTGGGGATCGTTATCGCCTGCAACTGATGCACTTGCAGCGAGCTCTGCACGAAGAGAGGCCGCAATGGGAGCATCTTCATGACAAGTAGATTTTGCAGCACGACCACGTCATGCCTCATGCTGCTCAACCGGTTGAGAAGTACTGAGAAGGAGTGGAAATCCCCGCAACTGTTCTTTCCAATCAAACATCACATTTTCTCAGGTCCTACTTGACGGATCCGGTTGAATCAAAGTGCAGCCAGTCTCTGGAAGCATTTACTTCCTCCTAACAAAGCGTCAGTAAAGAAGTCTCAGTCCTTCCACTCCAACTTCGCTCAATTGAACACCCCAAATTTCTAAAAATGGATTTCCACATGCAGTATATGCTCTCAGCATCCCATTCTGAAACTACCATCTCGATTTTAGCATGAAAAAGACGACTGTAGAGACAGACGTTTCATATATCAGTATACTTAACAGTTCTGGATTTGCCAATAGGCTGCCTAGGGCTGGCAGACTTTAGGGGGCGGCGGATTTTGTAGGCACCTAAAAAGGCCTAGGTAAATACAAGTGATCAAGATCGGAGGGGCGGCACAAAGTTAAGTGGCCTATACTTAAGAAAATTATAAATCCGGCACTGATACTTAACAATAACATCAGCATACTTAATGTAAAATCAGTGCACTTCATACAACACTCAACATATGCGTATGAGCAAGTTTAAATAATCTCTCACGACATCGCCGTTTCCATCATTTGAGTGTAACGACATCTCATTTCTCTATCCGGCCTTCCATCGCCACATTCCTGCTACGACGACCACCCAGACGTCTTCTGAGGCCCCTCGTTGTAGACCCACCACTCACGATAACGCATAAAATGAAAAAACCCCGATACCCATAGTGTTCCAAATACAAGAGGGTTGGTCATCACATACAAGACATGTCATCATCCGAAGCATGCATGTAAAATTGGGTCTGTTAAATCGAAGCGGACACCCGTTGTACAGGAGAGAAACAAATGGACCGAGTGGGTGGAGGAGGGCGAGGGGGAGGTTTTGCGATATAATCGAGCACGCGGGGCTTTCGCTGTACGTAGAAGCGAGTAGCCACTGCACACACGAGATAATAGTGTAACTGATAGTAGTGGCTAACTGGATGAGGCTCCCTTCGTGTTCCTCTAGGTGGACCCGGGACCTTATGTACGTAAGGTAACAGCTCTATAGACGTATTTGTGTACCCGAAAGACCCTAGTGAATAACTATAAACGTATATAGAGCCTCGTATCTATGTGCACCCTCTTGGCTTTTCCATCCAATTCGCTCTATCTCTATCTTACCGAGGCACGTACGTCTCTCTGCTGGGGCTAATTTTCGGTTTCCCTGAGCCATCATCACCATTCGCTCCTTCCAACCAGATAGCACCGACGCTGGACGACGAGAGTAAAAGAGAGAAAGCGAGCGCGGGGCGAACGAGAGAAGCTGTATGAGTTGATGAGAGAACCCGAATGAGATTGCGCGAGGTGCTATCCTGATTGAGATTAACGCACCGCCAGACAATTGTTTTTTCGTTTAATTATTTTTTCCATTATTGGCGCGATTGAGTCACGTTTGTTTTTTGCATTTTATTTTCAATTCCGATAATGATGCCACAGATCATTCGATTGTTCAGTGGGTCGGTGGCGATCTTTTTGGTACTGGCAAAATAATGTTTTTATTTTTTGTCGGTGCTTTTGTAAATTAATTGCCTGTTCAGGATGAAGAGTCTTAAAGAATGTAAAGTGGGTGCATATATATATTTATATATGTGTGTGTATATATATATATATATATATATATATATATATATATATATATATATATATATATATATGTAAAATTGTATATATATACAATTTTATATATACTGTATATATTAGGGTGATTCGTTTCAGGGCAACTTTTTTTTTTGATCCATCGTGCCCGAAAACCTTTAGTTGGTACCCAAAAACGAACTTTCGTGAAAGGGGGGTGTTGCCAAAAAATATTTAGAGGTCGCGAATCAAAATTGAAGGTTTCCCATTTGATTAACATTGAAAAAAATGTTTTTCTCATTATTAGTGTTACCATTCCGCGAATTTTGATGTCGCGATATTTTCCAAGTGGGTTCTCATAGGAAATATGATACTCTACAATAAAGTTGATTGAGCCATGGCCGTAAATTCAACCGTTTCAGCGGCATCATTATTTCAAGTGAATACTGTGCAAAATATCTATTCAAACGGCTGTAACGCCTAAGCTATTAGATATATCGAAAAAAATTCAGATGAGAACTTTGTAGAGAAAGTAATTTTCTACAAAAAAGTCTTATAAGCCGAGCCCGAAAATTCAACTCTTTCTCAGCTATAGGTGGATGAAGTAAAATAAATAGATTCTTTTTAAACAAAATAAATCTATACTTCATTTACTTCATCCACCTATAGCTGAGAAAGAGTTGAATTTACGGGCTCGGCTTATAAGACTTTTTTGTAGCAAATTACTTTCTCTACATAGTTCTCATTTGAATTTTTTTCGATATATCTAATAGCTTAGGCGTTACAACCATTTGAATAGATATTTTCATACAATATTCACTTGAAATAATGATACCGCTGAAACGGTTGAATTTACGGACATAGCTCAATGAACTTTATTGTAAAGTATCATATTTCCTATGAGAACCCACTTGGAAAATATCGCGATATCAAAATTCGCGGAATGGTAACACTAATAATGAGAAAAACATTTTTTTCAATGTTAATCAAATGGGAAACCTTCAATTTTGATTCGCGACCTCCAAATATTTTTTGACAACACCCCCCTTTCACGAAACTTCGTTTTTGGGTACCAACTAAAGGTTTTCGGGCACGATGGGTCAGAAAAAAAAAGTTACCCTGAAACGAATCACCCTAATATATATAAAAAAAATATTTTATTTTATATAAATATTATATATATACAATTGTATATATATATATATATATATATATATATATATATATATATATATATATATATATATATATATATATATACCCGAATAACCCGAAAAGTGATGTCCAAAGGAAAATCTGGATGCCTCGTATCCGAATCATCCTCATGTATGTTCTACGATCTTTTTATTTATTTTTTCGCTTTCGTGTATGCACTTTCTTCTTCTAAGTTTTTTGAAGGAATTGGGAGTCATTTAGGTTTGCAGTATTCATCACTTAGGGTATAAGTATTTTTTTTGTCATCTGAACTTAGTGACCGATCTCCTCAGACCTATTTTTTAAGGGAGACTTTGTCCTTGAAATTTTCAAAAAATCCATTTGAGCTCAACATGAGCAGTTAGAAGAAGAGGAGGGATGCCTCTATGGACCAGGCATTGCCGATTAGCGGTAATTATAAACACATTTGTGTAAACACATTACAAAACTTTAAACGCGTTTTTCTCGAAAACACGTTTGTAAAAATGGCTGACATTCTCCTGACCGCTGTAAATAACATATCGACCTGAAATTTGGAGAGCAAACTCAGAAAATATGTCTTCACGGAATGACGGATCCTTTTTTCGATAGATACATTTTTGCATTTATTATTTATCTTTTTATGCGAAAAAAACGCGCAAAATTCGATTTTTTTTAAATTGCCGCCATTTTCCGAAATTTGTACGAAACGAAAAACCCATCCGTCATTCCATGACCAAAGGGTCACAGATTGATGATGTGCTTTGAATTTGTGTTTCAGATCAACAAAGAGGGGGCAGTGATGTCAGCCGTTTACCTCCCGCGATTTGAGGACCTGTTTTCGCGGAGCTGCAACGGCCGCCATTTTCGTTTTTTTAACTTTTTTTTGAACGTTCTGTATATCATGAATAAAAGCAAGAAAAAAACCGCACTCAAAAAGCTTAACTCGTTTCCTTTTAAAAAAATAAAATGTAAACACCTGAAATATGGCACTCGAAGGACAAAGTCTCCGTTAAACGTTTGATCAAAATCTAACGCATTCACGTTAGTGCTTAGTTAGCCATTTATTTGTTGCCCAATAGTGCACTTCATAACGATAACACAAGTTTAAAAAATCGCGAGGATACTACACCCACAGAAGAGGAAAATGAAAAATGCTCTTTTCCATAAAAGCAAAAGAGATCGTAGAACGTCCATTGAGGTGATTCCGACGACGTTGAAGTTTGCATCGCTGGGATCCAACATTTTTTCGTCTTTTTTGATTAGTTGTTTTTTTATTATCATGCAAAGGTTTTTTTGCGAATTGTGGTTGTAAATCTCTCATAAGAATATGTAGACACGTTTCAGTAATTTCACAATCCGAATCGACTGAATAGAATGTGGGCAATTTGAAAAAAAAATCGTTTTTGTCCAATGATGCAAACTTCAACGTCATTGATTTGGAAAGGTATACGAGACACCTAGATTTCCCTTTTCACGTCACATTTCCGGCTACCCTGTATATATAGATATAGATAGACACGTTTTTACGATCAATAACGTTTCGCGATCGATTAAAAAGTAGGCTCGTAAAATCATTTTGATTGAATACTCAAATCGTGTTGCGAACGCTTTTGTTCGGTCTTGGACAAATAGACGTCATAACTCAAATAGCTTTAAATACGTGGTTCGAATTCATTGTTGGAAGGATAAAAATCATTCTCTCTCGCCCTCCCTCTGTCTTCCCGTTTAAACATACGAACGAGTTAAAGAACGAGTTAAATGATTTGCCGATTATTAGCCGATGGGGCCTCGTTCCAGTGCGGGGGCCAAATAAATTATTAGTTGCGCGGCAAGCACCATCGTTTTACTGAAATATAGTGCGTTGTCGTCGCTTCTTCCGAGGTTCGAACAACGCGTTTAATCATCATAAATCGTTCTCGCCAAACCACAGAAAAATCCTTTCTTTCTTCCTTCTCTCTCTCTCTCTCTCTCTCTCTCTCTCTCTCTCTCTCTCTCTCTCTCTCTCTCTCTCGCGTAATACATTTCGTAGAATAATTCCGCAGATTGGATGAAGACTTCACCGCGCTGCGCCGCTGACAGCTTCGCCGCGTCTTCGCTCTTCGTGACATCTCATTTACGCGTATCTACTGGCGAACAATTGCAGCTATTTTCGTCATGTGCTAATTTCCCGTGCGATGATGAAGATCAAATGAAAAAAAAAAACGAATATTCGTGCAGGTTGACACTACAGCTTCGAAAATTAGTGAAAGAAAGAGAAATTAAAATAAAAAAAAAACATTTAAAAAATACGTTTATTCTATAATAAAAAATAAGTGGATAGCAGGTTCAAAAAGTAGGTTAAAAAAATATCTACATATTTTAAAGAATTTTTCGTTTAAATGAATTTATTCATACACTTCGATGCAATTTTTCACTCATGTCAAAAATAATTCAATTAGTTTTAAATTACAGTGCATTGAAAAAAATAAAATGAAATTTGTTGAGAAAAATATATTTTTCGAGACATTTGTTATTTTTAAATGAGATCTTTATCCTTTCGTTTTTTTGTAAATCTGATTAGTTTTCATTCGAACTATTAGACATTTGTTTTTCGCAGTGCCATTTTTACAATTGTTTATTGCCCGAGCATTCGTTCATTACGGAGCTCGTTGATCGCTCAATTTAAATTGGATTTCGGAAAGAAAACGCGTTAGTTATAAAAATAAAAGACAAGAAACTTTCTCCAAACGGATATTTATTATGTGAAGCTACAAAATCGTTAGATCTGTCCAAATAGACGGCTTACTTAATTACACGATAACAGCTCTGAGAAGAGTTATTCTCTCTCTCTCTCTCTCTCTCTCTCTCTCTCTCTCTCTCTCTCTCTCTCTCTCTCTCTTTCTTCTTCTCTCACCCGCCAGTTCGGGATCTAAAGGAGCGCGCTCCCTTTTGCGGCGCTCCTCGGACGTATCAATCTAAATTACAAATTCCATCGGACAATGGCCCGGGCGCGCGCGGTCTCTCGCGACGACGACGAGGATGGAGAGAAATGAAAATGGAGCCCCGCGAGGACTGAGAGAGGAACAAACGAATTGAGGAATGAATAACGGAGGCTGCGCCCGAGATAATATAACGAGAGAGGGAGAAGGAGAGAGTGAGAGAGAGAGAGAGAGAGAGAGAGAGAGAGAGAGAGAGAGAGAGAGAGAGAGAGAGAGAGAGAGAGAGAGAGAGAGAGAGAGAGAGAGAGAGAGAGAGAGAGAGAAAGAGAGAGTCTAGAAAGGAACCAGAGAAAGAGCGAGACGAAAACCGTTAATGTTACGGCTGAAGTGTGCAGTCGAAATGGCTCATATGTAAGTGTGTTAGAGCGAGAAAGAACGAGAGGAGGATAACGCGCGCGAGAATAAGAGAGAGAGAGAGAGAGAGGGAGAGAGAAAGAAGGCGAGAAAGACCAAAGGATATACAAGATGTTGGTATGCCCGTTTGGCATCAGGATAGCCATATTAACTTAATTTATTTGTCCTTTATTTGGCTGTCAGTGGACGGAGGAGCCCGCAGCGAGCCGACAGAAGAAGACGCGCCCTACAGTATTACATACCTTTGCATATATATGTATATATATGTGAACGAATTTTGAACCCAATAAGTTTACCGAATGTTCTCTATAAGCACATCTGGCTGTTTCGAGGACAAATCTTAATTTTTATTAAGGCGTTACCCCCACTTGTAGCGCAAAAATAGGCCTTTTTCATGAATTTTTTTAAAGAAAACTACAAAACTTTTTTAATCGATCAATATACCATCTTTCTCTTGAAGAACTTTCAGTAATTTTTTTATTGAAAAATATTACATTGTTTAGTGGCAAATGGACGTCAATGAAATAATGTTTTTATATACACGGTTTGCGGTGACCAACATAGCGGCGAAGTGGATCATCTGAAAAAAAATGCGGATGGATTTAGTCAAATATAAGTATAAACTAGTCTTTAATCGAAGGATTTTAAAAAATATTCATTTTTCACAAAATGGCGGACAATGAAAGTTAATGGTTCTATTTTAACGAAAAAAAAACGGCCGTTTTTTGGCTATAAAACGGCCATTTTTTTTCGAAAAAAAATCGAACGATTAAAGACTACATTTTTATGTATTAAATAAGCCTGCAAAATTTCAAGAAGATCGGTTCATTAGTGTTCGAGTAATCTTGGTCACCGACTTCAGAAATGCCATTTTGAGAAAAACGCGTTTAAAGTTTCAATTTCAGTTTACACGAAGAAAATATTTTTTTTGTAAACTTACATAGAGTCATCTATTCCGGGCCCATACAGAAGTATGGGCCCGGATACTTATACTTCAAAAAAATGCATTAAAAAAAATCGATTTTTCCAAAATCGCAAGTGGGGGTAACCCCTTAAATGAACAGTAGATTTTGAGGACTATGGGCACTTTTGGAATATTCTTTCTATAAATATGCTTATAGATAGCCAAAGATAATTTTGAAGACTGAGGTTTTCGTTATGAGTATGGAGATCAGTGGCAATCATGAGGACAGTCCTCGAAGTTGAATGTCTTCAAGATCACCTCTCTCTTTCTTTCTCTTCCTCGCTATATTAAATATATATATATATATATATATATATATATATATATATATATATATATATATATATCTATATATATATATATATATATATAGATATCTTGATCTATATATATATATATATATATATATATATATATATATATATATATATATATATATATATACACACAATGGAGTATATATACTCGAAATCTTAATTCTTCAGATCCCCTCTCTCTCACTGTCTCTTGCTCTCTTTCTTACACTTCCTTCATTCCTATTTTGGTCCGTACGCACGTTCGCGGCCATATTATGCCGCGGTCTCGCGGCAGTGGAAAGTTCGTACTGGTCACAAGAAAACGCTTACGCACGAATTTCTATACGCGTGTGTTCGTGTGTGTGTGTGTGTGTGTGTTCAACGTGGTCGGCGGTCTTTATTGGTGTCTGCCTCCTCCCACTGATGCAATTCAACAATGGCGATTGGCCATCACGATGGTGAAAGCCGCTCCCGACGTCTCAATCTGCACCGAGATACTTCGAACGATCCGTGTGCTATATATTTATACGACATTTTTATGGTCGTTGATTGCGAGCATGCACGGAGAGTATCGGGATCGTTGGTTTAATTGAAAATCCCCGGGTTTCCGGAATGCGTGCTGTTTTTTGAGATTTTTTGGCCCTTGCGCGAGAAACGTTATTGCCAAGGCCGAAGCCATTTTTTTGTGTCAAACTATTTTGACGACTGGGTTTTGATCGGGTTATTGAGAAATTGGGATATTTATTTTGTACTTCAAGTTTGGAGTTTCGGAACTTTTTGTTGTCGGTGAATCTTATTTATGGATATACGGAAAACGAGTTTTCTGAGGGGTTTGCATGAGTTTGACATTTTGAAATCACATTTTTTAATGCATAGTTTCATGGTATTGGGTCTCAAGGGGGGTACCAGTGTGAACGCTGAAAACTTGGGTGATTTTCGGGAATTTTTTGGAAGATAAGTACTCGATGAAATGTTTCGGGAAATTAAGAATACATTTGGCTATATTTGACCTATATTACATAATTTTTTCATAGAAAAATATCGAGATCCAAGCGACTTGTGCGCTGCCTTCGGAGGCGTCAAAAAAAAGTTCCTCCACTGCTGACATGATTCCGACCAATTGAGGAGCTGAAACCGAAAGAGGAAAAAATGTCGTTAAACTGGAAGGTTTTTCCTGTACAATGACTTAGGATTTTCGAAAAATATATAAATCTAACAAAATGGCGTAGTTGCGAAAAAAGTCTGTTTTCTTGCCTACAAAATGGTCGTTTTTTCAATGCTAAATCGTCAATTTTCATCCAATCAAAAATATCCTACGTCATTGTAGAGTAAATATATTCAAGAGTACTCAGTTCAATTTTCAAGTCAATCGGATAATTGCTCTTTGAGTTACAATGTCAGCATATTTGAAAAATCTCATTTCGAAAAAAACGCGTTTAAAGATTTAACTATCGATTTTTGCAATATAAAATGATTAGAGATACGGCCTTGGAATTTTTACATGATATTCTTGAAAGTATAAACTGTCGAAAAAGGCAAAAGAAATCGATTTTTTGAAAGTGTCACACTGTTATAGCCCCTTAACGCGATTTTTTTTTGTACAAAGGATTTTATAAAAAGTACATAAATTGACCGATTTGACTTTTTTTGTGACGTGTGCGATTTACCCGTTTTTCTCTTGCATTTTTCTCGAAAGAACTTTCTATAAAAGGATGTAAGTCGTATCTCAAAATTTATTCGTATGATTCACTTCAAATTCAAACAGAGTTTCGGATTTCCCAACATTTTCTATCGTATGACCAGATGAATTTTTAATATGTTTATCCATTTCTTAATAATAATTATGATTAAAGTGGTTTTTTTGTTCGTCGTAAATCGAACTTATTCCAAAAGTTTTATTATTATACATTTTTTAATTTTCAATTTCAGATTACCTTAGTTACCAGAACCACATACACCGATTGGCCATGCAGCAACGGCGGCTCTTTGTTCAGATAACAATAACTTCATTGTTTAGCTACATTTTTTCACTACAAAAAGAACTGAAATGCGGCAGGACTATGTATTGAGTGTCTATAAAATCTCAACCTCGGTAACTCAATTCTCTCATGAGAAAAAAAATTAGAAGAAGGCTAGTTTCTTGACAGGTGATTTTTTAGGTGCCGCGGGGGCTAAATCCAAGTTTGCCGAAAAATCGGGGTGTAGGGTTTTTTTTATAGAGGATAAAGGGTGTTGGAGGTGGATTAATGCCAAACTACAACCTCTACGAGGTCCGCGACGTGAGATAAAATGTTCAGAGAAATCCGGGCTTTATTTTTGTCCACAGCGCCGAAGTCGTGGAAGTTCATTTTGGGGGTAAAAAAGTGGGATGAAATAATGAAAAATCAGTTTTAATTCGATAACTCTTTCGGAAAAATTCATAAATACAATTTTTGTTCAAATGTTATTGGAGAGGGACGATCGAGTATTCGATCGTCCCTCTCCAATAATATCTTCACCCACAAAAAAATTGTCGAAAAAAATGTTTATTCAATAATTAAAAAGCAATCGTTTTTTCAGGCATGGTTTAAATGTACGAAATTTAGAGAACAGATTTCTCTATATTTTCGTTTCTATGGACCGCCCTTGAATTTTGCTTTTTCCAACCCCTCTCGGAGGTTTAAAAGTCAAAATGAAATTTTGGGAAAATTATTCACCGAAAATAAAGAGATACGAGTTTGGCGCTGTGGATAAAAATGTAGCTGAGGATTCAAGCTACACATTGTTCCACGGTGGCGAATTCGTGCGGTCAAAAGTTTGCCCAGAATTTCCTTGTTCATTTACAACCCCCGAGTGGGGTTGGAAAAAGCCAAATTCAAGGGTAATTCATAGAAACGAAAATATAGAGAAATCTATTCTCTACATTTCGTACATTTAAACCGTACATTTCGTACATTTATTCATAAAAATGAATAAATGATAAACCATACCCGAAAAATTGATTGTTTTGGAGTTATTCTATAAACAATTTTTTTTTGTTGGTATTTCAACATTTTTTTTGGGGGTGAAGATATTATCGGATAGTGATGATTAAATACTCGATCGACGCGTCTTTTGAATGACAATGTTCCCATTTGAACAAAAAGTGTACGAATTTTTCCTAAAGATTTATTGAATTAAAACTGATTTTTCAAAATTTCATCCCACTTTTTTACCCCCAAAATGCGCTTCCACGATTTCGGCTCTATGAATAAAAATAAAGCCCGGATTTATCTAAACATTTTATCTCACGGCGCCGGCCTCGTAGTGGTTGTAGTTTGGCATCAATCTACCCCCCTCCCCCTTTATCCCCTATAAGAAAACCCTACACCCCGATTTTTAGCCAAACTTGGAGTTAGCACCCGCGGCACCTAAAAAATCGCCTGTCAAAAACTGTCCTTCTAATTTTTTCCGATTACGGGTTTTTTGGGCCCCAGCGTTCTGCACACCCTTCAAGAACTTCTGTTGGACGACAATGAGTCTGAAAGATTGCGAAATATTGCCCAAAAGTGTGTTTAGGTTTGTAATTAGTTTTTTTTTACTCTTTACTATCAAATCCATTTTTTAGACTGACGGACTTCGATTATAGAATACGAAGAGTTTATATGCAATTATAGTATTGCTAAAATGTTTACTGAACATTTTGCTGTGCAGTATTTACATCTTCGTTCTCATAATGTGGATGGTATATTATATCACATCATATATTATATTATATTATATTATTTTACATTATATTACATTATATTACATTATATTATATTGTTTTCTATTACATGTACAATTCTTATGCACTCGATAAAAGCGGCGTTCATCTCGCCTCATCGCGATCCTCGATAATTATCTCGGCGGAACGACATACACACACGCGAATCTACTGTAACAATATATTTCCTTCAACCGTAATAATAAAATAACGATCGCTCGTAAATACCACGAAGGATGAAGAAAACGCGACACGTATATATCGGGGACTTTCAACGTGATGAGAGATAAGAGGGGAATAGAAGAAATAACGTATAATACGTAGAGATAACACGCATTGCGCCGGGACTTGAAGAGAGAACCGCGATGGCTTCGCGTTCAGATCATTCGAGAGAACAGATATATATATATATATATTGGCCAAGTCGTACACGGTCCCTTTCCTGTACACAATTCCTAACGGGGATTCAAAAAGAAAAAGAAAATGGAAAAAAAATCGATGGTGACGAGATGCAATAAGTATTATTCTACCTTATCGATTTTTTGATATTGGAATAATTGTCATTTTAATTGCCAAAATACGAATATGGGGAAAAATCTTCGAACTTGGAAAATTGACGGATAAAAAATGACGACGGGCTTCAGAAGAGCGGGAGAAAAAGGAGGGAACAATCAGCAATCGTGTCAAGGTGGAATGCTCTCAATGATGGTGGTGGTTGGAAACGAGATCAACGTGACACCCTTGGAACAATTCACCGACCATAAAAGTCGAGTTTACTTCGGTAGCGATAATGCTTGTAATCCAAATATAATTCTCGACTTTTCTGAGTGGGGTGCGCCGTGGGGATCGCTGAGGCGAGGGCCTTTTGCCAGGAACGAGACGGGATTAGGGGGTTGCTGCTCACCACGGGCGGGATGACTGGCTGACTCTTTATATATATATATATATATATACACAAAGATACATAGATACATAGGGCATGAACCCCTCGATCTTTACACGACCGAACACGCTGGCAAAGTCACAAAAGCCTCAGAACTAGCCGCAAATCTCCTCAGAATTTACTCCCGGCCTATCATTAATACATATATATATATATATATATATATAACAAGTTAGGAATGTCCTTCTTCGCAATTCCGCACAAGACGAATGAACTTGCGTGAGTAAGTTACATGTTTATTTGCTCCATACACAACCACTAAAAATGCTGCATTATTTTTCGCATACAGGGTGTCTTGTTATGAATGAATGCTCCTGAAACTGTGGCTAGGTTAGATCATGTCCTACTATGTGCTGGAATTTCAGTTTAATAAAAGTCCCACGGTTTTGGAGATTTTGGGTTTTATGTCATTTAAAAAAAAATCATCTGCTTTTGGTTTTTCGCATGCCTTTTCTACAAATGATACGAATCGACGGTAAATAAGCAACTTTTTAAGGGGTTATACACAGTCAGGAGGTCCAAAAGATCGATTTTTCAAGAATTTTTCTTGGCAAGACCTTTAAGGGGCTAGTCCACTTCAAAAATTTCAAAAAATCGAAAGCAAGCAAGACTTGAAGAAATCGACGATGATGAGCAGTCAGAAGGGATTTTGTACGGTGCATGCATTGCCGATTGAGTTTGGGTAAGAGTTTTTCATAGTTTAAACTTCAAACGCGTTTTTGTCGAACCAACGTTTCACATGTTGTAAACATGATTCGCAACAAGATGACCCTCGATGGTTTTACAATTTTAATTTTTACTTTTTTTTTGCGAAAAATTGCGAAAAAACGCGTTTTCAAAAACTTTTTTCGTTTTTCATCTTCCATTTTTCAATTTTTTGATAAAACTTTATATCCGAGGGTGATTTTGTAGCCGGTGTCATACTGAATGTAATGGACTTTGATTTTTTTTGTTTCAGACAAGCCGTTGCCGAGTTGTGATGGAGCTACCAAGCCTACCTAGTTTTGAGGCGTTACGTTAAACTATAGTTTTTGTACTTAAAAATGAATAAAAATAAATTCAATTTTAAAAAAATGTATTTCAAGACTTTATTCATCAAGCCCAACAACTTTTATATTCATATCTTTTGTAAAATCCTCAAAAAATCGCGAAAATAGCCTTTTTTTTGTGGCTCCAAAGTGGACTGACCCCTTAAATGCATTGAGGTGAACATTTGGACACATATTGTGGCGACTTTGAACTGTATTTTAACGTTTGTTATTTGTTAAAATAATTATTTTGAAAGCTGCTAAAGCTGATCTTCCGGAGCACCTCTAAAAAGAGGAGTCTTGCGGTGAGCACGTTATCTCTGGACTGGATCATCTAAAATGAAAAAACCAAAAATATTTCGTTTATATAATGGATTATCTTGTAATCGATCGAAGGAATAAGCAAAATAATATTTTTTGACAAAATAGCGGCTTCTTAGAAAAAAATCGATTTTTCACAAAAACTTAGGCGTCAAATTGTTTATAAAATGGAAAATATTTATCGGTGAGAAAAAACCATCGACTAATTACTAAAAAATATACTTGAAAAGATTGTGTAAAAATTTGAGACTGATCGGTTCAGCCGTGTCCCAGAAATCTTGCTCACCGACTTTGAAAACACAGTTTTGAGAAAAACGCGTTTAAAGTTTCATAAGCACTTTCGAACGCTCTGACACGTCATTACAAATGTGCGTGTAACTTCGAGAATATTTGCTGGATTGACAAGAAATGTTCTGTGTGTGGACATTACGAAAATAAAATAAAAATCGATTTTTCGAAAATTTTAACTGTATGCCCCTTAAGTAATTGGCACGATATGCGTAGTACATTTTTTTTACACCGCAGGCTATCAAAGTCAGATGTTCGAATTGGTGTGTATGAAAATTCTGCATAAGATTTTTTTTCATAAAGATTCCTTGACATTTAAGGTTAAAAAGAAGACTTTTCTAGATAAAACAAATAACCAAGAGTATTTTTAAAACACCGGGTCAATTAAAGTTATCATTTGTAGAAATGGCATGCGACAGCATAAAAATTCCAGCATATAATAGGACATGATCTGACTTATCGACAGTTGTAGGATTATCCATTCATAACAGGAACAGACACCCTGTATATACATAAGTAATATAAGGAAATATTTAGGAGAAAACAAAAAAAAGTCGAAAATACGAAAATTTATCCTGATTTTTCTTACCTAATTTTCAGTATTATACAAATTTTTTTGCGCATTTCGATTGTGGATCTTCAATGAGAATACTAAAAAAGGTTAGTTAATTTCCGTAGCCTGAATGTGCTGAGAATAAATTGGTGCAATGGAAATAAAATAATTTTAATACAATTCAAACAATACAAACTTTATCACAATATATATATATATATATATATATATATATATAAGATAAAGTTTGTATTGTTTGAATTCTATTAAAATTATTTTATTCCTTACACATAGTACATATCTATAGTGTGTGTGTGTGTGTGTGTGTGTGTGTGTGTGTGTGTGTGTGTGTGTGTGTGTGTGTGTGTGTGTATATACTAGGAATATAAGAAAAAAGTCAGGACGAATTTTCGTTGCACGCTGCTTTATTTTTCTCACAAATTAATTTACGAATTTTACTTTATTTTTCTCACAAAGCAGAGTGCAACGAAAATTTACCCTGATTTTTGTTCACTTTATTTCCGTCGTTATGCCTGAGCTTTGTGGATTTCGGTAGTAGATCTCCAATGAGAATACTAAAATAGTTTGTCAATTTTCATAGCTTGAGCATGCCGAGAGAAAATTTGGGGACTGAAAAAAAAGAATTTCAATAGAATTTAAACTTCAAATAGAGTGCAAACTTCAACATTACCAAAATAAAACATATATAAGGAAATATATGAGACAAAAAATCAGGACGAACTGTCGTTGCCCTCTGCTTTATTTTCCTCACAGGCTATTTTCCTAATTTCCTTTTATTTTCCTTACAAAGCAAAGTGCAATGATTTAAACAATTTTAGTTTCGTTATTATTCATACTTGTTTGCGGGTTTCGGTTGTGGATCTCCAATAAGAATACTAAAAACGGATGGTCAATTTTCGTAGCCTGAATTTGCTGAAATGAAATTAGAACAACTGAAATTTTTTAAATCGAATCCAACGCTGCAAACTTTAGCATCACAAAAAAATGGGTTTCGATTTTTTACCGAGTTAAATTAAAAAATCTTTAGTGGTTGCAATTTCAAGAGGGTGTATGATCGCTTCTGAGTTGTTTCTAAAGTGCTGGAGGCGTGACACAAAATGATATATTTTTGTATACATACATATATATATATATATAAAACGAAAGCTTCGCTTCCCTCGCAGGACTCTCGTATAGCTGTGACTCCTGCGGATCGAAAGATGAACAGAGGGATTTTCGCCACCAAGCTTCGTGATATCTACAACGATTAGGTACGGACCACGGCATATATAAGCCTCCATACATATATACGTCTACGTACACTCGACGGTTACATGCAGGAGTATTTACGTCACGAATTGTCGTAAAAAATGTCGTGGGAGTATGAATTTATCGTGTCCAGGCTCCCCCAAAGTAACTTCGGAGCTGCAGTTGATAATAAGGATAATGATAATAATATTTATCTTCGTGATGATAAGGTTGATATCATCGTCGTAATACCGACGATAAAACTATGGTTAAGTATTGGTACATTATTTCCACGGGGGACATAAAATAATACATTGTCATACATAAAAAAAAGTGTCTTTAAATAACAACAGTGGTATTTCTGAGCAAAGATAATGGTTTTTTTCTAATACGAATTATAGTGTTTTTAAGTAATGATAACGGTATTTTTAGACAAGAATAATGATATTTGTAAGTAATACTATAATAATTATTGTTATGGTATACATTAATAATAACAATAAGAGTTATGGCATAAAATGATAATAGTAATAATTGTTATGATATAAGATAATAATAACAATAATTGTGGCATATAGTAATAATAATCATTGTTATACCACAAAATAATAAGAACAATAATGGTTACGGTTCAAAATAATAATAATATCAATTTTCATGGTATGAAATAAGAATAATAATAATTGTTAAGGTAAAAAAATAATAGTAACAAGTGTTATGGTATAAAATAATAATAAAAATAACTGTCATGGCGTAAAATAAGAATAATAATTTTTATGGTACAAAATACTAATATTAATAATTGTTATGGTATAAAATAATAATAATAATAATAATGGTACTTTAAAATAACAAAAATGATGCTTTATAATATTAATAATGCTATTTTGAAACAAGAATAACATGGTTTCTCAAATAACAACGAAAGCATTTTTCAAAACAATAACGGCGTTTTTTACAACTGCTCGAAAAGTTATCAATGTTTAAAAATAACACACAAGTTCCGACGAAAAAAAAATCACAAGTCGACGTATGAATACACAGGCAAAATAAAACGAATTTTGGCGCATGGAACATATAACGAATTTTGGCGCATGGAAAATTTATTCAAGGCACGTGATACTTGTATTGTTTTTTAATCAGATTCAGGAGTCTCGACGTGCATTCAATGTTTTTTCAATCGCGATGATGGATCGTGCCAGACGACGCCCCCCCCCCCCCGCCCCCTACTCAGCCCTCTACTGTCGACGAGTAAATCTCGAATTTCGAGAGAACATAAGAAAAAGGTGAAAAAAATGAGGCTAACGATCATCGGCTATACGTGGGCTGACGATAGAAACGTCAGACGAATTTCCGCGGGTGAGAATGACCGATGAGCCTGATGCGAAAACGCTTTCGCCACGATCACCCACCAAAATCCTCTTTCTCTCTTTCTCTCTCTCTCTCTATCTCTCTCTCTCTCTCTCTCTCTCTCTCTCTTGCGTACAACTGTACGCAGCAGCTTCGCCAGCTTTTTCGATTCCGATCTCCCGCGAGAGGAAAATTCATTTCCCTATTATTTCGCAACGTCGCCCCTGAGACGTATGAATCGTTCGTTATCGCAGGCCAGTCTAGCGTGAGCCACACTTCTCCCTACCCCCCGGGGCGTTATTAAGCGATTGTCTCTCTCTTGTGCCCTAACCCCCCCCCCTACGGTCCGTATATGCCTTCGGCGTTCTTCGCGGCCGCCCCAAGGAACTTGGCCCACGTCAAAATCCAGCCGAACTTAATGACCGAGCGAGAATTCATTACGAACTTTCCAACGTCAATTCGAACGAGGTATATCAATCCTCTCGTTTTGACAATAAGAGTAGCCTTTTTGTGGACAGGGAGAAATGAAATAGAGGCACGAAAAAATGCCGGTGGAAAAAGATTATTCGGTAGGTAGGGGAAAGGTGTACGGGATGATCCCCTTAAGGGGTTAGGCCACTCTAGAGGCCGAAAAAAGGGTTTTGTAGGGATTTTTTTTTTTCGGAAAAACTACAAAATAAATCGAGATTACAAAAAATGGTGTTTATCATACATATCAGTGACTATATACAATAATTTTTTTGAAGCGATTAATTTCAAAATGGCGGCTGTGCAGCGTTTATCTCAAAACTGCATTTTTTAATAGGCCGGAAAAATAATTCAGACAATTTTCAACCGATTCACTCGAAATGTTGAATATATCTTGAAAAATACATTGTCTATGGAAGTACGTAGGATTTTTTTTATATTGCATAGTTCATTTGTTATTGACAATTATCTGACGACTTTTTTCACTTTCCAAAAATTTGCCTAAAAAATCGTCAGATAATCGTTAATAACAAATGAACTATGCAATATAAAAAAAATTCTACGTACTTCCATAGACAATGTATTTTTCAAGATATATTCAACATTTCAAATGAATCGGTTGAAAATTGTCTGAGTTATGTTTCCGGCCAACTTAAAAAATGCAGTTTTCAGATAAACGCTGCACAGCCGCCATTTTGAAATTAATGGCTTCAAAAAAATGATTGTATACAGTCACTGATATGGATGAGAAACACTCTGTTTTGTAATCTCGATTTATTTTGTAGTTTTTCCGAAGAAAAAATCCCCAAAAAGCCTTCTTTTTTCTTCATTTTATTGTTCCTTAGACCTTTCCTAATACGCTCGTGAAAACCGTTTATTGATATTCCAAAAATTAGCAGAGTAATAGAAATTATAAGCCAGCCGTGCGCAAACCTCATCTAACGGTATCAAAACTTTGAACGCGTTTATCTCAGAACTATGTTTTTCAAATCGGCGCCTACGATATCTCGATGACTATTTTACACATTTTATAACTCGTCGAATATCCGAAAATGTATGAAAGATCGTTAATCAAAGTTTGACAGGCCGCCATTTTGTAACAATTTTTTTTGAGTACAAATTCTGCTACCAGTGCTCAGAATACTCATACAGATTGAGAATATATATATATATATTTTTTTTTCAGATGCATACACATCACCCAGAGTGAGAGGCGATTGAGGCGGTTTTCGGCGGACCATGTTGTATAAAAATTAAAAACTACATGAAAATATTTGAAATAATGTTTTTTTAATGTAGATAAATTTTCAAAAGAACAATAAATACATATGTAAAAATTCATCAAGACAACTTCAACGGTTTAAAAGTTATTCCAACCCAAAAATGACGTCAAAAATCTCGCTCTAGACCAGACTACTGCTTTGAGGCGGGATATTCATTTACAACCGCTCCATCATTTTGATAATGAAGTAATTAAAAAAATTGTTTTATATACTTAAATATACTACTAAAGTATACCTGAAGTTTGATAATTGTGGGTAATTATTTTTAGTTTAAAAATTCCCTCAACAATACTTATTTTTTTCCTGTCTAAATGTATATTCCGCCTTAAGGGAGAACGCGTACATAAAATAACGCCAAATTCCACAATTTTTATATATATCAAAATCCTTTTTTTACACCCTTAGTTTGCAGACCCTAAAATAGAATCCGAGAAAATATTTTAGTGATTTTTGTACTCCAAACAACTTTTTCGTACTCTATAAAAAGAAAACAAAAATTCGGGCAATTAAAAAAGAAATTATTTTTCACAACTTCCGCTGGTGCTTTATTCCACGCTTATTATGTTATTGATATCCCGCCTTAAGGGAGAATGCGTACGCAAATTATATAACGCCAAATTCCACAATTTTATTAATTATCAAAATATTTTTTTACACCCTTAGTTTGCAGACCCTAAAATATAATCCGCGAAAATATTTTAGTGATTTTCGTACTCTAAACAACTTTTTCATACTCTATAAAAAGAAAACAAAAAATCGGACAATTAAGGGGTTACCCCCACTTGCGATTTTGAAAAAATCGATTTTTTTTTATTGCATTTTTTGAAGTATAAGTATCTGAGAATATGTCCTGAAAATTTCAAGTCGATCCGAACAAAATTGACTGAGATATGAGCGTTGAAAGAGAAGAATCCGTTGTGAAATTGAAACTTTAAACGCGTTTT
The DNA here is from genome assembly GCA_944452715.1 of Ophion slaviceki. NCBI lineage: Eukaryota > Metazoa > Arthropoda > Insecta > Hymenoptera > Ichneumonidae > Ophion > Ophion slaviceki. The sequence continues at coordinate 59,598,650 of OX101784.1, forward strand.
TCTCAAAATGGCATTTCTGAAGTCGGTGGCCAAGATTACTCGAACACTAATGAACCGAACTTCTTGAAATTTTGCAGGCTTATTTAATACATAAAAATGTAGTCTTTAATCGTTCGATTTTTTTTTCGAAAAAAATGGCCGTTTTATAGCCAAAAAACGGCCGTTTTTTTTCGTTAAAATCGAACCATTAACTTTGACTGTCCGCCATTTTGTGAAAAATGAATATTTTTTAAAATCCTTCGATTAAAGACTAGTTTATACTTATATTTGACTAAATCCATCCGCATTTTTTTTTCAGATGATCCACTTCGCCGCAATGTTGGTCACCGCAAACCGTGTATATAAAAACATTATTTCATTGACGGCCATTTGCCACTAAACAATGTAATATTTTTCAATAAAAAAATTACTAAAAGTTCTTCAAGATGTGTTCTTTAAGATGGTATATTGATCGATTAAAAAAGTTTTGTAGTTTTCTTTAAAAAAATTCATGAAAAAGGCCTTTTTTGCGCTACAAGTGGGGGTAACGCCTTAAAAAAGAAATGATTTTTCACAACTTCCGCTGGGGCTTTATTTCACCCTTATTCAGATGGCACCATCACGTGTGATAGTACGCCAGCGTCACAGTCGCAATTTTTTCGGCAATCCATTCTCCGGTAAGAGTCAACAAATATTTAAAATTCTCAAGATATCTTCAATATTCCAAATTCTCATGTGATTTCAAGAATAAAGAAAAAAAGTTTAAAAAAATTCGCATCTGCCTCGATGAATTATCGTGTGTTTGCGGGGCAATTTACAATGGGGCTGTGAGTGAGTATGGCAGGAAAGGAAAGCACCTGTTTCGGGTCTTGCCTTGAAAAATGCATTCCTCCGATCGACGGGATTCTTTTATCGATGAGGCGGACTCGATGTAGTGGCGCCGTTACACGGCGAATATGTAGGCCAGCAAAGTAAAGGTTTTCGTAATGGGCGAGGGAGGAGGAGAAAGAGAGAGAGAGAGAGAGAGAGAGAGAGAGAGAGAGAGAGAGAGAGAGAGAGAGAGAGAGAGAAGTATTTTTTCGAGTATATAGATATATATTGTGTACTTAGGTATTGCAGGTCGCGTGCCATGCATCCATCATCCCTTTAAACGGTTACTTCGACTCCTGCCGTGAGCGAGCCGGAACGATATTCCAAAGTGGCCAAATAAAGAGGGCGGCGAAGAGACAGAGTCTGAGAGAGAAGGATAAAGGCGTATGTGTACAATATACGTTGCATCCCAAACATGAAACTTGGACGAGTCCTAAAGGGCTCCCATAAGGACCCGGAATATTTTTCGGTATTCGAGGACATGAGAAACGAGAGGCTCGCGAAGGGTGAAGTGTATCGATGAAAGGAAGGTTGAGTGAGAAAAATGCGAGAGTAAAGGGAGATGGCACTAAAAGTGCAATGCATGGACGCACTGCTGGTCCACCGAACGTTGTCACAACGTGTTTGACGCGGTCACGTGGCGATCTCATAAGCTCAACGAGATGATCATGACGACTACGACGATTGACTCGAATGCAGGGTGCAGTAAGTGTAGAGAGTAGTCCATGATACATGAAGGAGACTTCAAGTGGGCTGGTGCTGATTTCATTTTGGGAAATATTTCGACAAGCGGTGATCGACGAGCCACTTGGTGCGCTTGGAAAAAGAGGATTAATGGGTCTTGTATACTTATGTGTTTTTGGAGAAGTCTGCGTAAACTCAACGGGAGAAACCTTTAGGCGAGGAAAAATTGCTGATTTTGATGATTTTTTTTAAATGGAAATATTTCTTCACTGTTTTTTAGATTTAGGGTATGTTTTATGACTACTTTTGGCTGTAACATGGTATTTTTCAAAATATTAATCGTTAAAAATGGCGCAGGTATGGCATGGACTTCCGAACGGGTTGCGGCGGATCTTGTCCGACGGCGTGACACGTAGCGTCGGCGGGATTAATCTGAAAACAAAAACCTATAAAGACTTTTTTTTATTAACACTCATACGCAGAATATGAACCAAGAAAAAATGAGAAATGTTGAAAATCGATGAAATGGTAAGCGTTGAAACAAAAAGATTCAAGTTGCCGAAAAAATTGCTACATTTTGCAGTTGAAAAATTGTTTTCTTTTTTCAATGTTTAAAAACATTTACGGTCATGGACAATAAGGTTAGAATGATTTACACCAAACTTCATCAGAATCGGTTGATCAGTTAATTCGTTATACCTCACGACAGTTTTGAAAATACAGTTTAGAAGACCGTGCCATATCGCCACCATTTAAAAAGATCAATAATGAAAAAATGCCATCTAACAGCCAAAAGTAGTAATAAAACATACCCTAAGTCTTAAAAATGGTGATGAAATCTGTGCTTTGAAAAAAAAATATTGAAAATCAGCTAATTTTTTCCTCGCCTATGTTTCCTCCCTCCTTAAAATAAAAAAAAAACTATTTTTTTTACTGTTTTCATAGCCTAGGGTGTTAACTTGAATTTGCAACAAAGATTTTCGAAAAATGTGAAAAGTTAACCGTCCCGCTGTGATCGATCCTTTTTCGTTTGCTTTTTTTTCGAAACTGTCTTTTATGAAAGGGTGTAACACGTGTCTCAAAATCTATCCGTCGGATTCACACGGGCTGATCATAGTTAACATCCTCCATCGCAAAAGCGGATGTTTTTTTCCATATATTTATCAATTTCTTAATAACAAGTGATTGAAGTTATTTTTTAGGTTGGAAATCTAACTATTTTTTACTACAACTTGTTATTTTCGGGATTTTTCAAATTTCTAGGATATTCGGTCATTCGAAGGGATTATTATCATACTGAAAGTAAAATACAGACAGAAATCGTCTTTTTTTAAAAGCAAAATTGTTGTTTACAGCGCTGTTTTGGAGGTGATTTTTAGAGTTTAATAAATAGAAAAATAACTTTAAAAATAGCTAAAAAATAAATACACATCTTAATTGGTACTTTAAGGATAAGTGCAGATTACAAACATTTATTATCCCGTACTCTTGTACGTTTGTTGACAACGGTGTGCGAAAAACGCCCCCAATTGGCCACGAGTTTTTTGACTACGGTGTGTGGATATGAAAAAAAAACCAAACATATTCTTAATCTATATGGGTGCTGTGATGTTTGGTACTATCTAGAGCAAAAAAATAGAAAAAAATTCCAAATGGGTGTCTGCTAAACGTCGATTATCAATTCTCCCTATTTCTCTAATCATTTTACGTCCTATACAAAAAATATATATAAATATATTTCTGAAACAGTCTACAGAAGGTGTATGCCAAATTTGGGCCCAATGTCCCAATCGATTATCGAGATATCGTGTTTGCCGATTTGAAAAGCATCGTTTCGAGAAAAACGCGAGTATCATTAAACGGTTTTCGAAGACGTGTTGCGAATTAAAAACATTGACAACATTGAAAAAAAAGCACCGTTCTTTTTCTCCTTTCTAGAATACAATATTGCCTCAATACACCTTTTCGCTTACTCCCTCGAACGATAAAACTTCGACTCAGTGGAAAATATTGCAAAAAAGTGTATGTTTGGTTTTCGATTTATTTTCATCAACAGAGGTTTTCAACAAGGGCGGGTAGACGTTGAAATGGAATAAAACAAGCTGTGTGTGAGGCATTAACGAAATACTTTTTTTTTATTTGAAAAACCTATGTATGCCATTGTGTATGGAATATAACATCGTTCGAATGTCCGCCGCGGCTTCTCACGGTGGCACGGATCCGAGTGGTCCAATTTTCAATGACTCTGCCGCATAGATCCGGCCGAATTTGAGCGATGGCTTGGGTTATGTTGACTTTAAGGCATTACCCCCACTTGTAGCGCAAAAAAGGCCTTTTTCATGAATTTTTTAAAGAAAACTACAAAACTTTTTTAATCGATCAATATACCATCTTAAAGAACACATCTTGAAGAACTTTCGGTAATTTTTTTATTGAAAAATATTACATTGTTTAGTGGCAAATGGCCGTCAATGAAATAATGTTTTTATATACACGGTTTGCGGTGACCAACATTGCGGCGAAGTGGATCATCTGAAAAAAAAATGCGGATGGATTT
>OX101784.1:59602939-59632939 GCA_944452715.1 Ophion slaviceki
TATAAAATAGCGTGCCACTCCATCAACTCACGATGTAACGACTATATACGTGAGAAAATATATATCTTGTGCACATATTTTATTATTATATATTCATATTATTTTTATTATTATATATGTATAATGTGGTCGTGTACTTGGCATGAATATATGTTTTTATGATATATAGTAAATTACGTTTTGTTAACGGAGTATCCTTATATGCACTGCCAAAAAAAAAAAATTAATTTAAATTGTATCTGTTTGAATCAAATAGGTTTTTTCCTTGTTTCACGGCCTACTTCGATTTTATTTGTTTCAGCTATTCTCTTTAAATATTAAATATATTCAAATCAAATAAATAAAGATTCGATTCAAATAAATCTTTATTTGCTTACAATAGATATTGGAAATCCAAGTGTACTATATAGTACAGTCGTGCTGCATATTGGAATCGGAAAAAATTAGAAGAAGGCTAGTTTTTTGACAGGTGACTTTGTAGGTGCCGCGGGTGCTAAATCCAAGTTTGCCTAAAAATCGGGGTGTAGGGTTTTTTAGGGGATGAAAGGTGATGGGAGTGGATTAATGAGAAACTACAACCCCCACGAGGTCGGCGCCGGGAGGCAAAATGTTCAGAAAAATCGGAGAGTGATGATCAAATACTTGATCGACGCGTCTTTTCAAGGGCCACAACGTTCCCATTTGAACAAAAAGTATACGAATTTTTTCTAAAAAGTTATTGAATTAAAACTGATTTTTCATAATTTCACCCCACTTTTTCACTCCCAAAATGAACTTCCACGACTACGGTGCTGTGGACAAAACTAGGGCCTGGATTTTTCTGCACATTCCGTTTCACGGCGCCGACCTCGTAGGGGTTGTAGTTTGGCATTTATTCATCCCCATTCCCTTTCATCCTCTAAAAAAACCCTACACCCGATTTTTAGGCAAACTCTGATTTAGCACCCGCGGCACCTACAAAATCGCCTGTCAAAAAATTAGCCTTCCAATTTTTTCCGATCACGGGGTTTTTCCGCGACAGCACGACTGTACTAATCTGCATAAAATATTTCATAAATCCAAAATGAAATTAAACACGTAATTGAGAGTTTTACCACAATGATTTTGTATCGTAATTCGTCATTCCCTGGCCTTCTGAAATTATTTTGTTCATCGAAAATATTTCGCCTATATGGAATCGAACCTCGAATCTACCGAATGGGAAACATGTTCCCATTTGAAAAACCATTGATGACCTTGAAAACTCAAAAATTATGACCTTGACAAAAATGAATTTTTCACCACCGTAGCAGCCCTTCAAAATCAATCAAATTACCTCCTGACATTTTTTTTGTCACTCTAAAGGCAACGGAGATATTTGAGGTGGTCACGTTAAATGGTCCACCCTGTATATAAATACATACAGAGTGTCCCAGAACTGAATGCATTCCCTGAAATGGGGGGTTGGGGGTGAAATTGTGAGTCGATTGATATAAGCATGTGTGGGTCTCAGATCAACCCCTTAATTATTATTAATTTCTTAAGGCGCGCCAATCAGGTGCGCCCTATGAGCCGGCGTACGGCGCACAAACAACACGATATTCAATTTTTTTTATTAGGCTGTTGACACATCGAGGTCGGGATTTTACACACAATTGATACATAGTCTTGTGAAGATTGAGTTTTTTTTAATTAAAAAATATTGATACACAATGGAATTATTATTATTTAAACAAAGTGCAGCCGCTGCATGGCCAATCGGTGTAAATGGTTCTAGCAAGGATGCCCATCTGAAAAGGAATATAAAAAATATACTTTTATAATAATAGTAAAAGTTTCGCACGACCGGAATCTTTTTTGAAATTTTGACAATTACGAACTTGGCAAGCTGTGAAAAAAGTTCGATTTTCGAAGGAAAAACAACTTTAATGACGTTTTATTAACAGATGGATAAACATATCGAAAAATCATCTCTTCATACGATCGAAATGTTATTTATAAATACAACTAAATTTATTAAATATTACATATAAATGTAAATTTATTATATAAAAATAAAACTAATGTTATGAAATTAAAAAAAATGAGGTACGACTCGTACCAGTTGATAAGAAAAAAGCAAAATATAAAGGGTAAATCGCAGCGGAGCGGTTCGCCGTGGCACAATGAGCGATCAGACCCTGAACGAAAGTCGTCATCAGTCGGACAATTTTTGGAATTTTCACAAAATCATCGTTTCAAATTGAAGTTAAGACCCCAGACTACAAATGTACTCGATACAAAATGTAATTTTGAATTAGCAAATTTGTGCAGACCCCTTAAGGCGTTACCCCCACTTGTAGCGCAAAAAAGGCCTTTTTCATGAATTTTATTAAAGAAAACTACAAAACTTTTTTAATCGATCAATATACCATCTTAGAGAACACATCTTGAAGAACTTTCAGTAATTTTTTTATTGAAAAATATTACATTGTTTAGTGGCAAATGGCCGTCAATGAAATAATGTTTTTATATACACGGTTTGCGGTGACCAACATTGCGGCGAAGTGGATCATCTGAAATAAAATGCGGATGGATTTAGTCAAATATAAGTATAAACTAGTCTTTAATCGAAGGATTTTAAAAAATATTCATTTTTCACAAAATGGCGGACAGTCAAAGTTAATGGTTCGATTTTAACGAAAAAAAATCAAACGATTAAAGACTACATTTTTATGCATTAAATAAGCCTGCAAAATTTCAAGAAGATCGGTTCATTAGTGTTCGAGTAATCTTGGTCACCGACTTCAGAAATGCCATATTGAAAAAAACGCGTTTAAAGTTTCAATTTCAGTTTACACGAAGAAAATATTTTTTTTTGTAAACTTACATAGAGTTATCTATTCCGGGCCCATACTTGGGCCCGGATACTTATACTTCAAAAAAATGCAATAAAAAAAATCGATTTTTTCAAAATCGCAAGTGGGGGTAACCCCTTAAACAAATTTGAAATATTTCACCCTTGTAAAAACTCAAAATCAACCCTTGCCTCGTGATAAGAAAAACGTCCCTTTTTTTAGTTCCTCGAGGAATTTCCCAAGCAAATTGATTTAAATTCAAGCGGTTGACTGCCAGGTCACTTCGTTCTCCTCATTGATTTTATTTCCACCAGAATTTCGAAATAAAACTGTAAATTAATTTTTTCCAAAAAAAAAAAATAAAAAAAAAAAAATAATAAATAAAAACACACACTCGTTTTTGGGAATTACAGGGTACAAATAAATTGTTTTCCATTTGCTGCACGGATCGTTGCAACAATTAGCGACGGTCAATGAGCCCGATTGTCGAAAATTGGTGGTCGCGACGATTTCGGGATTCGCGGGGATGCAGCGACCCCGTACGGGGACGGGGGTTCGCGCAGTACGAAATTTGTCCGGCGGCGTGGAGCAGCGTCTCGTTCGTTTCGCCTCCAGTAAATTTCTATTAAGGGGCCCGCCCGGGCCGTCGCGGCGTTCGAAACAATTGGCCATTAAATCGAACGGTCCCGCGGCAGATAATAACTAGCAATAATCGTTGGGCCACCGGTTATTCGGTCGATCGTGGGACACGGCGAGGAAAACGCGAGTATATACGTAGAGCATGCTTCTGTGCATATATTGGGCGTTCCAAGTCGAAAGGGCAATGGCCCGTAACGAGTGACCTTAATCTTTTTTTTTTATAAAACCGTGGTTCGGTGTAATAACGATTATTTACGGGAAATCGGAGGCCACGATTATTTCTGCAGAAAAATTGAATTGTGTAGAAAAAAAAAACGATTACGCACACAGTAATTGAATATCAAATTTTGTGGGACCGATAATTATATAATTTGTCTGGGTTTTTATTTCAATTATTCAATAATTATATTTGATTATGACAATAAAATAATTGAGTTGCTGAAAATGATTTTTCAATTATTTTTTACAAGTTTTAATGAGGTTTTGAATAATTCTATTTAATTATTTATACAAATTATAAATAGAGACTGCCAAAATGTATATATTTATGTATATTGCTTTGGTGTAGTTGGAATTTTTTACAGTAAATTGAAGGCCACGATTACTTCGGCGGAAGAATTGAATTGTTTTGAAAAAAAAAAAAAAACGATTATGCAGGCAGTAATTGAATATCGAATTTTGGGGGATCGACAATTATGTAACTTGTCTGGCTTTTCTGTATAATTATCCAATAATTATATTCAATTATTCCAATACTTGATTATTGAATTATTAAAAAAATGAAATTATTAAAAAACTATTTTTAAATATTTTTTTAAATATTCCAATTGGATTTTGAATAATTATATCTCATTATTCATACAAATTACACATAAATAATTGAATACAATTATAATAAATATGGGTGGGAGTGTGTGTGTAAGTATGATTTTTGTCAGTTCTCAAGGGAGGACACGACTGTGATAGGCCGAAAAGGGTAGTTTTTTCGATCTTTTTTGTTTATTAGATTATTTATTTGGGATGTGAAAAAAAGTACGGTATTGAGCACACATTGAACTTATTTCCAGTAAATTTTCAAAAAAATTCTCAAAATAGCGGTCGTTAAAAAAATGAAATTTTGGCAAGATTTTTACATACATTCGGAGGCCCCAAAAAATAGCTGCGTCATTGCGGACATTTTTATTTTGAAACCAAATTTCAAATCGGACAATTATAGCTAGAGTCATGATTCCGGCCAGGTCGAAAAACGTCGTTTCGAGAAAAACGTGATTGAAAGTTTTAGTACACGCAAATCGTTGCGCCACCTGCTCTCACTAAATAATCTTTAACTTGGTCACTTTTCAATATTTTAACTTGAACATTTTTTCACATATTCGTGAATATGTATACTTGGAATAAAAAAAATCGATTTTTTTCCCGTCACAGTCGTGTCCCGCCTCAAATATCATATTAATTACGGAACTGAAAAATTATATAATAGTCCACACAGTGAATTTAATATTTATTCAATACTTAAATATTTTCCATCTATTATTTATTATTTCATTTGCTTAGTTAATTCTTTGACTTTTCGTCGAAAGTTGTATACAGGTACAAAAAATATTTTCTGATACGTTAATTTTTCATATTCATACTTACTAATTTATAAATATGTATAGGCACATACATTTGTTCATTTATAAAATGGAACGTATCCTTATTCCTACTCATCTATGAATATATTACAATATACCTGTCCATGTATGATTTTTAATTGATAAATTTTATTTATATTTATCTTCAGTAATTTCTACCATTTCCTAGTTGTTCATCCCTGGCCTTCAAAATTGTGCCCCGACAACGAGATTTTACCAATCAACGGGCAGAAAAATATTCTTTTTTTTTTACAAGGATGTACACTGTGAAAAATCTGTACGAGTTGATCGCGAATCACCCGTACATATATTTATCGATCGCTTGAGAAAGGAAGGACCTCGCGAACGTCACTTTGCCGACAGTGTCACGCGAGTTACGCCCTTACCTTAATATATACATATACATATATGAGAACGAGGTTACTGGTATGGAGAGCGAAGAGAACGAGGCATTCCTGAATTGGCAGTGGAGGAAACAAGCGAGCATCGGTAATGAGAGACCAATTAGAACACCCAACGTCGATGGAATTATCCCTGCAGGAACGTTCGAAATTCAAACTGGCTGACGTTATATTCTCGTACCCTCTCTCTCTCTCTCTCTTTCTCTGCATATATACATCCATATATATATATATATATATACACACACACACACACACACACACACACACATATATATATGTATTTTTCTGTCTCTCTTTCTTCTCGAACACGGTAATACCCTTTGGGCACGCGAACCCCCATGCAGCCAAACCAGAGAGTCTTCCCACACGTGCACAAAAATATGCCCATGGATGTGTATATACATATATATATATATATATATATATATATATAAACGACCATTAAAGACGTCTTTATATGCTACAACGTAAAACACGATCTACATACAGGGTGAAGCAACAACTATTAGCAGTACAAATATTTTGAAATCCATTATACACTAGAAGAAAACTTTTCCAACAAAAGTTGCATAACTCAAAGGGGGTCATCAAGTGGTGGCTACGAGGTTCATCCAGGTGCAGGCTCCCCGGAGATTTCACGATCGCCTCCATTTTTTTAAACGGGACCACTAATTTTTTTGCAGAATTTCACCAAGGAACTGAAAATAAGTTAAGACACCAAATTTAAGGCGAGATATACACTTACAACTATAAAAAAACAGATTTCTATTTTTTGTCTGTAAACGATGGAACTATATATGTAGAATATTTTCCCAAAGTTTCAAAGTGAAATTCGAAAAACTTCAAACGTTACAGCCCGTTAACGCTCAGCCTCACCGCTCGGATTCGGAGCGGGGGTGAACTCAAACGCATTTTTCTCAAAATTGCATTATCGATATTGGCGTGCAGGATTACTCAAAAACTATTAAGCCGATTGAGTTGAATCTTGGTAGAAATATTAATGATATTGGTACCTTCTACTTGACGAAAATTGTTTTCGAAAAATTGGGGAAAAAAAACTACTTTTTTAATTCACATTTTACAGAAATGTTGCGTGAAATGTTGATTTCTTTTTGTAAATGCGTGCCATTTTCTCAAATTTGCATTTTATTCATTTTAATTACCGTCACATAGAAACTCTACATGTTCTAACTGAATAAATGTTTGAACTTTTTTGCAAATCAAAGTCTAAGGGAAGCTAGACTGCACGCCGATTCGCAACTCCCGCGGCGACCTTGCTGTAATACTCTGCCACAGCTCCGCCATTTTGATGATGAATTAATTTTAAAAAATCGTTTCGTATACTTAGATATACTATTAAAGTAAATCTAAAGTTTGATAATTGTAGAATTATTATTTCTTACTTTATAAAATCCGTCAGTATTGCTTATTTTCTTCCTGTCTACACTGAGAAGAAAAAAATCATTGATCCAATATCAGTGGTGTTATTGAATAAAATTTCGTTGATTCAATTGTAAAATTGTTGGTGTAAATAATCGGATTTATTAGTCGTAATAAAACGCTATGGACTTTAATAACATGATAAAATTAAAAGTATTTTTTTTTCATTCAAAAGATATATTGTTAGCCGAGAACAATATATTATTGAAACTATCTAAAAAATTATCGCGAACAAATGATATAATTTTGAATGCATTTTCTGTCACGAACAAAAAAAGCGTTTCTATTCATAACATGAACATTGTTGATTCGAGTACACAAGAAAAATTTAATTTCGCTCGTTTGATTCAAATAAAATTTCTCTTGAGTAAATATGTTATTTTTTTTCACCATGTCCGATATTGATTTTAAAGTACATTATTCGTTAAAATATTAATATTTTATTTTGATTGAAAAATATTAAGCAAATGTCTGTATTGGTTAAAAAATTATGCGAACATAAAATTTGTTTCTTGCATAATTTGCATTTGGTTGAAAAAATTCAACCAAATCATGGCCGAGTGCCACCGAAATTATAGGTGTGAAGAAACCCGTAGTTCTCGAAGTAACCACTAGAAGCCGCACGCGCGCTCGTTTCTCGTAAGCGTAGCGCGAACCGAAAATCTACTTAAACATCGGAGAAACTCTAAAGAGTATCGCTTCTTGGCCTGTGGCTGAGATCAAAGTGTAGTATCTGTTCTCATCAGTGGAATATCTGATATTCTCTCCATGGATATTCCATTGGATATCTGATATTCTCTCCACTATTGTCGTGGATGATCTTTCGAATGCTCGCTTTTTATTTACGATTTAAAAAAAATTGAATAACTTTCAATTTTTTAAATAAAACGAATTCGATCAAACACTTTATTGTGACAAGTCTGTCCTATTCCAAAGAACTGCATGCGATTTTTCAAATATTTTCAGCAATTACCGTGAGTGTACATTTATTTGAACCAACAATCAAGAAATGTTCGCAAGTGCACATACAATCATATTAAGAACATGACTTCTCGAATTCACAAATATATTCTTTTGATTGCAATGAACATTTATTTCATCGAATATTATGTTTTTTTTTCTACCACAGACTAAATGCGTAGCTACAGATGACACCTGTACTGTGTGGTAAAAAAGTACCATTATTTCATGAAATAATTAGGCAGTAGCAATTGCTTAATTATTTCATCCATACATCTACGGATTGTGTGTAGAATGATTTCAATAGAATTTAATTTTATTTGAAGGATAATGTATATATTCAGAGAACAGAAGAGATTTTCAAATAGAATAATATGTTATTTGAATCAATCACATTTTCCAATATTTTATAGTATTGTAACAATATCATACATCGGTGGCACTCTGCGTTCAGGCATTTATTTGAATCAACCAATATATTTTTTTGATTCAATTGGTTTTTTTTCTCAGTGTAAATGTATATCCCGCCTTAAAGATGTTCGATCGAGATTTAGTATGAAAAACGATAAAAAAAGAAATTTCAATGTTTTTAGACCAGAATCAAAACGGTGCAAGCACTTATTCTTACGAAGGGTGCGCGAAGTGACGGCCACCACTTTCAATGCAGGCTTGCAATCTGATTCGCATTGATTGCATTGCACTTTCGTGACATTCTCCGTAAATTTTAAGATCGTGTCAACTTCCCGAGCAGAAGTTTGTTGGTGAGTCCCCGGATCCTATGTAATCCCTTGTAATCCAAGTGGATCCCGCCCTATTTCCCGATTGGTGTCATTGGGAAATTCCTTAAGGGGGGAGACAACTCTAGGCGAGGAAAAAAGGTACCGATTTTCATGATTTTTTTCAAAGGAAAGATTTCTCCAGCATTTTTGAGACTTAGGGTATGTTTTATCACCACTTTGGCTGTTATATCGTATTTTTTTAAATTAATCTTAAAAAATGGCGGTGGTACGACACGTTATTCTAAACGGATTGCGGCGGATGTTGTCAAACGGCGTGACTCGTAGCGTCGACGGAATTAATCTGTAAATAAACCAACGAAGATTTTTCTTTTGTTAATACTCATACGCAGAATATGAACCAAGAAAAAGTGAGAAATGTTGAAAATCGATGAAACGGTACGTTTTAATGCAAAAAGATTGAATTTTTCGAAAAAACTGGCCACATTTTGCAATAAATAAATACTTTTTTGTTGTTTTCAAAAACATTTGGTGTCATGTTTTAGACAATAAGGTTAGAAAGATCTATAGCAAATTTGATGAGAATCGATTGATTAGTTTTTTAGCCGTCACGCCAGTTTTGAAACTGCAGTTCAGAAGACTGCCATAGCTCCGCCATTTTTAAAGATTGGTAAAAAAAATACCACGTGACAGCCAAAAGTAGTAATAAAACATACCCTAAGTCTCAAAAATGGTAAAGAAATTTTTCGTTTGAAACAAAAAATCAGAAGACACATTTATTATGGCAATCACAAACTCCTCGTTGATTTCCAAAACGAGGTGATACGATTCTTTGAGGCGAACAATGTAAATATAGCCTCTAAGACTCACCTGGATTCTGCTTACACGCTCACTTGAGTGTTCGCCGTCCATTTCGTTGAAACTCATATGTGTGATAAAGCATTGGAAACTATTAGACACGTATTTTTTTTTATCTGCGGAAAAACGGTTTTAAGGGTGAAACCACCCCTCAAAGAAAGGCGCGTCGAGGGGTGGTTTTGCAGTTTCACCCACAAGCAGTCCACCGATCCGAATGAAACAAAAACCTAAATTCTTGTAATGGAAAACGATAAAAAATCCACTGTAGGATAATTTAAAAAATGAAATTAAGGGGTGACACGCTTTTCCATCAGGGGTCGTTTCCTCCCTTAAAAACGTTTTTCCGCAGATTAAAAAAAACGTGTATAATAGTTTGCAATGCTTCATCATATATATGAGTTTCAACAAAATTTGAGGTGGACACTTAAGGGGTTTATACAATCAGGAGGCCCAAAAAGATCGGTGAGAAAAAAACTTCGATTAATTACTAAAAAACATACTGGAAAAGTTTTTGTTAAAATTTGGGACTGATCGGTTTAGTCGTTTCCGAGAAATCTTGCTGACCGACTTTAAAAACACTGTTTTGAGAAAAACGCGTTTAAGGGGTTACCCCCACTTGCGATTTTGAAAAAAATCGATTTTTTTTTATTGCATTTTTTGAAGTGCAATTTGAAGTGCAGTTTTTTTTTTGATGCCCGGAATAGATGACTCTATGTAAGTTTACAAAAAAAAATATTTTCTTCGTGCAAACTGAAATTGAAACTTTAAACGCGTTTTTCTCAAAATGGCATTTCTGAACTTGGTGACCAAGATTACTCGAACACTAATGAAGCGATCTTCTTGACATTTTGCAGGCTTATTTAATACATAAAAATGTAGTCTTTAATCGTTCGATTTTTTTTTCGTAAAAAATGGCCGTTTTATAGCCAAAAAACGGCCGTTTTTTTTTTCGTTAAAATCGAACCATTAACTTTGACTGTCCGCCATTTTGTGAAAAATGAATATTTTTTAAAATCCTTCGATTAAAGACTAGTTTATACTTATATTTGACTAAATCCATCCGCATTTTTTTTCAGATGGTCCACTTCGCCGCAATGTTGGTCACCGCAAACCGTGTATGTAAAAACATTATTTCATTGACGGCCATTTGCCACTAAACAATGTAATATTTTTCAATAAAAAAATTACTGAAAGTTCTTCAACATGTGTTCTTTAAGATGGTATATTGATCGATTAAAAAAGTTTTGTAGTTTTCTTTAAAAAAATTCATGAAAAAGGCCTTTTTCGCGCTACAAGTGGGGGTAACTCCTTAAAGTTTCAAAAGCACTTTCGAACGCTCTGACACGTCATTACAAAAGTGCGTGTAACTTCGAGAATATTCGCCGGATTGACAATATATTTTCTGTGTGTATACTGAAATATATGTACATTACGAAAACAATTTTTTTTAACAATCGAGTTTTCGAAAATTTTAGTGGTACACAACCCCTTACGTGATGTTCCTTGTTAGTATCAAACGTCAATTACAACCTGTTCCTTAATACAGACTGACGCGATTAATAAGACAATACAATCAATGCCAGTCAGATTGCAAGCGTGTATTGAAAGTGGTGGCTATCACTTCGAACACCCTCCATAGAGTTAAGTATTTCCACCCTTTTTTCAATCGATTCTAGCCCAACCCAACATCAACATTTCTATTTCATCGATTTTTCATACTGATTCTCGATCTATCATCTCGAATTTTAGTACATAAACTTATTTCGAATTCCTTAATAAAATTCCGTACAAAAAATAGTGGCCCCATATAAAAAAATGGAGCACACCTTGAAATCTCCAAAGGGCCTTCCCTGGATGAATCTCGTAGCCACCCCTAGACGACCCCCTCCGAGCAATGCAATTTCCATCGGTCAAGTTTTCTCCCAATTCCGGTAGGCTAAAAAACACTTCCACTGCTAATAGTTGTTGCCTCACCCGGTACATTAACCCCACACCCGTGCAAGCCTTTGCGAGTCTCCGATTAACCGCGTTCGCGTTTCGCCAAAAGTGCCGCATTTTCATAAAGCTCCGCGTCCTATACGTGACCAACGATAATAATTGAAAGGGGATTGCACGATTGATCAATCAATTAACAACAAAAAAAAAAACAGAAAAGTCATATCAAAGCGGCAAGATTAATCAGCTCTATGGGAACGAAAACGGGAATCTTAATTGCGCGAAGCAAATTGTTATTAATACACATACACATCTGTGTATACATATTTCCAATGCGGAAACTGGAAGTGGCGTGAATAAAAGTAATACGAAAAGATTGGCGAGAGGCCAGTCACGATCACCGGGATCTTTGCTCCGCCCGCGATTTTATATTCGCTCTCCCAAATATATATATATATATATATATATATATATATATATATATATATATATATATATATATATATATATATATATATATATATATATATATATATATATATATATATATATATATATACATTCTTCGCTGTATCCCTTCTCCCGATCTTTTATTTTGTTTTCTCTCATTCTCTCGCTCTGCCACGTACGCCCCTCGTTACTTTGGTCTCGCTCAATTTACACTCCTCGTATAATTAACCGGAGTATGAAAAATGGCCGGCCACGTGCTACCGTAGCACATCGCGCGCGAGAGAAAGACGAAGAGCGAGACAATTTGCGCTCCATAGTGTTTGAGGCACATATACATATACATATACATATACATATACATATACATATACATATATATATGTGTATATATATATATATATATATATATATATATATATATATATATATATATATATATGTATACAGATATATGAATGTATGGGTGTGAGCAACATTTGCAAAGCCGGGAAGAGCTCGCGCCCGACCCGCCAAGATTTATAGTTATTAATTTTATAATGGACTCGTCATCTGGGCGTCCTCGTGCGGCGCTCTTGCGAAAACGCTTACACGTATGTATATGTATATGTATGTGTATATATATATATATATATATATATATATATATATATACACATACATACATATTTATATAAATATATACATATATGTATATGTATATATCTTGTGTAAACCATAACGCTTATAATTCGCTGGACCGCAGTTCTCGCATGACTTTTTAAATGTGGCCAACCTGTCCAAGTCGCGAGGCCGCTAATGGAGACGTTTAACGGAAAATCAACCGTGGACACGAAATAATTCGATCGTTACGGGACTGTAACTTCATTGGCGTAGCCAGGAGGGGGCACAGGTGGGCATGTCCCCCCCCCCCGCCCCACAAGGAATTCTGGTGTTGCCAAGAAAAAAATCACTCCAAAATGAGGAAAATGCGAATAAATGATTAATTGCACTCGCTTCACCCAAGCAAGCATGAAGAAATAATTGTATAAAACTTGAATTATTTTCTTCATCGTAATTTCGTAACTTGTTTAAAATTCGCTTTGTTGCGTGAACTAAAGAGATATTCAAATTTCACGATTAAGTGAATTGTGAGCAACATACATGTACTTTGGATTTGCCGGCTGATATACTTACAGCGGAATACTGGAAGATCAATATTTGCGAGTAATAGATAATATCATTGTAAATCTAAAACCTCGATTTGAGAATCTACCTTCAGCTTATGCTGTTGACGCATTTTTAAAATTGAATATGAAGAACGCAGAGGATTTAATTAATAACTATTTAAGTATCTTAATGATTGATACGGCCTTAGAAGTTGAAGCGAGGATCGTGAAAAACATCATTTCATTTAAAAATGATGAAATAGATGCTGGACATTTGGGAAAGACTGTTAAGGGGAGGGTAGGGGTTTGCATTTTTGAAAAATCGATTTTTTTGTCTTTTCTTATAGTTAAACATTTCAAGAATATAATCCCGAAATTTCAAGTCAATCAGAGCAAAACTCTCGAAATTATTGACTATTTCGTCCCGCTCCTTTAACACTGTAGCCCCGACTTCTCTAAACTTCAAACACGTTTTTCTCGAAACCACTTTTTCAAAATCCGTGTTCACTGCCATTTGAAAACTACATGACCGATTTATTTCGAACTTGGTACACACTTTCTACATATAAAATACCTCCTCCCAACGGTCAGTTTGAGATTTTTTTTACATTGAGGGGGTTTTCCACCCCCAAAATGGCGGAATTTTTCGTAAAGAATAGCACTTTTCACTTTACATGACCACCAAAAATTTAGAAATGAAAAAAAAAAATTATCAAAGAACGTTGGGGAGAGGATTTGATGATACTTTGACTAAATTTTAATGGTACCTGATTTCAGATAATTTCTAGCTGAGATACAGTGAACACCGCAAATCGTGTTTTTCCAAAGGTGTTCTTGGAAAAGCTTTGTTACCGGCTTGTTTGTGGATATTTTCGCGTACAAATTTCACGGAATGTTCTTGAAATGACACTTAACAATATACAAAAGGTTTCAATAAATTTACTCTATCCATATAGATGAAAAAAAATTCGCAAAAAGTGTTTTTTTTTTTCACGCTGAAACCCCTACCCTCCCGTTAAGAAGAAGCACTGCCCTAACTTATAAAGGGTGTCTGAAAGTGACCTGACATTTTGAATTGTGGGCCATTTTTTGTGGCGAACGTAGAGTACTAATCTTTGGGAACTGGCATCAGAAAGTATCGAGGTTTATTCATGGAGAATTACACGATCGAGCAACGCATAGCAATTGTTATTTGATGCATTGTTGCGGCATAGTTATTGCAGACGAAGCAGTGGAGGAACTTTTTTTGGTGCCTCCGAAGGCAGCGCGTAAGTCGCTTGGATCTCAATATTTTTCTATGAAAAAATTATGTAAAATAGGTTAAATATAGCCAAATATATTCTTAATTTTCCACAACATTTAATTGAGTACTTTTCTTTCAAAAAACTCCCGAAAATCATCCAAATTTTCAGCGTTCACACTGGTATAGCCCCTTAATGAAATTAATTCGCAATTATGCCAAAATGTTATTGAAAATTTCGTCAAAAGAGTGAACGTTTGCAAACAGGGACGAGACGGCCATCTATCGGTTATTGTGTTCCACACATAACCTCCATGTTTGTATCTTATATTAATATAAAAACATTCGTACTTTTCAAATAAATTATTCGTTTCATCAATAAATTAAAATGTCAGAGCATTTTGAGACACCCTGTATAAACTTTTTCAAACAGCATTAATATTCCCAGTGAGCTCCGCCGGCTGTCAGAGGAGTGTTTCTGCCATGGGGCGGATAAAAACGTGGCTTAGAAGCACTTCAGGAACGGTTTTCTCATATGTCACTGCTGATCATAGATAATGACATTGTTAAAAAAAAATTGAAAATGAAAGCGTTGGGCCGACTTTAACGGAGACTTTGTCCTTGAAAGCAGCGGGAGATGTTAGCGGCTCAACATGAGCAGCTAGAAGAAGAGGAGGGATGCCTCTATGGACCAGGCATTGCCGATTAGCGGTAATTATAACCACATTTGTGTAAACACATTACAAAACTTTAAACGCGTTTTTCTCGAAAACACGTTTTTAAAAATGGCTGACATTCTCCTGACCGCTGTAATTAACATATCGACCTGAAATTTGGAGAGCATACTCAGAAAATATGTCTTCACGGAATGACGGATCGTTTTTTCGATAGATACATTTTTGCATTTATTATTTATCTTTTTATGCGAAAAAAACGCGAAAATTCGATTTTTTTAAATTGCCGCCATTTTCCGAAATTTGTACTAAACGAAAAACCCATCCGTCATTCCATGACCAAAGGGTCACAGATTGATAATATGCTTTGAATTTGTGTTTCAGATCAACAAAGAGGGGGCAGTGATGTCAGCCGTTTACCTCCCGCGATTTGAGGACCTGTTTTCGCGGAGTTGGAACGGTCGCCATTTTGGTTTAAAAAAAAAAAAAAAATTTTAACGTTCTGTATATCATGAATAAAAGCAAGAAAAAAACCGCACTCAAAAAGCTTTACTCGGTTCCTTTAAAAAAAATAAAATGTAAACACCTGAAATATGGCACTCCAAGGACAAAGTCTCCCTTAAGAGAAAAAAATAAAAAGTCAACATTTATGAAATTGAGTACCTACGGAAAGTAAAGTTTAAAGACTGGGAACTGGATTAAAGAGTGATAAAAAGTTAGTTGATCATTTTTTAGATATCGCGAGAACATGACATTAATGTTGACATGAACGAGTGATTAAGGGGCCATACCAGTCTGAACGCTGAAAATTTGGGCGATTTCCAGGATTTTTTTGGAAGAAAAGTATTCAATTAAATGTTTTGGAAAATTGAGAATATATTTGGCTATATTTTACCTATATTACATGATTTTTTCATAGAAAAATATTGAGATCCAAGCGACTTATGCGCTGCCTTCAGAGGCGCCAAAGAAAGTTCCTCCACTGCTGACATGATTCCGGCCGATTGAGTAGCTAAAACCGAAAAAGGAAAAAATATCGTTAAACTGGAAGGTATTTCCTGTACAATAACGTAGGATTTTCTAACAATATCAAAATCTAACAAAATGGCGTAGTTATGAAAAAAGTTTGTTTTCTTGCCTATAAAATGGACGTTTTTTTTCAATGCCAAATCATCAATTTTCATCCAATTAAAAATATCCTACGTCATTGTAGATTAAATATATTCAAGAGGACTCAGTTTAAATTTCAAGTCAATCGGATAATTGCTCTTTGAGTTGCAATGTCAGCAAATTTGAAAAATCTCCTTTCGAGAAAAACGCGTTTAAATATTCAACTATCGATTTTTGCAAGATAAAATGATATTTACCACAAAAACTGCTTATCAGCTATACCTGGCCCATACAATGGACCCTCCTCTTCCTCGAATAATGCCTGCTGAGAGGCTGAAGCTTTTCACACTGGTATAGCCCCTTAAAACTTCATATTTTATCTGTGTTACGTGATTATCGACTATTGTGGAAATTTTATTTAAAAAAATATGATTGTGAGCGAAACAACTTTTTGTGCCCCCCCCCCTCCCTCCGAGGCCCACCATAAAAAATGCTGGCTACGCCAATGACTGTAACGTATATGCCATGCGTGTATTTGTAAGAGCGTAGAATGGACCAGCGGAAGATTCATGAAGTGTGTATATACACACACACACACACACACACACACACACACACACACACACACACACACACACACACACACACACACACACACACACACACACACATATGTATATGTATATGAATATTTAACTGTAAATGTATATCATGTGTATGTGCATATGTACACGGTGTCCTGTAATTAATGGATAATCCTGCAACTGTCGATAGGTCAGATCATGTCCTACCATATGCTGGAATTTCAGTTTAGTAAAATTCCCACGGTTTTCGAGATTTTGGGTTTGATGTTATTTAAAAAAAAAATCATCTGCTTTTGATTTTTTGCATTCCATTTCTACAAATGATAACTTTTTTGACCCGGTTTTTCAAAAAATACTCTTGTTTATTTGTTTTTTTTCCAGAAAAGTTTTCTTTGTAACCATAAATGTTAAGGAAATTTTATGAAAAAGTTGTTATGCAGAATTTCCATACAAACCAATTCTAACAACTGACATTGATAGCCTTCGGTGTAAAAAAATGTACAACGCATATCGTGCCAATTAATTTAAACAGTTGCTTAGTTATTGTCGATTCATGTCATTTGTAGAAATGGCATGGGAAAAACCAAAAGCAGATGATTTTTTTTTATAATATAAACCTCAATACCTTGAATACCGTGGAACATTAATTAAATTAAAATTCTAGCATATATTAGGACATGAGATGACCTATCGATAGATGCAGGATTATCCGTTAATCACGGGACACCCTGTACATGCAGTCGACTAAAATGCATTTGTGTGCATACGGACATATTCGTGCTTGAGCACTGAGTGTTTAAATGCAAAACGGCGTGGCCGAGATCGTTTTATGGGCTTAATGGTCCACGTACATCCGTATGGCAGTATTTTATTTATATTATTCCTGGTTTTCAGGACAGCGGCTGCAAATGAAAATCATAATGGCGATAATAATTGGACAGGTGTGGAAAAACTTTCAGAACTGCAAAATGAATTTGAAGGGTACACTACTGTGCTAGCTCGTGGGTGGAGTACTGCACAAAATGTACAGACAGAACAGTAAAAGGGAAATTCGTTTTGCAGTTTAGGAAGTTTTTTACGTGGGTGCAAGGATTATCGTGTGTTGTGAATTAGGATTTATGCGAATGGAAAAGTGTCGTACGCAAGAGTTGCAGCGGGGAAGAGGTATGTCGGTTGTGTTTTGCATTTTAGGGGTCTGGATGAGCTGGAGTATTGAGAGAGGCGATTTTTTAATTGTTTTTTGGTAGCTCAGGGTCTTGGCTCTAATTTCGGAGTTTTGAGAAAATGTTGAGAATTGACAGAGTTCTGACGATTTTTTTAAGGCGTTACCCCCACTTGTAGCGCAAAAAAGGCCTTTTTCATGATTTTTTTTAAAGAAAACTACAAAACTTTTTTAATCGATCAATATACCATCTTAAAGAACACATCTTGAAGAACTTTCAGTAATTTTTTTATTGAAAAATATTACATTGTTTAGTGGCAAATGGCCGTCAATGAAATAATGTTTTTATATACACGGTTTGCGGTGACCAACATTGCGGCAAAGTGGATCATCTGAAAAAAAAATGCGGATGGATTTAGTCAAATATAAGTATAAACTAGTCTTTAATCGAAGGATTTTAAAAAATATTCATTTTTCACAAAGTGGCGGACAGTCAAAGTTAATGGTTCGATTTTAACGAAAAAACGGCCGTTTTTGGCTATAAAACGGCCATTTTTTTCGAAAAAAAAATCGAGCGATTAAAGACTACATTTTTATGTATTAAATAAGCCTGCAAAATTTCAAGAAGATCAGTTCATTAGTGTTCGAGTAATCTTGGTCACCGACTTCAGAAATGCCATTTTCAGAAAAACGCGTTTAAAGTTTCAATTTCAGTTTACACGAAGAAAATATTTTTTTTTGTAAACTTACATAGAGTCATCTATTCCGGGCCCATACTTCTGTATGGGCCCGGATACTTATACTTCAAAAAAATGCAATAAAAAAAATCGATTTTTTCAAAATTGCAAGTGGGGGTATACCCTTAAGGGGCAGAGCGCTCACTGCGACGTGGTTAACAGCCACTGCGATATGCCCGTTTTTATTTCTCGTTTTCGCGAAACTATTTTTTGGAACTTGGACGAAGCATAGTTTATAACATTTTCTATCATATTACCCGATGATTTTTTCACACATTTATCCATTTGTGAGTAACAAACGATTAAAGTTGTTTTTTTTGGTGAATATTTACAAGTGGGGCTCCAGCCCTAATCGGCTCCAAACATTTTTTCACGTGTTCGGGGCTATTTTGCAGTATAAAAATATGTTTTTTATGATGGGGAGGGGGGGGGTGTATTTTATTAAGAAAAAAAATATATTCCACGCATCTCGGATGGGTGCGTGGAATTGTGGGGTTCGTAGAACACTGGAGTGGGCGGGGGGCACCTCGGATGCGTGCGTGGAATTGTGGGGTTCGTAGAACACTGGGGAAGGAGGGGTACGTGAAAAATACTTCCGGAAAAAATATTCGATTTTTGAAATGCGTTTGTTTGGGTTTTTCCTTCAAAAGTGTAAAAAAAAGTTTGGGGGTTGAAATAAGGGTTGAAATTGTCTTCCCCCGACTTAAATATTACAAACAAAGTGCCTGGAAATACATCGATTAGGTACAAAATTTCTAAACCCCTTTTCTAGCTGAAGCCCCACTTGTTAATATTAACCTTTTTTTCGTCGTAAATCGAACTTTTTCTTCTACAGCTCGCCATTCTCGTTGATTTCGAAATTTCGAAAATTTCAGAACATGTATCCAGTCATACTTTATTTTTATTTTAATACTTTATTATTTACTTTAGTTTTACTTTAGCTTTATCATTATACTAAAATATTTCTACTCGGGAAGTAGATTGTTTTATTTTTCATGGTATTTTGTTTATTGATCTTTCAAAATGGCGGAGTTGTGGCACGGTCTTCTGAATTGCACCATCAAAACTGGCGTGAAGTATTGTTAAAAAACTAATCGACCGATTCTAGTGAAATTTGGTATAAATATTTCTAACATTATTGTCTAACACATGACCATAAACGTTTTTAAAAATTGAAAAATGAAGTATTTTTTTATTGCTACATGTATCTATTTTGTCCCAAAAATTCAATCTTTTTGTTTGAAAGCGTACTATTTCATCGATTTTCAACATTTCTCACTTTTTCTTGGTTCGTATTCTGCTTATGAGTATTAATGAAAGAAAAATCGTTGGTGTTTTTTCAGATTAATGCCGCCAATGTTATATGTCACGCCGTCTGACTACATCCGCCGCAATCCGGTTAGAAGACCGTGCTATCCCTCCGCCATTTTTATAGATTAATAAAAAAATACCGTGTAACAGCCAAAAGTATTAAGGGAGACTTTGTCCTTGAAATTTTCAAAAAATCAATTTGAGCTCAACATGAGCAGCTAGAAGAAGAGGAGGGATGCCTCTATGGACCAGGCATTGTCGATTACCGGTAATTATAAACACATTTGTGTAAACACATTACAAAACTTTAAACGCGTTTTTCTCGAAAACACGTTTTTAAAAATGGCTGACATTCTCCTGACCGCTGTAATTAAGATATCGACCTGAAATTTGGAGAGCATACTCAGAAAATATGTCTTCACGGAATGACGGATCGTTTTTTCGATAGATACATTTTTGCATTTATAATTTATCTTTTTATGCGAAAAAAACGCGAAAATGCGATTTTTTTTAAATTGCCGCCATTTTCCGACATTTGTACTAAACGAAAAACCCATCCGTCATTCCATGACCAAAGGGTCACAGATTGATAATATGCTTTGAACTTGTGTTTCAGATCAACAAAGAGCCGTTTACCTTCCGCGATTTGAGGACCTTGTTTTCGCGGAGCTGCAACGGCCGCCATTTTGTTTTTTTTTGTTTTGTAACGTTCTGTATATCATGAATAAAAGCAAGAAAAAAACCGCACTCAAAAAGCTTTACCCGTTTCCTTTAAAAAAAATAAAATGTAAACACCTGAAATATGGCACTCCAAGGACAAAGTCTCCGTTAATCAAACATACCCTAAGTCTAAACAAAATGATGGAAAAATATTCCCTTTAAAAAAATCATGAAAATCAAAAATGTTTTTCTTGCCTAAAGGTATTTCGCGCCTTAACAATTGAAAAATTACGAAAACAACAGTTTTGAACACGAGCCTATGTAAAAATATCCTAGGTATTTCGCGCCTTAACAATTAAAAAATTACAAAAACAACATTTTTGAACACGACCCTATAATAAAGTTTTCTAATTCAATTTTTTACTGGTTCCATTTTACTTGTTTTAAAAAACCTCAAATTTAGCCTTTGTTTCAAAGAGCTGGAGTGCGTTAATCCTTAAGGCCTTAGGCTACAGTAACGGGTATAAAATCATGTGCTAATTTAACAATTTTTTTTCGTATGAATAAGTGATTCACTTATAAAATGAATTACACATCTATTAAGTATGAATATAAAGTTGTTAGAAAAAAAATATTTCCGATGTACAAAATGGCCGACTACTAATATTTTCTTTTGTTACCTTTTTTTAGGCAATCCACGGCGTGACACTTAGCATCCACAATTTTTTTCCTAGAACAAAAAACAAAAATTCTCGTCAATCTACATTAGAAAATCTAGAGAAGTACGTACGGAATTTACAAAATATGGTTTTTTTTTCAAAAGTTGTAGTATTTGAACTTAAGAAATGAATTTTCAGTGAAAAATTTCGTTATAACTGATCATAAACTGCTCATAAGAAGAAAAGTTTTCGATTAATCAGAAATTCCGTACGTACTTGTCTGCGAAATGCAATTAGGAACATAACTTTTAAATTTGATGTAAATCGAGTGAAAATTGTTGAAATTATTTGTTACGCCAATTGGAAAAAAGCTGTTTCGAGAAGTTTCGAGTAGTCGGCCAGTTTGTACATCGAAAAATATATATATATATATATATATATATATATATATATTTTCTAACAGCTAGATATTCATACTAAATAAATGTGTAATTAATTTTATGAGTGAATCAGTTTTCATTCGACAAAAATTTGTTAAATTCGCACACGATTTTATACCCGTTACTGTGGCATAAGTCCTTTAGTAGTAATAACTTAATTTTTTATCAGTATTTTTCAATTTAAAAAAAGTTCACACCTCGCAAAACTATGTATTAATTTTGTGTAAAATCTCAACCTCGTAATTCCAATACTCTCATCAAAAAGAAATATTGAAATCCGTCCTTTTTTTCGGCCCCGAGTTTGTGCATTTTAATTATAATAACAAATATCGTAATAGTAGAAAATTGTTCTCATACTCAACGTACTCAAAAGTCTTAAAAATAATTTCCAACCAACGTTAGCATATTCACATGAACGTCATTTCCAGCACCGTCCTCAAAACAACCGAATGGCCTGATAATCAACATTACATAGATAAAAGTGATCCAAAAAGTCCATTTCCAATAGAAACGTCGTGAACTGTACGAGACCGAGAACAACCATCGACACTGGATTACTTTTCGTTGAGTCAGAATCCAAAAGGCGTCCGTCATCGCGTCTTCTCGCTTGACCAGGGGCCCCTCTCGATGTCTTGATCCACAAGCGCTGATCGCAGACACACGATAGAAGCAGAACGAGGTAGGCGTGCCAACAAAACAGTTTATACGCGTTTTTTTTAATAGTCGATTCACCTAATTGCGATTAGGATACTTAGCGCTTCCGTTCCAAAGGCTATTACTATACCTAATCACCATGGCACATGGCATGCCTCAGTCACCACATGACCCAATACGGAAATATTGCCAATCCAAGAAAAAAAAAGAAAAAAATGTTTCGGGCAATTTTTTCTTCGGCAAAAATTTTGGTAACTTAAGGGGTTACCCCCACTTGCGATTTTGAACAAATCGATTTTTTTTATTGCATTTTTTTGAAGCATAAGTATCTGAGAATAGATGACTCTATGTAAGTTTACAAAAAAAATATTTTCTTCGTGTAAACTGAAATTGAAACTTTAAACGCGTTTTTCTCAAAATGGCATTTCTGAAGTCGGTGACCAAGATTACTCGAACACTAATTAACCGATGTTCTTGGAATTTTGCAGGCTTATTTAATACATAAAAATGTAGTCTTTAATCGTTCGATTTTTTTTCGAAAAAAATGGCCGTTTTATAGCCAAAAAACGGCCGTTTTTTTTCGTTAAAATCGAACCATTAACTTTGACTGTCCGCCATTTTGTGAAAAATGAATATTTTTTAAAATCCTTCGATTAAAGACTAGTTTATACTTATATCCATCCGCATTCTTTTTTCAGATGATCCACTTCGCCGCAATGTTGGTCACCGCAAACCGTGTATATAAAAACATTATTTCATTGACGGCCATTTGCCACTAAACAATGTAATATTTTTCAATAAAAAATTACTGAAAGATCTTCAAGATGTGTTCTTTAAGATGGTATGTTGATCGATTAAAAAAGTTTTGTAGTTTTCTTTAAAAAAAATCATGAAAAAGGCCTTTTTTGCGCTACAAGTGGGGGTAACGCCTGAAACGATGCCTTAATATCTTAAAAATGACAAACCCAAAGGATTGAGGTGGGAAAAATGTCTAAATACTTCTATTTTGAATTTTGGCGCACCGTCTCTCAGTACGATGCAACCCGTACCGAAAAGTTTAAACGCGTTTTTCGCGAAACTACATTTTTCAAGTCGGCCGGACTCACAACTCGAACAAATCTTGACCGATTGACTTGAAATTTTAACTGTACATTCACAATTACATTCTGCATAGAAGTACGTAGGATTTTTTCGATATATTACATAGTTTTTTTTATAAACAATTTTCGAACGATGTTTTTTTTGAGAATTTTGAACTTTTATTTAAAAAACGCGATGTTTTTGCAATAATCGATATATCAAAAAAATCCTACTAACTTCTGTAGCTATTTGGATGTATAATCGAAAATAAAAATTGTATTCACTGTAAATTAAAAATTGCAGGTGCCGTTGGATGGCCGCGCGCCTCTAAAAAAGGCTTCGTCGAAGAAAAGCTGTGCAGCGGCCATTTTGTTTTATATTACTTTGAAAAAATACTTTGTACAGCTTACGATATGTACAATAAAGGAACTTTTTCAGAATTTCGGATTACCCCATTGTCCCGTTAAAAAATTCCAAAATATACTTATTTTTTTTCCCGCTACAGTGGCCTCATCCCTTAAGGGGAGGGCGCACTAAGAAGTACGTCACCGCGAGGGAAGGAAAGGAACCCCCCCCCCTTCCGGCGCGCAGGTTCCATCACCAGACATACCTCTGACTCCAGAAAACCCCAGAAAACCCCAGAAAACCCCAGCGTAGGAAAAATGGGGAGTCTCTCATCTTTTTCTACACGCTCGGCCCCAAGCCGCAATATTTAAGGCCTTATACACGCGATTTCGCCGATTTTCGAAGGTACTTTTCTAGACGCGGTTAAAAAAAATGACGTATACATTGACAACATTTGTTTTACAGATCATTTATGCACATGGTTAAATATTTGTAAAAAAAATCAGAAACATTAACAAATGGCGGAGATATAACATAATAAAGCAATGCATTTTTTTTTCGCGCGCGGTGATGGTGAAAGTTTTCGCTATCGATGTGGGTGTCTAAAAAAAATCAACATATTTATAATTGAATACTGAATGTATCTTCAGTGTGAACCAACAATATTATTAAAAAAAAATTATTATAATAAAAATTCGCAATTTAAAATTTTTTTACTCAATTTTCTGTCGGTATTTTATTTTTTTACATTTTTTTGTGTCATTGAAATTTTTGTTTCTGTGCTTCACACGATTGGTGATGCTACTAAAGAATATGTTGTAAAAATTTCAAAGCCAATGCCTCACAAGGAACATTACTCAAGGGTTCGCTTTTTATTTCTTTGAAACTCATAAATGTGATAAAGCATTGAAAACTATTAGACACGTATTTTTTTTATCGGCAGAAAAACGGGTTTAAGTCGTCACCCCCACTTGTAGCGCAAAAAAGGCCTTTTTCATGAATTTTTTAAAAGAAAACTACAAAACTTTTTTAATCGATCAATATACCATCTTAAAGAACACATCTTGAAGAACTTTCAGTAATTTTTTATTGAAAAATATTACATTGTTTAGTGGCAAATGGCCGTCAATGAAATAATGTTTTTAGATACACGGTTTGCGGTGACCAACATTGCGGCGAAGTGGATCATCTGAAAAAAAAATGCGGATGGATTTAGTCAAATATAAGTATAAACTAGTCTTTAATCGAAGGATTTTAAAAAATATTCATTTTTCACAAAATGGCGGACAGTCAAAGTTAATGGTTCGATTTTAACGAAAAAAAACGGCCGTTTTTTGGCTATAAAACGGCCATTTTTTTTTTCGAAAAAAAAATCGAACGATTAAAGACTACATTTTTATGTATTAAATAAGCCTGCAAAATTTCAAGAAGATCGGTTCATTAGTGTTCGAGTAATCTTGGTCACCGACTTCAGAAATGCCATTTTGAGAAAAACGCGTTTAAAGTTTCAATTTCAGTTTACACGAAGAAAATATTTTTTGTAAACTTACATAGAGTCATCTATTCCGGGCCCATACTTCTGTATGGGCCCAGATACTTATACTTCAAAAAAATGCAATAAAAAAAAATCGATTTTTTCAAAATCGCAAGTGGGGGTCACCCCTTAAGGAAGGAAACCATCTCTCCAAGAAAGACGTGTCGAAGAGTGATTTTGCGGTTTCATCGATAAGCAGTCCACCGATCTGAATGAAACAGAAACCAAAATTCATCTAATGTAAAGTGATGCAAAATTCACTATGGAAGTATTAAACGAAAAATTAAGGGGTGACACGCCTTTCGTTGAGGGGCGGCTTAAAACCGTTTTTCCGCCGATAAAGAAATGAATTTCGAATATTTGTCAATATTTCATCACACATATGAGTTTCAATAAAATCGAAGGTGAACATTTATGTGATGTTTCTTGTTAGATTTTTATTAAACGTTTAAAAAATGGGTTTGAGAGGATCAGTTAGTTCAGATAAAAAATAATACTTGACAAAATTAATTTAATTCACAAAATGAATGAATATTCGTACTTTTCACATAAATAATACGTTTTGTTAATAAATTTAAATGCCAGGTCATCTGGGGACACACTATATAAATATACATATACATATATATATATATAATTCCTAAATATATATATTAATAATAATAATAATAATGAGAATATCACCAGCGAATAAACACCACACGAAACGTCGAGATATCGCGAGGAGGAACTCTGCGGTCTCGGAAGAGCGGAGGGACGGACGCGCAGGATCGAAGGATAAAATGGAATCGGACCCGTGTCAGAGCCGCCTCGTAATTAATTCCACGCCGAAATTGAACCGAATTCATGCACATATATATGTGTGTGTGTGTATATATATGTGTGTGTGTGTGTGTTTATTAAAATATTCTAACACGAAATATATACGTGGATATACAGAAAATTCAATAGAGAGTGAGCCACTATAAATTACAGGTTCTATAACGAGACGTTTTAAAGGATCCACACATCATTTCAAAATTCTATAAAAATGTATCAAAATGTACGCGTTATTGAATAAATATTATTTTTTGCTCCCGCAAGTCCCCCAACTGATTCCCGTCTTATTAATTTTTTCAACGTGGCAAGGTCATCCTAAACCCACGATGGTTCATGGTTCCGATATGAAAAAAAAGTTCAAGGTGCGAGTTTACATGTAGTTCCATTTGAAAAAGTCGAGTTGACCTTCAATTTCGACGACGCCTAAAGAAAAAGGAGGTGACTAAAATGTCGATAATGACGAACATTTATCTTTTACTTTTTTTGTATCAAGTTAATATTTGTGGGTGGCTTCGAGATACTCGATTCTAGTGAGCCACCCGCTATATGTTGACATTATTCGAGAGATATATTGAATTTTATTCATAGTCGATCGACTGCGGCCACGCACGTTCGCACACACGAACGGTCAACTTTACGACCCACCTTAAAATGCCCCTACGTGTCTGCGGCATCCCTTCTCTGCTTCTCGAGCCTTCGAATAATCTTGGAAAAAGGATTGATGTTGTTTTTTTTTCCTGTTTTTTTTTTATAACGCACATTTTCGGGAAACGTCTCACGATAAATAATCGGAGCTCGCCAACCCGATAAATTTCAATTCCAATTAATACGGCCGCTTACGGATCGAGGATATTTTATTAGCTAGGGACAAAAAGTGAGCCAGTGAGACGTTTAGTCGGAGAACGAGGAAAAAAGAATCGTGCGTATAAAAAAAAAATTTATTGTATCAATGTTTTCGAGTGCCCTCCAAAGAAACGGACCCTTTTTATCATTTGGAAAATCTCTTAATTTCAATTTATAAAATTGCAATTCTCAATGAACTGTTTAATTGAAATTTGAAAAACGTTAAATCTTTAAAAATTGTTTAATTTTAATTCCAAAAATAAAGATGTTCTAGAAATAAATTAATTTCTATTTCGAAAATTGAAAC
The DNA here is from genome assembly GCA_944452715.1 of Ophion slaviceki. NCBI lineage: Eukaryota > Metazoa > Arthropoda > Insecta > Hymenoptera > Ichneumonidae > Ophion > Ophion slaviceki. The sequence continues at coordinate 59,630,117 of OX101784.1, forward strand.
TGTTGAAAAATCAAGTTTTATTTCAATTTAAAAAGCTGAAATTCAAAGAAAAATTCAATTTCATGTTCAAAAATTAAAATGAAAAATAAAAAATTAATTCCAATTTGAAAAATTGTTTAATGTAAATAAAAAAATGATTCTAATTAAATTGTTTACTTTCAATTTAAAAATGTAAACTAAAATAATTATTTAATTTCGTGTTCAAAAAGTAAAATGTAAATTTCATTAAAAAAAAAGTGTTTAATTGTAGTTTGATAATTTACAAATTTTTTAAAATAAAATAAAAATCTTTTGGTTTTGATGCTCCGTGCACGCAATTGCGCAGCTGCGGGGCTTCGCGGCCTCCGTGTGCACGCGAAGGTGTGAACTCTTTAAAATCTCGAGGTGTCGGCTCTCCGTCAGGAATGAGCGAGCCAAAGCAGCGAGATCGAGCGTCTCTCTCGTACATACCTCAAGAGATAGAGCAAGAGAGAGAGAGAGAGAGAGAGAGAGAGAGAGAGAGAGAGAGAGAGAGAGAGAGAGAGAGAGAGAGAGAGAGAGAGAGAGAGAGAGAGAGAAAGGAGCAAAGAAGGTAAAAGGTGTCGGGGAGCAGAGCGAAAACCCGAGCTACGATCATTTATTATCTCAAGATTGAATTTCTGCTCGCTCCTCTCTCACGAAGAGCGCGTAGCTCGGTTTAATTAAAATATCGTTATGGGTAGGCGTGGATATTCGAAAGGGAGCTCGCGCGCGCGATATTGTCGAAAATTTCCTACACTGACTCCACACATACCTATAAATATTTCTCAGCCAAATGTTCCGATATTCAACATTGCATAGATCCAAAGGGTTCGAAACGTCCCATCCCCGTACCGATATATCTATATATTCGGAGCCACACACCGGGTGTCCTAATTCAAGGATCGCGACATATCTCAGGAACAATCACTGAAAAAATAAAAATGTTTCGAACAAAATTTGCGGCGTACCACGTGTCAAATATATCGTCAAATTGCTAAATGCCCTACTGTCAGCGTCAAGGTCACATGAACGTCACCTTCAATATTTCAAATGATTGCATATTATCTCCTTATATTTAAAAAAAAATCCTCTCTACCCAGGTAGGAAATTAAAAGGCTGACGATGGAAACAAGCTTGTGCGAGCCTTGTTTCACCGAGCCTGAGTGAGACAGACCTGGCCCAGGTTTCATTGCATCGTTTGGAGCAGCCTGGAACCAAGACTGGCTGCTTATCCTAAACTCAGGGTTATTTCAAGCTTTATTCAGCCGGTGAATTTTGAGGCTGAAAAATCAAGGCTGGATGCAGGCTTGTTTCAGGTTGTGATAAAATAAAATAAGTTTAAAATAATATTTTTTCTGTACTTTTATGAAAAAAAAATTTAGCAATAAATTTGTCGGGTGCGAAGGCACGAATAACGAAAGCGAAGGAGGCAGCTCAGAACATTTAAACATATGCTCTTATCGATATTTATGAGGTACACAAAAAAGTATATACGAAAATAAAAGTACGCAATAAAATAAAGTATTGTTTTTTAAAATATTTTTTATATATATTTTGTAACAAATAATAAATATATATAATAAATCAAATGAATTCTTTACAGATTTATTAAATTTACCCCAATGTAGAATACAGAAAACTAAAAACAGGCCTCATATAGCCTCGGGAAGAGTTTGGGAAAAGCCTGGTCATAAATGGTCGTGAAGGCTTCATTAAGGCTCGTTTTGAGCCTTGTTGTTTCGTCGTTTCAGGCTTAGTACAGGCTTTTCTACCAGCCTTTGGTCAAGCCTGTGTGCAAGAGCCTGAAACCGCGTTATCATTCAGAGGTTCAGCTAGGCCTGAAATCAGGCTGGTGCTCAGCCTGAATTAAAAAATGTGAGCCTTGTTTCAGAGCTTGGCAAGCCCTTTTTTCATCGTCAATTCCTACCTGGGTAGCTTCAAAAGTGCCGGAGTTGTGGCACTTTTTAATTTTTAGGCCCAACCCTTACGGGGGAAGATACTTTGATGCGAGAAAGTATCTCCCAAGTTGCTGATTTTCAGATGATTTTTTTAAGGAAAGTTTTCTTCATCGTTTTTGAGACTTAGGGTAGGTTTTATTACTACCCTTGACTGTTACATGGCATTTAAAAAAAATATTATTCTCTAGAAATGACGGAGTTATGGCACGGTCTTCTAAACGCGGCGGGTTTTGTCAGTCGGCGTGATGACGTAGCGTCGACGGGACTAATCTGAAAAAAACCAACGAAGATTTTTCTTTTATTAACACTCATACGCAGAATATAAACCAAGAAAAAGTGAGAAATGTTGAAAATCAATGAAATGGTACGCTTGGGGAAAAATGAATTTTCCGAAAAATTGCTACATTTTGCACAAAAAATGTTTTCTTTTCTAATTTTCAAAAACATTTAGGACCATGTTCTAGACAATAAGGTTAGGAAGATTTATACCAAATTTAATCAGAATCGGTCGATTAGTTTTTTAGCCATACCTCCGGCATTTTTAAACATTGATAAAAAAACAAGAATACCATGTAACCGCCAAAAGTAGTAATAAAACATACCCTAAGTCTAAAAAATGGAAAGGTTTCTCACACGTTTCCTTTTAACTGAAAATCATGTATATCGGCAATTTTTTTCCTCGCCTACAGGTATCTCCTCCCCTTAAGGGGTTAGGCCACTCTGGAGGCCGAAAAAGTAAGCTTTTTGGGGATTTTTTTCAGAAAAACTACAAAATGAATCGAGATTACAAAAAAGGGTGTTTATCATATATATCAGTGACTGTGGACACTAATTTTTTTGAAGCGATTAATTTCGAAATTGCGGC
>OX101784.1:59637939-59685439 GCA_944452715.1 Ophion slaviceki
GGTCGAAAAATCAAACCTTTTTCTCCACAGTTTGCCATTTTCGTAATTATCAAAATTCCACCAAAGTATCCGGTCGTATGAAAGTTTCATTATTATACTGAACCTACATTTTTTATTTTTATTTCTGATCATTCTAGTTAACAGAACCACCTATACCGATTGGCCATGCAACAACGGCGGCACGTTGTTTAAATAATAATAACTCTATTGTTTAACGATATTCATCAATTTTTAGAAAACCTCCAGCTCGGCAAAGATACGTATCAATTGTCTGTAAAATTCGGACTTTGTCATTTGAATACTCTTATCAGAAAAAAATTGAATAATCGACTTGTTTTTCGGGGCCCAAGCTTATGCAGACCCGGTAAGGGGAGAAATACCTTTGGCGAGGAAAAAAATGCTGATTTTCATGTATTTTTTTAAAGGAAAGATTTCTTCACCATTTTTGAGATTTGGGGCATGTTTTATTATAACTTTTGGCTGTCACATGGTATTTAAAAAATGTATTATTAATCTTTAAAAATGGGAAAGGTGTGGCACGGTCTTCTAAGCGGACGGCGTGACACGTAGCGTCGGTGGGATTAATCTGAAAAAAAAAACCATCGAGGACTTTTCTTTCATTATCACTCATACGCAGAATATGAACCACACGGAAAAAAAGAAATAGTACAAAATACAGGGGCTACACAGTTCGCATTGGACTCGAGCGATTGCACAGCGATATTACCTGAAACACAGTGCTCAAAATACAGTGTGCTCAAAGTAAATTATTACAGTTCCTATACTGTCCTCTTTGGACTCGAACCGCTCTACTGTATCTTTTACTGGAACACACAGTCCAAAATACAGTGTAGTCAAAAGTAAATTTTGACAGTTCAACACTGTAATATAAATTTAACAAAACTTGTAATATGACAGTTGGTTAATCTGTATTATGTACAATGAATGCGTCAGTTATATTGACAGAGTTTATGTAGGTGTTTTAACAGTGAAGTCCTCTGTTCTAGAAACTGGTTAGCAACAGGTATAGTTTCAGTTTTGAACCGTTGCTTTTTACAGTGTGAACACGGGAAACGTTCTTGTTTTAATACTGTAATACAAACTTGATGAACCCCGTAATTTAATAAGGCCACAAATCGTATATTATAGAAAATTAGGGGTAAAAATAACATTAGATAGCGCTGAAAGAACAATTGAAGCGCTGAAAGAACTTCCAGTCCTTTGTGTCGTGGTCGCGCCACGCTCGAGACAGGTCCTAACCAGTGAATACCGTTTACAACGTCACACTGTAAATTTGATTATAAACATAAAATTAAAAAAGTTCGGCGAAACCTTCGCTTACAATGTATATTGTAAGCAATGTAATATATACACACACACACGCACGCGCGCGCACACACACACACACACACACACACACACACACACACGCACGCACACGCACGCACGCACGCACGCACGCGTGCACACACACACACACACACACACACACACACACACACACACACACACACACACACACACACACATATATATATATATTAAGAATATACTGAACTGAGTGAGACACACAAAAAAACGTTTATCCATAAAAGAAGTTTGAGAAAACTGTGTAGAAAATATTAAAAAATCAGTCACATACACAGGAACGTACCTTTTTGTAAATAATTCTCTCTGTTTTACAATTTCTTGAATTATGTCGCACAAATTTCAACATTCGCATCCTATCGACCACGCACTACTAACTGGCAATCCTTTGTGTCCTGGCCACGTGCCTCACCCCACGCGCGAGACAAGTCCTAATTACACAAGAACGTACCTTTTTTTAAATTCTCTCTTTCTTTATAATTTCTTGAATTCTGTCGCACAAATTTCGATGTCCGCGTCCTATCAACCACGCACTACTAACTGGCAATCCTTTGTGTCCTGGCCTCGTGCCTCATGTGCGTACAGCATAAAAAACAGTGATCGCATTTAAATTTTACAGTTGAATATTTTTACTGAAATCACTGATGTATTCACAATATCAAACTGTAAATAAACCAGTCTAACTGTAGAAATCTCAGAGTGCACAGATAACGTCATGAACTGTCGAAAGAAGAGTAAAACTACCGTGCCACACTGTGAAATTTAATGAATCACTCTGTACTCAATACAGTGTACACTGCAACCCTTGCACTTTACGTACAGTATAAAAAGCAGTGATCTCATGTAAATTTTGCAGTTAAATATTTTTACTGAAATCACTGATTTATTCACAATACCAAACTGTAAATAAATCTGTGTAACTGTAAAAATCTCAGAGTGCACAGATTACGTGACGAACTGTCGAAAGAAGAGTAAAACTACCGTGCCACACTGTACAATTTAATGAATCACTCTGTACTCAATACAGTGTACACTGTAACCCTTGCAGTTTGCGTACACTATAAAAATCAGTGATCTCATGTAAATTTTACAGTTGAATATTTTTACTGAAGACACTGATGTATTCACAATACCGAACTGTAAATAATCCAGTGTAACTGTAAAAATCTCAGTGTGTACAGGAAAATTCGTCATTTTTGTAGGACAGGATTTACATTACTTTGTTTTACTGTAAAATGAAATATGGCACCCTGTTTTTCATGCGGTTTATACTGTGATTTTCGCTGTTTCTTTTTTTCCGTGCAAGAAAAAGTAAAAAATATTGAAAAGCGATGAAATGGTACGCTTTGAAAGCAGAGGAGTGGGTGCAAGGAATGGATAATTTGGCGCTAACGGGAGAAATTATAAATATGTTGGGTGAAAAGATACAAAAATCGATATGCGAGTAATTTGGGGAAACAGATGAAGTTTGCAGAAAAATGTGCAAGGAGGAAGGGGGAGGAGAAAGACATGGAGGGGAGGATTATATTAAGAAACAGAGAGAAATGTTAGATAGTGAAAAGGGAAGGATATGAAGAGTGGAAAATAAGTTTCTCTAGTCTTCTCACTTTAGACGCTAAAAGGGCTATTTTTATGAATTTTTTTGATAGGTTTATATTATAGATATTCATATAGAAGTTGTTACACTTAATAAATGCGCTTTCGCAATACATTTAAAAAATAATTTTGTTTATTTATGTCATTATTTATCGACGAAAATGGTAGTTAAAAAAATGTCCTAAAAAAATTGTAGGTCTGCGCTGTTGATGAAATCTCGGAGATGGATCATCTGAAACAAAAAATCAAACGGTTTTAGATTCAGTATGTTAATAACTATAGCGCATATCATACGATTCTTGATATATGCAAAAATAACAAAATGGCGGACATTTTTCGACAAAAAAAACGTGTTTCTTTTCACCGTTTTTGGCAGATGAAGTAAACATGAAAATTTTGAAAATCCTTGATATGCGCTATAGCTATAGTTATAAAGAATATGCGGTTGAAATTTCATAAAGATCGGTTCAGTAGTTTCGAAGATTTTATCAACAAGCCGTCGAAAAACGTTGTCTCGAGAAAAATGGCGTTGAAAGTTTGTTTCGGTTGCATAAAAAATGAAATTTTAAAAAATGTATTTCGAAAGTGTATTTATCAAGTGTTACAACTATTATATCAGTATCTATAATATAAGCCTATTTAAACAATTCATGAAAATAGCCTTTTTTAGCGTCTAAAGTGAGAAGACCCCTTAAGGTATATGTGAGAGAAAAGTTAGCATTTTGGAAAAGATCTTGTTAAAAAATTTTCGCTAATATAACTCGATTTGATTGTTACCCTTTGAAACAAAAAGATTGAATTTTCCAAAAAAATCCCGACATTTTGAAATAAAAAATACTTATTTTGCAATTTTAAAAAACATTGAGGTTCATGTTTGAGACAATACGGTTAGAAAGATTTCTACCAAATTTCAGTAGAATCGGTCTATTAGTTTTTGAGCTATACGTCACGCCACTTTTGAAAATGCAATTTAGAAGACCGTGCCATACCTCCATCATTTTTAAAGATGAATAAAAATTTTAATAAAACATATCCGAAGTCTCAAAGTTGGTGAAGAAATCTTAGCTTAAAAAAAATCATGAAGATCCGTTAATTGATTCAGCGTCAAATCTTTGACAATTAAAAATCTTTGAGGACATTGAACGCAGTTGATTCGACGCAGAGCAACTCATATTTTCATGCATGCACGACAAAACAAAGATCTATATGCAAACGCGAGCGTATCAACGAGCGAGCAATACGGATAGTTGATACAAACCGTTCCGAGCCCTCATTCGCGAATCTGAACTCTTCTATTTATATCTATCGATGCACTTCCATACACACACATATATATATATATATATATATATATATATATATATATATATATATATATATATATACACACACACACAAATATATACAGAAAATAATAAAGGAGATCGCATTGAGCTCGGAGGTGTGTATCGTGTCTAACGATCGGCCATTAGATATATCATAAAACCGGATTCTCCGTTCCCATCTCCGTTGCACAACATCCCAATGGTGAATTCCTCCGACACGGAGCGTAAAAAAGGTTACATCTTATTAAAAATTAAATGCCGAAAGTGACGGTAATTCTGAAATATCGTGAGAATGAGTATATTTTATTTTGGTCATCGCCTCTCTTCACCCCACGGCTCGTCGCCGTGTTAAGGGGTTACCCCCACTTGCGATTTTGAAAAAATCGATTTTTTTTGCATTTTTTTTGAAGTATAAGTATCTGAGAATATGTCCTGAAAATTTCAAGTCGATCCGAACAAAATTGACTGAGATAAACTGAAACTTTACACTTCGTGTAAACTGAAATTGAAACTTTAAACGCGTTTTTCTCAAAATGGCATTTCTGAAGTCGGTGACCAAGATTACTTGAACACTAATGAACCGATCTTCTTGAAATTTTACAGGCTTATTTAATACATAAAAATGTAGTCTTTAATCGTTCGATTGTTTTTGTCGAAAAAAATGGCCGTTTTATAGCCAAAAAACGGCCGTTTTTTTTTTCGTTAAAATCGAACCATTAACTTTGACTGTCCGCCATTTTGTGAAAAATGAATATTTTTTAAAAGCCTTCGATTAAAGACTAGTTTATACTTATATTTGACTAAATCCATCCGCATTTTTTTTTTTCAGATGATCCACTTCGCCGCAATGTTGGTCACCGCAAACCGTGTATATAAAACATTATTTCATTGACGGCCATTTGCCACTAAACAATGTAATATTTTTCAATAAAAAAATTACTGAAAGTTCTTCAAGATGTGTTCTTTAAGATGGTATATTGATCGAATAAAAAAGTTTTGTAGTTTTCTTTAAAAAAATTCGTGAAAAAGGCCTTTTTTTGCGCTACAAGTGGGGTTAACGCCTAATAGTTTTTATTTTTTTACAATTTCATTCGAAGGCACATTCATCCGCGTTGGATTGATCTGTCGAGGGCAAAATTCCGGCGAGGCGCTTCTTGACGGGTGCCAATAAAATCCTCCAGGCGCCTATAGAAATGAGAAAAGACACTTTATAGTTATTCCGCGGATACGTGTATGTGTACCTATATTTTGTATATGAAAGGCATAGAGCGCGAATTTGGCCGCCCCTCGCGAGGGTCTTCTCTCTCTCTCTCTCTCTCTCTCTCTCTCTCTCTCTTTCTCTCTCTTTTTCTTTTCGCCTTCTTCAGAGCCTGTGAGTTATATATCGTGTGCGAGCGAAAGGCAACGGCGAACGTTCATAAAACGGCCGTAAAACACTAAACGGCTGTAAAGCTGCCGCCCCGAAATACCGAGCCAAGAGAGTCAGGTCTATGTGTTCTTTAACGTGGTCTTTCTTCGCGTTTTCGCCGTCCCTCTCGCACTTTCTGGCCCTTTTCTCTTCTCTTGCGGTCTCCGGCAATATACATACACACACACACACTTGTGTATAGACAAAGGGAGAAAAAGTTTTCAGGATAGTCCTCAAAGTCGAATGTCCTCAAATATGCCCTTCCCTATGTATATTCTTTTTCTTCCTGGCCCTTTCTCTCTCTCTCGCCCTCTTTTTTTCTCTCTCTCTCTCACCCTCTTTATCTCTCTCTCTCGTTCTAACCTTTTGGATTCTCTTTGCGGCGAGAGTTGCTCTCTCTCTCTCTCTCTCTCTCTCTCTCTCTCTCTCTCTCTCTCTCCCTCACTCTCTCGACTCACCGTGCAACAACAGAAAAGATAGAGACACAACACGCACCTTTCGCCGTTAAATCACCCCATGACCACGCCCCGATAGGGCCCCCACCCTCTAGTCCTCTCTCGACGCTCTTCTATCACGCGCACGTCCATCCTCACCCCGCGATCTCTCTTTCAGCCATGCACCACCTAACCGCAAACCTATATACGCAACTTTATTTCGTAGTTTACTCCGCAGCGCGTCAACATATCCTACATAGGTATAGAGAGAGAAAGAAATAGGATGAGCCACGATTCACCCTGTTTCGCTTCTCCCATACCTGTCCGAGGCTCATGTCCACGGTATTGAGAAACTTGGATCGTAGGAATGCAATCACAATACTTTTTTTTATTCTTCAATAGATTCTATTCAACAATGAAAAGCCATTTTTATTGTTGCTGAAGAAGTTTCTTTTTATAAAATTAGTTTTATTCAATTTTGTTTTATTCTTTTTTTTCTTTTCTCATTTTTAATTCACGATTCTTTTAGAATTTCTTAATTATTTTCGTGTTTATTGTTATTGTTGCAATTGCCGTCGTTATTATTATTATTATTATTATTATTATTATTATTATTATTATTATTATTTTCAAATATTATATACATTTTAATTTTTTAATATTGTGTCATTTTATTTTTTGTCATAATATAATGTCATGACATTAATATAAAATATTAATGTTTAACATATTATTATGTATGAAATATAATATTAATATACAATATATAATAAATAATTAAGGAATCATTACAGTGTGATATTTTAAAATAAACCTTTTTTTTGGATTAGCCGATAGTATAGACGGTCATAAACACGGACCTGGCATCGCTGATTGATCGTAAGTAGAAAATTCATATGAAAATTCCGCGCTCGAAACTTTAAAGGCGTATTTCTCGAAATGTCGTTTTTCAAAACGGTGTACAATCTCAAAGGAAGAGTTTTTAAGCTGTCCAACTCGAATTTTGACACAACATTCTTCACGCCATTCTTTATCTTGCTATGGAAGCTTTTTCTTTTTTTTCTGAAATCTTCATGGTTTTTTAAACGAAAAACTGTCGAAAAAATAGGCTTGTTCGATCCTTTTTTCAAACCACCGCCATTTTGTCGATTTCGATTAACAAAAAAAAACCCACATAGCAAGATAGCGATTTTCATACTGTTATTTTTACAAATATTTTTACACATTTTGTTTCAAATAATATTTACGGCCGCAACCGTGTACACCGTGAGGACTCCTTTTTTTCGAAGACATTTTCAACCGTTAAAAAAATGTAAGAAAAATAAAAATAAGCGTTCAAAAATTTAATTTTTATTCTTCATGGGTGCTTTGATTTTACATTAAAAAAACAGACTGATAAGCGTATTTCAACCATAGACAAAAAATCACGAAAGTCAGCTATTTTTCGACCCGTTACACTGTGATGATTCCTTAATATTGAATGATTAAATGAAATTGTTGTCAGGTTTTTTCTTGTGATCCAAAATATATTCTCGCAGGTAAGTTGCAGCTCTATTTAGAAAAATTAAGTACAGACTGTCTCAACATGACCTCACATATTAATTTTTCAATAAAACGTATTATTCATTCGATAAGTACGAATATTTTTGTTTTAATATAAGGTACAAACATGGAGGTTACGTGTGGAACACCATATCTGATAAATGGCCATCTCATCAACATCATCAACATTTTGGCATAATTCTGACTAGTTTCATTAAGGGAAGGTTCTACCTTGTTGGGGTAAAAATATTCGATTTTTCACCAATTTTTTATGCGAAAAGTATTAAATATAGAATGTTGATATTTGGTATGTTGACTAAGCGGTCTTTATTAAACATCAAAACATTTTTTAAAGTTTGACGAAAAATGTTGGTGGGAGTGCTAGGAGCCACGTATGTCGGTGCGCGGGCGATGACATTCTTCGCTTGCGGAATTCCCAAGACCCGGACATGTGATCTAAAGCAAAAAAATTAAACATATTTTTACTTTGTACCAGGTGTGTAAGTATGAAACCGGAATTTTTGTACAGAAAAAACACGTTTATTGTAATGATATGATACAAATAACTGGAGATGGCTTCTCGGGTCACCTTTAACTGATCCGCCAGTTGTTGTTGTGTTTGAGCGTCGTCCTCGTCCAACAAGGCTTGCAGGTCAGCGTCTTCAAACTTTTTCGGTGGTCTTCCACGTTCTTCGTTCCTCACGTCAAAATCGCCACTTTTGAACCGTTTGAACCACTCGAAACACTGTGTTTTACCGAGAGCATGCTCACCAAACGCCTCCACAAGCATTCGATGCGATTCGGCTGCGGTTTTCTTCAGATGAAAACAGAAAAGTAGTGCTGTCCGCAAATCGTAATTTGTTGGCACAAAACTCGACATGTTTATCTCTAATAAACTAATGCTACTGAATGAAACTCGTGTTATTGTGAGTTGGAAATCTTTGTCGGATATCAATACAATAACAAGACACCGCTGACGTGATGTGTCGGTAACTGCATCCACATCTAGCGCCACCTATGGGCAAATTCCGGTTTCATACTTATACACCTGGTACGATATTGTATATAAGTTGACCTAGAATCAAGAAGAAAAATTGAAAAATAAAAAAATATTGAGCAACGAACGGCGAAATTTTTCTGGAAAAAAATAAACTTTCTTCCTTTCGCTCACTATTTTTTTATTTTTCAATTTTTCTTCTTGATTCTAGGTCAACTTATATACAATATTGTAGAAAGTAAAAATATGTTTGATTTTTTTGCTTTAGATCACCTGTCCGGGAGTTAGGACTTCCACAAGCGAAGAATGTGATCGCCCGCGCACCGCCATACGTGGCTCCTCCCACTCCCACCGCCATGTTTTGTCAAACTTCAAAAAATATTTTGATGTTCAATAAAGACCGCTTAGTCAACATACCAAATATCAACATTCTATGTTCAATACTTTTCGCATGAAAAATTGGTGAAAAATCGAACATTTTTTGGCCCAACAAGGCAGAACCTTCCCTTAAGGGGTTTGCGATTTTGAAAAAATCGATTTTTTTTATTGCATTTTTTTGAAGTATAAGTATCCGGGCCCATACAAAAGTATGGGCCCAGAATAGAGGACTCTATGTAAGTTTACAAAAAAAAATATTTTCTTCGTGTAAACTGAAATTGAAACTTTAAACGCGTTTTTCTCAAAATGGCATTTCAGAAGCCGGTGACCAAGATTACTCGACACTAATGAACCGATCTTCTTGAAATTTTGCAGGCTTATTTAATACATAAAAATGTAGTCTTTAATCGTTCGATTTTTTTTTCGAAAAAAATGGCCGTTTTATAGCCAAAAAACGGCCGTTTTTTTTTTCGTTAAAATCGAACCATTAACTTTGACTGTCCGCCATTTTGTGAAAAATGAATATTTTTTAAAATCCTTCGATTAAAGACTAGTTTATACTTATATTTGACTAAATCCATCCGCATTTTTTTTCAGATGATCCACTTCGCCGCAATGTTGGTCACCGCAAACCGTGTATATAAAAACATTATTTCATTGACGGCCATTTATCACTAAACAATGTAATATTTTTCAATAAAAAAATTACTGAAAGTTCTTCAAGATGTGTTCTTTAAGATGGTATATTGATCGATTAAAAAAGTCTTGTAGTTTTCTTTTAAAAAAATTCATGAAAAAGGCCTTTTTTTGCGCTACAAGTGGGGGTTACGCCTTAATAGTGCGTCAAATTGCTTCCTTGAGCTCCGGAATGGTCTGTGGATCATTGGCATACATTTTTCCTTTCAGAAAACCCCAAAGAAGGAAGTCCAATGGCGTCGAATCGCACGATCTTGGTGGCCAGTTCACATCGCCGCGGCGCGGGAAAAAACGACCATGAAACTTCGTCTGCAATAACTATGGAGTAACAATATAGCAACCAACACTTTCCATGCGTTGCTCGATCTTGTAATTCTCCATGACTAAACCTCGATACTTCCTGATGCCAGCTGTCAAATATTAGTACTCTATGTTCGTCACAAAAAAAAATCGCGCGCAATTTAAAATGTCAGGTAATTTTGAGACACTTTACGAAGCAAAGGAAAAATAGAGAAAACAGTATCGCACCGTGAACGACCGCACTGAGTGTTTTGCAATTTAAAACTTCCAACGCGAGACTGGCACGAAGCTTGGACGTACAGGTGTGTGGCTTGTTGCGCCGATACGTTCCCGTAAAGCTCCTCGTCCGAGTAGAACGACGAGCACGACGACACGAGAGCTCGCTTACAAGTCCAGAGAGCGAGAGAGGAGAGAGAGAGAGGGAGAGAGAGAGAGAGAGAGAGAGAGAGAGAGAGGGCAGAGAGAGATCAAGAGATCAAGAGAGAGAGGCAGAAATCGAGTCGAAGGTGGAATTTAGTGCCAACGTTCGTTCCTCGGACAACCAATCATCCCTGAGTCGCTGTGCGAGCGCTCTCTCTCTCTCTCTCTCTCTCTCTTTCACTCTTAGTAAGAGCCTCTCTATAAGCCCGCGGGGGGATTGAGGGAACGTAATCTTACGTATCAATTAGCTTCACGGTCCGAGGGGCCTTACCCCCCGCGGGCCTTTGACCGTGCGCCGCGTGATGCGACTCTCCTTCTCGTTCCTTGGTGTTTTTTTTTTCAATTTCTCTCTCTCTCTCTCTCTCTCTCTCTCTCTCTCTCTCTCTCTCTTTCTCTCTCTTTTGAAGGTGTCAGAAACGAAAGACACACAGGCACTTCGTCACGTTGTGTGTGTGGGTGTGTGGTATGCTCGCTTTTACGTCTTCATTGGAAAGAACGCGGTGGGAGTAGGAGAGCGAGAGAGAGAGAGAGAGAGAGAGAGAGAGAGAGAGAGAGAATGGGAAGAATCCTTCTCATGGCGTGTGTACGATCTTCTCGAATGAATCTGGCCAAGAGTTACCAGCATCTTTGCCATCTCTCCTTTTCTACACTGTTTCATATGTCTTTATATCTGACCCTCTCCCTCTCTTTCTCTCTCTTTGCAGGATGCACCTGGGCAGGTATAGAGCTCCTATTCTCTCTCTCGTTTTCATCTTTACACCGAGTCCTTCTCACCTCGGCTTCTTCTATCCCACGTCACGCGCATCCTCGAAATTGCCCGTCCCCGAGGAGACACATGTCGTCGAAAAAAGCAATGAAAACACGCCCTGAAATGAATCCATAAAGAGTTGAAGAATTTGTTTGTAGATATATATATATATATATATATATATATATATATATATATATATATATATATATATATATATATATATATATAAGTGTTAGTGAGGGTGTTTATGTGTACGATATGTATCCATGATTTTTTTCTCGTAATTTTATGATTTTACGATGGGCCCGAGGAACGTTATTGAATTTTTTTTTATAAATATCGTATACGAGATTTCTCCCGGTTCGCGATCGTTCTCGTCTTATTAGGAGGAAATAAATTCCACGAGCGTGTAATGACGACAACAAAAATAAAAAATGTACCATGCCTCTTCATAAAAATGTACTATGTATATGAATATATGAATATATTCATATATTCCATTTTTATGAATAATCGTTAATGATGAATTAATACATGAAATTAAAAACATAAATATAGATATTTATTTATGAAAAAATTACATTACATACTATTTACCTGACAGTCAATTTCAATAGCATCCAAAAAATCTGTATCCATATTTCTTCATTTGGATGTAAATGAAATTGACAAATGTGAGCTAATCCTACTCAATTTATATAAAACTACGTTGCACACAACGTAATTTTTAAATTTCATCTATTAATTCATTATTCACAGAGTGAAAGAGGGAGATACGTCCACGAAATGTTTTTTCCTTCATTTTGTCTTTCGCTCAATTGAATCAATTTGTTGTATCGATCCTTTCGCTATTTTATTTTTTCAGAGTTGCGCGCGCCGATATCACGTCGAGATTCTTCGGGAAGATAAAACGCGATGAAAGTGTTACACAATGACGTTACAGTTTCGTCGTTGCGTGGGAGGGCGCAAGAGAGAGAGAGAGAGAGAGAGAGAGAGAGAGAGAGAGAGAGAGAGAGAGAGAGAGAGAGAGAGAGAGAGAGAACGAGAGAGAGAGAGAGAGAGAGAGGGACGGGCAGTATACCAGATTAATAACAAGGGTAGGTCGGGGGAGGTTTTTTTTTAAGAGCCGAGGTGTGATGCTCGACCAGATGCGAACACCCCCTGCGGCTAACCGAGAACGAGAACCCTCTCTCTCTCTCTCTCTCTCTGACTCTAACTTCTCAATTCCCTCGACGTTTCTTTCTTGTTTCTCTCGCACCTACTTTTTATTTTTTCCTGTCCTCTCTCCCTCTCTAGCCATTCGGTGGGTGTTAAGTAATATATTACGGACTGACCAACGGAGCACCTGGCTCTCCCTCGCTCTCGGAACGACCGCGAGAGAGAATCGAGGGTTGCGGCATTCCCATGTGTGTGTGTGTGCTTTTGCCGGACAAAGAACGCGCGTATCTCGAAAATCTTCTCTCTCACTCCAGCAATCGTGACTCTTGTTAACATCCCCCCCCCCCCCCCGACGCGCCGTGATGCCCAGAATTCTCGTAAGAAAAACACCGACCGGCCGACTACAAAGCCTAAATTCGTAATAAAACGTTGACAATGAAGCAAGCCCGAGCTAGAGAAAACGCCGAGCTTAAGAATACCCGCGCGATGACGACCCCCTCGAGAGAAATTCTCATCCGAGATTTATGCAGACTCGTGCGGTTAATTCAATTACGAAAAACTACCCCCGGTCTCGCTTAATACTTGCTCTCGTATTTTTCTTTCGTCGACGAATCTGGGTCGAGAGGAAAAAATATATTATCCGATTTTACAAATCCCTAGGGAAAATAATGTCGTAGTATTTAAATTATTTATGTCGGTATTGAAGAAAAAAAGGTATGGAAATGTGAGTAAGAGAATCGTACAATTAATTGTTTGTTTCTCTCTCTCTCTCTCTCTCTCTCTCTCTCTCTCTCTCTCTCTCTTTCTATATATATATATATATATATATATATATATATATATATATATATATATATATATATATATATATATATATATATATATATCGCTAAAAAAGTATAGCATTTTACGGAAATTATTTTTCCTTAAGATTTGAAGAATTATATAGTGATTATATTTATATATAAGTTGGCATGAAAAAAATTGGTATCTGGGGGAAATATGAAAACGGGAAAAACTCCGTGCAATAGAATGTACGATGAAAAACAATAAACAAGAATATATATATATATATATATATTAGGGTGGTTCTTAATTTGGTGATGTTGTAAATTCTTTGGTATTGTTCCTCAAAAGTAATCAACATATATAGAAAAAAAATTGGCCGCAAGCGGAAGTTTGTCCAATAATTCTAACCCACCCCACCGAGCTGTCAAATTTTTATATAAAAAAAAAAAAAAATTTCCAGCACGTTTTTGAAATAGATTGCAGTGTGCATGTAACTTTTTGATTTTTCTGATGCATTCTGGCAAAGGTTGTACCGGTATACCGGCTGTATCCCAAAACACAAACACTTCTTTGGCAGTTATTGTCGCACTTTCATGTGTCATTAATTTTAGAACCCGAGTATTATAAAGAAGTTCTTTTACCACCCGCAATTTTGAAGGCAATTTGCTTCCAATTGTTTGTGAATCAGCATCACCGATTAAAAATATATTTTTACGTAAATTACGGTCATGGAACGTCATCGCGATTTCTTAAACTTAAGTCATCGAGCACATGTGCCCAGCGCTGAATCGAGACATGCGCCTCACGTGGAAACAGTAGACATGCATTTATTTCGAGGTTAACGAGGATTGCGGCAAGCATGGGAAGCAACTCATCCGACGAAAGGATACTCGTCGGTAAGGCAGGATGGCTTTAATTTATCATGATTTTTGATAAAATCGATAAAATTAAAAATTTAAATATTGTTTACATATTGTTATTGAATGTGCTACGTATGTCTTCATATTTCTAATTGCATACGAAAAATAAATTGCAGTTTTTCGACGTCAAACTCCTGTTTTGACCATAATGATCGATTTTTGGAATAAATGATGACAGTTTTTTTGCTAATTACGTGATAAATTTTAAACCCACGAAAATTTTACGAGTTACCTTTTTTTGTAGATCATTAAATTTCCTGTATCAGTCATGTATAGTATCCTGTAAAATCATGTATAGTTTTGAAATAATAAACAATTTTCTTAACAAAATTTTAAAAGCATGCATTTTCTCATATAAAAATTCGACAGCTCGGTGGGGTGGGTTAGAATTATTGGACAAATTTCCGCTTGCGACCAATTTTTTTTCTTTATGTGTTGATTACTTTTGAGGAACAATACCAAAGAATTTTCAACATCACCAAATTGCGAACCACCCTAATATATATATGTTTTAGCAACGATAATGATTTATATGACAGGAAACGTAAAAGTAAAAGTAATTACAGTAATATCCATCATTCGTGTGTCAATTTATTATCGGACAAGTGATTCATCAAGCTACAGTTAATTAATTAATTCAATAATTACTTTTGATAAATTTATTCATCTATAAATTCTATGTTTTATTATTAATATGATTAATAAATTTAGTTGATAAATTAACAAAACTCGTGTGAATATAATTCATAAATTCTCTAATCGATTAATTGTCAATAAATATATTAATTTATTAATGGCAACTTGTGTAATAATGGAAAATTGCATTTAAAAATAATTCGTTACTCATTAATTATATTTTCTTGTTGATTGATTATTATTAGCAGTAGCAGTAGTACATTTATTCCATGTATACCATCGCGGGGTCTAACATTTCCCTTCTTTCTTCACATTCCTTCTTATCGCTAGTTACTTACAATAAATTTAAAAAAAATCCATACACATAATCAGGTAGGCATTCCGATGGATTATTGTATAAATTATTGATTTTGCTGCTATATATATATATATATATATATATATATATATATATATATATATATATATATATATTAGGGTGGCCGTTATTTTGGCTTCGGTAAAAAAAATTCAACGTCTAGCAAAAAAACTAATCAAGATATGAAAAAAAAAATCTGTGTACAATTTCGACGCGCTGGGATAAAGAGAACACGTGCCACCGAACAGTTTAATTTTCAAAAATACATGCATTTTTTTTATGGCTGCACTGAAATATTTATTAGTCTCATAATATTAATTAAAAAATCTGGAATTGGGTACATTGATTATACATATTAAGAGTTACATACGTCCGTTTTCAAATTTTCTATTAATTTTTCAATCTGCTCACAACTGTACATAATTGACGCAAAAAATTAGTAAATAATATATTTTGTACCTTTTAATATGTATAATCAATGTACCCAATTCCAGATTTTTAAATGAATATTATGAGACTGATGAATATTTTAGTGCGGCCATTAAAAAAATGCATGTATTTTTGAAAATTAAACTGCTCGGTGGCCCGTGCTCTCCTTATCCCAGCGCGTCCAAATTTTACACAGATTTTTTTTTTCATATCTTGATTAGTTTTTTTGCTAGACGTTAATTTTTTTTTACCGAAGCCAAAATAACGGCCACCCTAAAATATATATATATATATATATATATATATATATATATATATATATATATATATATATATATATATATATATATATATATATATATATATATATATATATATATATATATATATATATACATACAAATTTATTCTTGCCGAACTAATTCCCATCGTTTTCAAATAAAACACTTTTCGCGTATAAAAATATTGCACCCCGACAAACAAACAAAAAATGGAGGTTCTTGCGAATTTTTCAAAAACTAGTTTGTTCATTGAAAAAATCATATTCAGTTGCAAAATCATTACCTATTATCGGCAAATTCGATAGGGACAGTATTCCAGTGACACTGCTCACGCGTAAAAAATGACGCCTCGATACCTTAAATTTTCACAAAGTTACGGCATGCAAAAAATCTCTACCGACATCGGGAAATTTTCTTATTGCTAGAAACGTCAATTTTTCGGTCATTTCCTATCCCTCCAAAGAGTCTGATATAATATCTGATAAAAAAAAAACAAATTCCCTAAAACGGAACTTCCCCCACACTAGCAGGCAAAAATGCATAAATCAAATGTGTATTTCGGCGGCGAGGAAAAAAGCAACGAAGGATAAAAAAATAAATAGGATTTTCACGTTGAGCGAGGCTTGCGTAACGTCCGAACGATAATATGGAATGAAAAATTATCGCGGCGCATGTGAGAGGAACGATATATGTACTTGGCTCCGAGAAATCTTATGGTGTTAACGTGTTTCGTGGTGTTATATCGCGGGATGAGAAGCGACGGTGCGCGGGGTTAACGAATTCAGATGGGCCCGTTCACACCTCGGCTGATTAGGGCGAACATAATTTTCTCTCGACGTTCATCCTTCTCTCTCCCTGTCTCTCTCTCGCTCTCTTTCGCGTTCGGTCATCTCTAACGCGCAGCATAATGCACCGGGCAGCAGAGAGAGAGAGAGAGAGAGAGAGAGAGAGAGAGTCCCTCGGGAGATCAAGCCATAGTATAATATCCTTAACGTCGAGGCCTCGGACACACACGGAAAAAAACTTTATGCACATGTAGGTTATAGAGCCTCGGAGATGAGCGGACAGAGACGGAGGCGCGAAGAGAGAGGGAGAGAGAGAGAGTGCTATACATGTATATATATACATATATGTGTATACATTCGAAGGGTGAAGTCAAGGGGAGAAAGGACGAAGAAGTGGAGGAGGAATAAGGTGTCGGCCAATACTTCCCAAGGCGTCCGTCGCCGCTTGACGTCTTAATGCACGTCGAGAATAATCTCACCGCCAATTTATTACACTCTTTCTCATTTCTTCCCCCGGTAACCCTCGCCCTCTCTGTTACACCTGTACTCGGTCTCTCACTCTTTTTCTTTCTCTATCTTTCTACCCCCCCCCTCTCTCTCTCTTTCTCACTATCTGTTTCTCGCCCTTTTCCGCAGTCACCCCCGTCGACGAGTTCCTTTATATCTCTTTTTCGGAACGTACTACTCGGAGCTGCTTCATTTTTTTTATACTTCTCTCTCTCCCTCTCTCTTTCTTAGAGTCGGATGGGACTGTTCTCTTGTTCTATTTGCTTGCTTCTTTCTCTTTCTGTTTTACTTTCTGCAGCTCTCCCTCGCTCGCCTCTCTCTCGTTCTTTCTACTTCACAGTCGAATTAAACTGTTTTCCTGTTTTTTCTCCTCTCCTCTTCTCTTTATGTCTCTTCCTGTCTATTCTCACCCTTTTGCTCGACCTCTGCCTTTCTCTCTGTCTCTCTGTCTCGCTGTCTCTCTGTCTCTCTGTCTCCCTGTCTCTCTGTCTCGCTGTCTCGCTGTCTCTCTGTCTCTCTGTCTCGCTGTCTCGCTGTCTCTCTGTCTCCCTGTCTCTCTGTCTCGCTGTCTCTCTGTCTCGCTGTCTCGCTGTCTCGCTGTCTCTCTGTCTCGCTGTCTCTCTGTCTCGCTGTCTCTCTGTCTCACTGTCTCGCTGTCTCTCTGTCTCGCTGTCTCTCTGTCTCGCTGTCTCTCTGTCTCGCTGTCTCTCTGTCCCGCTGTCTCGCTGTCTCTCTGTCTCGCTGTCTCTCTGTCTCGCTGTCTCTCTATCTCGCTGTCTCTCTGCCTCTGTCTCTCTGTTTCTCTGCCTCTGTCTCTCTGTCTCTGTCTCTGTGTCTCTGTCTCTCTGTCTCTGTCTCTCTGTCTCTGTCTCTCTGTCTCTGTCTCTCTGTCTCTGTCTCTCTGTCTCTGTCTCTCTGTCTCTGTCTCTCTGTCTCTGTCTCTGTCTCTCTGTCTCCGTCTCTCTGTCTCTGTCTCTCTGTCTCCGTCTCTCTGTCTCTGTCTCTCCGTCTCTGTGTCTCTGTCTCTGTGTCTCTGTCGATGTGTCTCTGTGTCTCTGTCTCTCTGTCTCTGTCTCTCTGTCTCTGTCTCTCAGTCTCTCTGTCTCTGTCTCTCTGTCTCTGTCTCTCAGTCTCTGTCTCTCTGTCTCTGTCTCTCTGTCTCTGTCTCTGTCTCTCTGTCTCTGTCTCTCTGTCTCTGTCTCTCTGTCTCTGTCTCTCTGTCTCTGTCTCTCTGTCTCTGTATCTCTGTTTCTCTGGATCTCAGTATCTCTGTCTCTCTGTCTCCGTCTCTGTCTCTCTGTCCCTGTCTCTCTGTCCCTGTCTCTCTGTCCCTGTCTCTCTGTCCCTGTCTCTCTGTCTCTGTCTCTGTCTGTCTGTCTGTCTGTCTGTCTCTGCCTCTGTCTCTCTGTCTCTGTCTCTCTGTCTCTGCCTCTCTGCCTCTGTCTCTCTGTCTCTGTCTCTCTGTCTCTGTCTCTCTGTCTCTGTCTCTCTGTCTCTCTGTCTCTCTGTCTCTCTGTCTCTCTGTCTCTCTGTCTCTCTGTCTCTCTGTCTCTCTGTCTCTCTGTCTCTCTGTCTCTCTGTCTCTCTGTCTCTCTGTCTCTCTGTCTCTCTGTCTCTCTGTCTCTCTGTCTCTCTGTCTCTCTGTCTCTCTGTCTCTCTGTCTCTCTGTCTCTCTGTCTCTCTGTCTCTCTGTCTCTCTGTCTCTCTGTCTCTCTGTCTCTCTGTCTCTCTGTCTCTCTGTCTCTCTGTCTCTCTGTCTCTCTGTCTCTCTGTTTTTCTGTCTCTCTGTCTTTCTGTCTCTCTGTCTCTCTGTCTCTGTCTCTCTGTCTCTGTCTCTCTGTCTCTGTCTCTCTGTCTCTGTCTCTCTGTCTCTGTCTCTCTGTCTCTGTCTCTCTGTCTCTGTCTCTCTGTCTCTGTCTCTGTCTCTGTCTCTCTGTCTCTGTCTCTCTGTCTCTGTCTCTCTGTCTCTGTCTCTCTGTCTCTGTCTCTCTGTCTCTGTCTCTCTGTCTCTGTCTCTCTGTCTCTGTCTCTCTGTCTCTGTCTCTCTGTCTCTGTCTCTCTGTCTCTGTCTCTGTCTCTCTGTCTCTGTCTCTCTGTCTCTGTCTCTCTGTCTCTGTCTCTCTGTCTCTGTCTCTCTGTCTCTGTCTCTCTGTCTCTGTCTCTCTGTCTCTATCTCTCTGTTTCTGTCTCTCCCAGAGACTCTCTGTCTCTGTGTCTCTCTATCCATCTGTCCATCTGTCTCTCTGTCTTCCTGCCTCTCTGTCTCTATGTCTCTCTGTTTATCTGTCTCTTTGTCTCTGTGTCTCTGTCTCGCTGTCTCTCTGTCTGGCTGTCTCGCTGTCTGGCTGTCTCTGTCTCTCTGTCTCTGCCTTTGTCTCTGTCTTTGTCTCTGTCTCTGCCTCTCTCAATGTCTCTGTCACTGTCACCTTCTCTGTCTCTGTCTCTGCATCTGTCTCTCTTTCTCTCTGTCTCTCTCTCTGTCTCCGTCTGTCTGTCTCCCTCTGTCTTCTACACCCCATAAACAGTGTCGCCATCTCTTTTCGCAGGCGTACGTGCCATACACCACGCATGACTATGAACGTCAGCTGGGCGCCATTTATCTATTCCTCCTCGCTGTTCCCTCTATTGCTGACTCTCCACCGCTCTCTTCAGCTTCAGATCCTCCTGTCTTCTTTCTTCTTAAAGCTGTCGTTTCCCCTCTTAGAGGTTCGCCACTAACTCTTTGTCCCTCCTCTTCTCTCTCTCTCTCTCTCTCTCTCTCTCTCTCTCTCTCTCTCTCTCTCTCTCTCTCTCTCTCTCTCTCTCTCTCTCTCTCTCATTGGCGCTCCCACGTCCTTTCTGCCCGGACGAAACGCCGCCGCCAGCCGCGCACCTAATAGAATACGTAATTTGAATTTTTTTTTCAATCCTCTTCTTTTTTCGCTCACTCAATTTTTTTACCTCGACCCGTTCTTGCTTATGCCGAAACCGCAGCGCGAACGCGTCGCCGGGGATTGATGTACACCCGTGTGAGCTACCCCAGGCTACGGAGAAAAGCGCGACAATCTTCGCGCCTGTACCGGCGGGTGAAACACGTGAATTTATGATTTTTTCGATGGATTTTTTTTTCCCTCTGGAATATACCACCGAAAAAAACGCATTTTTTTGGGATTATGGGAAGCTCATGGAAACTCGAAAAAGGGATGAAAAACGGATAGGGCCGTATCCGTACTATGGGAATAAACCAAATATTTTTATCCATGTTTGTAAAAGATATGAGTATTTTTGTATTCATGAAGATGACATTTATAATAATTTATAAGAAGTAATTTTCAAACCAATATTACGGGGTATGTGTAAGCTTGAAATTTCAAATGTACATTTTCTATATTGCATAATTTTGTAGCCTCGGTTCCTCACTTTAATTTGTAGCAAAGATTTTATAAACATTCAAACAATTAACCGAGTTATGACGATTTTTGTGATGGGTCAGATCGCGTTTGCGTTTACCTCGAAACTATGATTTATAAAATGGTGTAAGTCATATCTCAAGATCTATTCGTCCGATTCACTCCAAGTTTGGATAGATCACAGCTCATAACATATTCCATCGAATGACCCCAGATTTTTCGATGCGTCCATCCATTTGTTAAAAAGGAAAAATTAAAGTTGTTTTTCTCATAAAAAATGAAAAAAAAAAAAAAAAAAAATCTACAGCTTGCCGTTTTCTTCATGTTCAAAATTCCAAAAAAATTCCATAAAAATATCAACAAGCAATGACTCCATTGCTTGTTGATATTTTTCAACCAAAAAAAAATCCAAACGCATCAAGACTACGTATCAATTCTATGTAAAACCTCGACCTCCATCCCAATACACTGACCACAAAAAAAAACCTCCTGTTTTCCGGGCCCCAAGTTTGTGCAGACGTCAAGATTCCTCAGAATGAGAAAGGACATTTTAAATATTTAAAAAAATACTTAAAACAGGAATACTTAAAAATACTTAACGCAGGAAGAGCCTAAGTAACGGGGTAGGATCGAGGGTACCTCTGAACGATCAGATGGATTAAGGAAAGACACCAGTGTGACGGGCTGAAGAAGGGTCGTTTTTTCGAATTTTTTCGTCTACTACATTATTTATTTGGGATTTGGAAAAACGGTAGGTATGTTATTAAGCATACAATTAACTTATTTCCAGCAAATGTTTATTTTTTTAACTAAAAAATTAACATCGTTATTGCGGTATACTAGAGGCTCTGTAAAAAAAAATCGCCGAATCGATAACTTGACAGTGGTCGGTCTGAAAAATAAAAATGTTTTATAATCAATTAGAATGTAGTTCTCAGACTGCGTGGCCACAAAAAAAATCACAAAATGGCGGGCGTTGAAAAAAGTGTAATTTTAGCGAAATGTTTATTTACATTCGAGGGTTTAAAAAATTAGAGACTTACAAAACGGCTACGTACAACGATAGCTACCGCAATTGCGAAAATTTTAGTTTTTCAAAGTTGAAAATCCGATCATTATGATTCCGGCCACGTCGAGAAAAAAGCGATTGAAAGTTTTAGTATACGTAAATCGTTGCACTGGAAAAAAAAATTCGTTCATCCAACCAAAATTCAGTTGGTTTAACAACATGTATCTTTAAATACGTTCAACTTGATTTTTGATTGGCATAGCAAAGGTTTTGTTAATCTAACTGCTAGTTTTAGTGGTGTGAACTGTAGCTTATTTAGCATGTCTGAGCAACTGTCAGAACAACAAAATTTCGAGACAACAAAATGCATTTTGCACATTCAACGATTTCTTTTTCTCGGTGTGCGCTAGGTACTTTCACTAAATCGTCTGTAACTTGGTCAATTATCAATATTTTTATTTGATTTTTTTAAACATTTTGTTGAATACGTATACTTTGAGAAAATGAAAAAAATCGATTTTTTTTCCGTCACAATCGTCTCCCGCTTCAATATAAGGGTCTGCATAGTTATATTATGTATATATACATGCGGTAGTAATTATGTACATATATATATATATACACCTACATATATAGATGGGGATGATCCAGGTGAGATATAAATTTGATGCTTCACCTCGCTCTCCGCAGCGATTCCAGTGATTCCAATGGGGCAAAGCGCAGGTTAACTGGCATCGAAGACGAAAGAGCCATGCCATGAAGATAGAACGTTAATCCTTCGCTATCGGAGTAGAGAAAAACTGAGATCGAGGGTACATTTATATACAGGGTGATTCGTTAGGAGTTAGTCACTCGAAAACACCTATAAATATTGATTTTGGACGAAAAAGTCACATACGAAATTTGAATGGGGTGCCAATATTTACATTTTAGCAGCATTAAAGCGTTACCTTTGGGCGCGGGAAAAATTAGCGAATTTTTTTAAAAGAAAGATTTCTTCTCCATTTCTGAGACTCAGGATATGCTTTATTACTACTTTCGGCTGATACGTGGTATTTTTTTTATTTATCTTTCAAAACGGTGGAGGTATGGCACGGTCTTCTAAACTGCATTTTCAAAACTAGCGTGACGTGTAGCTAAAAAACTAATTGACCGATTGTGATGAAATTTGGTACAAATCTTTGTAACCTGATTGTCTAAAAGATGAGCCCAAATGATTTTGAAAAGGAAAAAAAGTATTTTTTTTAATAGCAAAATGTAGCCATTTATTTCGGAAAGTTCAATCTTTTCGGTTCAAAGCGTACCATTTCGACGATTTTCAACGTTTATCACCTTTTTTTGGTTCATATTCTGCGTATGAGTGTTAATGAAAGAAAAATCTCCGTTGGTTTTTTTTTCAGGCTTATCCCGCCGACGCTACGTGTCACGCCGTCTGATAGCATCCGCCGCAACCCGTTTAGAAGACCGTGCCATACCTCCGCCATTTTTTAATATTCGTAAAAGAAATAACATGTAACAGCCAAAAGTAGTAATAAAACGTACCCTAAGCCTAAAAAATGATGAAGAAATCTTTCCTTAAAAAAAATCATGAAAATCAGCTATTTTGTCCTCGCGTATCACCCCCCTCAAACTTTTTTTCAAGTGGAGGTATCAACTTGATTTCAAAGTCATCTCCACTTTTTCAAAGGGAAAACCCTTTTTTATTGGGTGGCAATAAACGATAAAACGAGCCTGAGAAAACGAACCCAATGACCTACAATTCCATGACCTTGGGATGACCTTGAAATACCAACAAATATGCTTGACGGTAATTGAAGCATGGCAATTAAAAAAGGCTCTGGTTTCTGACGCGAATCATATTTTTAATGCATGCCATGTTTAGAAATATGTCCACTAACCGCGATACATTTTCCGATACCATTTCGGAGCGAATTATTCTGTAGCGTTAATTTGTTTGCATGCCCAACTTTCGTGCTTTCCTATGATTTTTCCAAAAAGTTTCGTATTTCAAGGTCGTCTCAAGGTTATGATATTGTAGGTCATTGATCTTCTTTTTGTGTGCTCTACATTTGTGGCCGAGAAAAAAGGAGCTTCCTTTTGAAAAAGTGGGGGATGACTTTAAAATACCAACAAAATTGCAAAACGGTAATTAAAGTGAGGCAAGTGAAAAAGGCGGTGGTTTCTTGCGCGAATAGTGTTTTTCTCTAGTTTCTCAACGTTCGTGGTTTCCTGTGATTTTTCCAAAAATGTTTGGTATTTCAAGGTCGTCCCGAGGTCATAATATTGTAGATCCTTAGTTTCTTTCTTTTGTGCTCTACAATTGTGACCGATAAAAAGGGACTTTCGCTTAAAAAAGTTGGGGTGACCTTGAATTAGGCCGATAGCTCTGCTTGAACAATTATCTAAGGCTACCAAAATGTCGATATTGACAGACTGTTAAAATGTTGTCTCGGACTTTTTTGTGTCCGAAATTGATAAGTGTTTTCGAGTGACTAACTTCAAGTGAATCATCCGATACACAGGGTGTCCTGTTATGAATGGTAATCCTGCAACTCTCGATAAGTTAGATCATGTCCTACTATATGCTGGAATTTCAGTTTAGTAAAAGTCCCATGGTTTTCAAAATATAAATCATCTACTTTTGATTTTTCGCATGTCATTTCTACAAGAGATAACTTTTTTGACCGAGTTTTTAAAAAAATGCTCTTGGTTACTAGTTTTATCTGAAGAAAACATTATGAAAAAAGATCTTATGCAGAATTTTCATACAGACTAATTCGAACATCTGACTTTGATAGTCTGCAGTGTAAAAAAAAAGTACTACGAATATCATCCCCAATACTTTAAAAAGTTGCTTAGTTATTGGCGACTTATATCATTTGTAGAAATGGCATGCGAAAAACCAAAAGCAGATGATGTTTTTTTAAAATTACATAAAGCCCAAAATCTCGAAAACCGTGGGACTTTTACTAAACTGAAATTTCAGCATATAGTAGGACATGATCTGACCTATCGACAGTTGCAGGATTATCCATTTATAACAGGACACCCTGTATATACATGTGTGTGTGTGTGTGTGTGTGTGTGTGTGTGTGTGTGTGTGTGTGTGTGTGTGTGTGTGTGCGTGCGTGCGTGCGTGCGTGCGTGCGTGCGTGCGTGCGTGCGTGCGTGCGTGCGTGCGTGCGTGCGTGCGTGCGTGCGTGCGTGCGTGCGTGCGTGCGTGCGTGCGTGCGTGCGTGCGTGCGTGCGTGCGTGCGTGCGTGCGTGCGTGCGTGCGTGCGTGCGTGCGTGCGTGCGTGCGTGCGTGCGTGCGTGCGTGCGTGCGTGCGTGCGTGCGTGCGTGCGTGCGTGCGTGCGTGCGTGCGTGCGTGCGTGCGTGCGTGCGTGCGTGCGTGCGTGCGTGCGTGCGTGCGTGCGTGCGTGCGTGCGTGCGTGCGTGCGTGCGTGCGTGCGTGCGTGCGTGCGTGCGTGCGTGCGTGCGTGCGTGCGTGCGTGCGTGCGTGCGTGCGTGCGTGCGTGCGTGCGTGCGTGCGTGCGTGCGTGCGTGCGTGCGTGCGTGCGTGCGTGCGTGCGTGCGTGCGTGCGTGCGTGCGTGCGTGCGTGCGTGCGTGCGTGCGTGCGTGCGTGCGTGCGTGCGTGCGTGCGTGCGTGCGTGCGTGCGTGCGTGCGTGCGTGCGTGCGTGCGTGCGTGCGTGCGTGCGTGCGTGCGTGCGTGCGTGCGTGCGTGCGTGCGTGCGTGCGTGCGTGCGTGCGTGCGTGCGTGCGTGCGTGCGTGCGTGCGTGCGTGCGTGCGTGCGTGCGTGCGTGCGTGCGTGCGTGCGTGCGTGCGTGCGTGCGTGCGTGCGTGCGTGCGTGCGTGCGTGCGTGCGTGCGTGCGTGCGTGCGTGCGTGCGTGCGTGCGTGCGTGCGTGCGTGCGTGCGTGCGTGCGTGCGTGCGTGCGTGCGTGCGTGCGTGCGTGCGTGCGTGCGTGCGTGCGTGCGTGCGTGCGTGCGTGCGTGCGTGCGTGCGTGCGTGCGTGCGTGTGTGTGTGTGTGTGTGTGTGTGTGTGTGTGTGTGTGTGTGTGTGTGTGTGTGTGTGTGTGTGTGTGTGTGTGTACACATGAAGATACAGGGTGTCCCTCTTATCTCTGCCACCTGAAATAACTCGGTAATTATCGACGTCACAAAAAAAAATTTTCAGACAAAGTTGTACGGTGTGCAGGGGGCCATCAAATGCGACCAATTTTTTCTTTATTTCGGTGGCGGGGCTGACGCACAGAAACGGTCACCGCCACTTTTTAAAATGGAATGGTACATTTTTTTTTCAACCATCTTGGGGATCACCTCAAGCGGCATAAAAAACACTTGGGGGTCAGTCTTTCAAGGTCATTCAAGGTCACCTATTAAAATGAACTAAAAATCTAAATATCTCGAATCACTACCAAATATTTGGTAGTGATCCGAGATATTTAGATTTGTATCATCGATACTGACCTTGAATGACTTTGAACGACTTTGACCCCCTAATGTTTTCTATGCCGCTTGAGGTGCTCCACAAGATGGTTGAAAAAAATGTAGCATTCCATTTTTAAAAAAGTGGAGGTGACTTCTACCGTGTGTTAGCGCCTCCACCGAAATTAAGGGGAGATATACACCTAGGAGCCGGAAAAAGGGCATTTTTGTGAATTTTTTCAAGGAAAACTATTTGAAATTTCAGATTGGGGTTTTAATTATCTAAAAGTATATACATTCAAAACTATGTTTAATTTTCTTTATTTAAAAATATAAAAAAATACAAGGATATTGTATGATCCTTGGAGCGTCGTAAAAAAATCTGCGTATACGGTACCCACTGGCGTTTCTTCAAAAATCATCTGAAAAAAAAACCAAAAAGATCATTAAATTAGATACTATAATCTAGTACTTGTCATAGCCGATTTTGAAAATATCGATTTATGACAAAATGGCGGACGTTTGAACATAAATAGTGATTTTGGGGCCAAAAATTAGTTATTATTTTGCCTATAAAACAAAAACTAAGTAACGGAAAAAAAACCTATGACAAGTACTAGATAATGGTGTATAGAATAACCACAAAAAATCTCAAAGCAATCGGTTCATTGGTTTTCGAGAAATTTTGGGTACCGGTTTGAAAAACGTGGTTTTGAGAAAAACGCGTTTGAAAATTTGGGAACGAATAAATCATGAAATTTGTCAACTTACATGGAATCATCGATACCAGGCCCATACTATAGGTCTTCTACGGTCGCCGGAATGTTCATAGTTTCTAAATCCTCGACCTCGACCATATAGGTGTATATCACCCCTTAAAAAAAATTGTTCGCATTTGGTAACCCCCTTCACACCGTACATCTTTTGTCTGTAACTTTTTATTGTGACGTCGCTAACTACCGAGTTATGTTGGGTGGCAGTGATAAGAGGGACACCCTGTATATGTGGAGTTGCACAGATCCACAGTGGCGAGAGAGCCGGTAAATCTCTCGCTCGTATAATAATTTAATAACTGATCGAAAGGGGGACCGGGCCTATGCCCAGCCTCGCGCGATCATCATCTCCTCTCGATTCTCTCATCTTCCTGCGATGTTTACGGTCGGATATACGGCGAGTTAACCCGGAGCACGAAGGAGACGAGAAGGAGAAACGCAAGGACCGAAGGGCCGGCTGAGGGAGAGAGGGATGAGGATGAGAAACACCCTACGTTTTACCGTTACTACCTGCGCCTCCGTACGATACTTAATTCTAACGTCGATAAATTATCCCTCTGCGGATTAAACGGTACAACTCCAGCCGCATCCGATTGACGAAAGAAATGTCGAAAAAAAACAAACACTCTCTTCGGAAAAGTACTCGTGGATCGCTCAATTTTCTCGGTCGGAAAAAAAACAAGAAAATTCGAAGGCGAAAAAAGAAAAGTCTAAAGAAAAAAAACCTGTAAGAAAAAAAGAAAAGACGAACAAAAAGGAACGGAAAAGTTTTTCGAGAGAGAGCCTAGAAAAACGAAGCTGAAAGAAAATTTAACATTTTTCGTACGAAGAAAGCGAAAAAATCAAAAGTAAACGAAACATAGAAATATCAAAAAAGAAAAGTCGATTGAATAGGACGAAAAAGAAAAGTCGAAAAAATTGTACGTAGGAAAAATACTCGTTACTCGTTGAGTTTTTCTCGTCCTCGGACTGTTTGTCGGACAATCAAGTAAGTGCAATTTGTCCAATCTCGGAGGTTCTTTGCGTTGGATCGTTGAAGGATGTTGAAAAATCGTTCGCTTCGAGAATACGTTTTTTTTTTGCGCTTTTTTGCATTCAACAAGGACGAGGACGTCGCGCGGCCGGAACGAGACCGGGGTCTTGGGGGACAGTAGAAAAATAGCGAGATGAAGAAATTAAGGTGGCACAAGGGTGAGAGTGGGCAACGGCAGCTGTTGGTCAAATTAAGTGATCATCTCGTCATCATCACTGGAGCCGCCTTCGAGCCTCGAGTACTCGTTTTTTTAGTTGGTCTTTTCGAACTCTTTTTTCGCTCTCTTTTACCCTCTCTCTCTCTCTCTCTCTCTCTCTCTCTCTCTCTCTCTCTCTCTCTCTCTCTCTCTCTCTCTCTCTCTCTCTCTCTCTCTTGGACGTTTCCGAGCCCCGTGAAATTAGCATGGGAGATCGTAAAAGAGGAAGATGCAATGATGAGACTTCTCACTTCTTTCTCCCTTTCTTTTTTGGTTTTTCTTTTGTGCTTCCACTATCCTTATGGGCCTCTCGCGTCGGTGCGTGCGCGCCCGAAAGAAGAATATATACGATGATGCCGGGAGAAAGAATTGTAATGGAGCGAAGGACCACATCGCGAAGCTGTCTCCCTCCCTCCCTCCCTCTCTCTCTCACTCTCTCTCTCTCTCTCTCTCTCTCTCTCTCTCTCTCTCTCTCTCTCTCTCTCTCTCTCTCTCTCTCTCTCTCTCTCTCTCTCTCTCTCTCTCTCTCTCTCTCTCTCTCTCTCTCTCTCTCTCTCTCTCTCTCTCTCTCTCTCTCTCTCTCTCTCTCTCTCTCTCTCTCTCTCTCTCTCTCTCTCTCTCTCTCTCTCTCTCTCTCTCTCTCTCTCTCTCTCTCTCTCTCTCCCTCCCTCTCTCTCTCCTCTCTCTCTCGCCGACGGGATGACCGCGCATTGCAAAAGAGTTAATGAAATAAAAAGAAAGGGCTTTCTCTCGTTCCCTCACACCGACAGAAATGCGATTTTTGCTCTTCCTTCTCTTGTCTCTCCGAAACTTCAGTCCCTCGTCCCTTCGACGCTTCACAGCGCCGCCACGCCGAACACGAGTGAGAAAGACGCCGTTAAAACTCTTTTCCATTCGGATTTAATAAGCGCGAGGAGCCATAATCGTCGTATTTACGAGCATAAGATGGGGGTCGGGGGGGGGGGGGGGGGGGTGCTCGCTTCGTGCACCTTCTCAAAGCCGAAAATTAAATTATTGTCACAATAGAGACGCGGAACAGATCCACGTATACATGTCTCTTACGAATATCATCAAAGTGTTTGTCTGCGGAGTCGTTTTTTTTCACGCTGAAATTGAACTGGAAGGGTTTGAAAACGACGCTGCAAGGGTATCTATCATGTTTGGAAATGTTGTACACCTGTCTGGCTGTATGAGCAAAGCTGGCGTGAAGACGAAATTTTCTTCTGAATCTGTGATGTGGAATAACCGCTGCTGGACTTCTCTTGCACTTTCAACTGGATCCGTCGACTAGAACCTTGAGGACATGCTTTTTTATTTTGAGGGACGACGTCACTGGCCGAAAAAGGTTTTTGTCGATTTTTTTTCGTCCACTGGATTATTTATTTGGGGTTTTGAAAAAAGTATGTTGTTTAGCATACATTGAACTTATTTCGTGTAAATTTGTATTTGAAAGAATGGATAGTGAACAACGTTATTGAGGTATGAGAGAGCCTCTGTATAGAAAATGTCATCCAACGGCCGGATCGATAATTTGACAATGGTTGATCTAAAAATGAACAAGTTTTACAATCTATGTAAATGTCGTTCTCGTTGTGTGTAGTCGTTTTTTCGAAAAAGAATCACAAAATGACGAGTGTTTAAAAAAAGTGAAATTTTGGCGGAAGTTTCATTTATATTCGGAGGCTTAAAAAATACCAAATCTCAAAGAAAAAAAAATCGACTACGTACCTACGACGATAGCTGCTGCAATTACGGAATTTTTGTTTTTTGATATTGACGATCGGATAATTGTAGATAGTTGTGATTCCGGCCAGGTCGACAAAAGTCGTTTCGATAGAAACGCGATCGAAGGTTTTAATGTTAGTAAATCGTTGCGCTACCTGCTCTGACTAAATGGTATGTAACTTGGTCACTTTTCAATATTTCAAGGGGAGATATACACCTAGGAGCCGGAAAAAGGTCATTTTTGTGAATTTTTCAAGGCAAACTAGTTGAAATTCCAGATTGGGGTTTTAATTATCTAAAAGTATATACATTCAAAAATATGTTTAATTTTCTTTATTTAAAAATATCAAAAATATACAAGGATATTGTATGATCCATGGAGCGTCGTAAAAAATCTGCGTATACGGTACCCACTAGCGTTTCTTCAAAAATCATCTGAAAAAAAAAAACAAAAAGATTATTAAATTAGATACTATAATTTAGTACTTGCCATAGCCGATTTTGAAAATATCGATTTATGACAAAATGGCGGACGTTTGAACATAAATAGTGATTTTTGGACCAAAAATTAGTTATCATTTTGCCGATAAAACAAAAACTAAGTAACGGAAAGAAAAGCCAATGACAAGTACTAGATAATGGTGTATAGAATAACCACAAAAAACCTCAAGGCAATCGGTTCATTGGTTTTCGAGAAATTTTGAGTACCGATTTGAAAAACGTGGTTTTGAGAAATACGCGTTTGAAAATTTGGGAATGAATAAATCATGAAATTTGTCAACTTACATGGAATCATCGATCCCAGGCCCATAGTGTAGGTCTTCTATGGTCGACGGAATGTTCATAGCTTCTAAATCCTCGAACTCGACCATCTTGATGTATATCTCCTTTTAACTCGACACTCCTTTGACAGATTCTTGAATATGTTTCTTTGAGAAAACGCAAAAAAGTAGATTTTTTTTGACTCGTCACAGTCGTGTCCTGCCTTAAGGAGTATGCTCAAGGTTGAAATTTCGAAAATGTTATTTCTTTCACATAGTTCCATAGCCTAGGATCTTAACTTTAATTGAGAGGAAAGATTTTGTGAAAATTCCAAAAATTGACCAAGTTATGACGATTTTCGCGCACTATGTTTCATGAGAGGGCGTAAGTCATATCTCAACATATATTCGTCCTATTTACTTCAAATTCGAACTGGGCATGGTTCATAACATTTTATATTGTATGACCGGACGATTTGTTTATATGTTTATCCATTTGTTCATAACAAATGGGTAAAGTTGTTTTTTCGTTCGAAAATTGTTTTTTTTTAAACAGCTTGCCATTTTCTTAGTTTTTTAAATTCCAAAAAAGTATCCAGTGGTACGAAAGTTCTATTATTATATGAAAAGTACATTTTTTATTTTTTATTACAGATTATCCTTATTGCCAGAGCCACCTACACCGACTGGCCATGCAGAATCGGTGGCACTTTGTTTAAGGCAGTTTCTCAAAATTGAACAAAAATTGTCTAAGAATTTGAACAAAAATCAATTTTTTTTACTTCCTCAAAATAGAGACTGCTAAGAATATGTTCTCAAAAATGAATTTCCAATATTTACGCCAACAATCGAGACCAGAATAGGATCGACCGGTCGGATTTATGAACTTCAGAAGCTTCTAAGGAAGCTGGAACAGCTCGCAAGGAACAACGAGCTTAAGAAAATCCTAATTTCGGAGTCGAGGAAGGCACACTTTACGAGGCAGGAATGGCTAATTAATGTAACGTAAGTATTACATGCCATTATACCATTTTTATACCATTACACCACCATTATACCAGTTTGTCGAAACCACCTTTTTTCAACCTGGTAGACATAAAATCTCGAGTTCTATATGACCGATTGACTTTAAATTTGTAATGGACCTTCGGTATATATCCCTTTATCGCCCGCACCTCGGGCATTACGAAATTATTGTTATTACTATTTGAAAAAAATGAAGACTGATGATTTGAAAAAATGAAGACTAAAAAAAATAGGGCGAAAACTTAACTTTTTTAACAGACAGTCAGTATTAAAAAAGCGTTCTCTCTCTGGTACCTGCCACAATGACATTCTTATTGATAAAAAAATAGTTTTATTTCTGTTTCAAATGAATGGCCTTCTTTCCAGAGGCCCATAATTTTTTCAATTTTTTTTTTCGCACAAATTTTATTTTGTAAGCTTTTGAAACCCCAATAAAAAAGCTAAAAAATAGAAACTAGACTTTTTTGTTTTCTTTTATCAAGCTCGAAAAAACGCCTGAAATTTGGGCCTCTAGACTAGAATACTCCCTTAAATAACAATAACTTCATTGCTTGTCCACATTTTTCTAAAAAAGAAACTCAAACTTGGCAAGACCATGTATTAACCCTTCGACTGCACACTTCCGCCACGAACCTCTGACTGCATACGGGGTCGATCCGACCCCAGACGTGTTTCAGATCGTTGTATTTCGGTAAAAAAACATTTTTTTAAGACGTTTTTTGTAGTCAATGATCCTTATTTTATGGCCCAAAATTTATTTTTTAAATAAGGTAAAAATTCAGTTCCCAAGCCTTCGTTCAAAGTGGAAATGCATTGAAAAATACGTACTTGCACGAAAACGATCGTAATTTTTATTTCAAAATAAAAAAAGTCCTTTGAGGTTTTTCAAGAGGAAGGTTCGTACATGCGAAAAAATATGGAAAATCGACCTGTTTTATTATTATGCTAAAAGGACATTTTTTATTTACATTTTAGGTCATCCTACACGCTAGAACTACTTACACCAATTGGTAATGCAGCAACGTCAGCACTTCGTTCAAATAACAATAACTCCGTCATTTATCAATACTCTTTCTCGATGTTGTACACGCGAGTGCAGAGAATAAAAAACTGAAAAGAATAAAAACGGAAGAGAATTCCGCACCGGCAACTGTCCTCCCGTGAAAATCAGATCGCAGCTACGTTTTTTTTGCTTTCATCCGGTGTGTGCGTCTGTGCATGTTCGCTTGACGATCTCAGTCCAGTAAAAGAGACGAAAACCCAGCACTTTTCAGCGTAGAATATAAATTTTTTACTGAAAGTAGATGGTTGCATACTGAAAGTAACCCCAATAAAATGTCGCCCCTCAACTCGCTCCAACCCTAAGAAATAGGGGTTGAAAGCTTAAAAAACGCCGTATCTCGATCATTAATAGCCCGATCAAAAAAGGTTTCAAACAAAAATTGTTTGGTGTAATAAAATTCGTATAAAGTTATCTAACGTCCAAGCCCCCATTTTTGAAAATAGCGGCACAAAACGATTCGAAAATTCGGGGTTCTCTCGTGGTTTTGTGCGGCTATTTTCAAAGATACGAGATTGGACGTTAGATGACTTTATACCTATTTTATTATTCCAAAAAACTTTTGCTCGAAACATTTTTTGATCGGACTATCAATTATCGAGATACGGCGATTTCTAAGTTGTCAACCCTTATTTCTTAGGTTTGGGGCGAGTTGGAGGGCAGTATTTTATTGGGGTTACTTTCAGTATGCACCCATCTACCTTTAGTCAAAAATTCATATTCTACGCTAAAAAGTGTTGGGTTTTCGTCTCTTTTACTGGACTATCTTGGGCGAAACAATGAACCGACCAACCGGTACTGTCGCGGCAAATCCTTCCGGCTTTGGAGGAAAATCCTCCCGGTCGCGTCCCCACGTCCTTTCTGCATTCTCTGGCGATTGCTCGCCAAAATCAACAAATCGTAGAAAAAAAATTAAAGAACCGTCCTCAAAACAGCCAGATGTCCTGAAAGTCAACATAACATAGATATGCCGGGTTCAAAATGTACATCCCCCATATAAACATATACACACACTCAGGCTATATGTACATACGTCAGTTCGTGTTAAAAGTCGCTATTCACGACCATACGTGCCACGACTCTGGTCTCTCTCTCTCTCTCTCTCTCTCTCTCTCTCTCTCTCTCTTATTCTCTCGAGCCTCGAATTCATTTCGATTTTCCACCCTCGACCCACCGATCTCGGAACGTCACCACAATCCAATTTAATATTAAATCGTTTATTCGAGGTCGCTTTAATATTGCATCCCCCTACCTCTGCCCGAGCCGCGCAGTGAAAAAATTATATTTACTATTGCTGTAACATTGAACGATATTTAGTGTAACGATTAATATCGTGAGAATAATGATAAGAAATTAATAATGCAAAGATTGCAGGGTGGACGTTAATATTTTTGTAACACTATGGTTATTTTTATCATTGTTATTAATGTTGTAATGATAGACATGACTTCTTCATCATTATTATCATTATAGTAATGGTATTTTTACCATTTCTTATTATAAATATATTATTATAATAATTTTCACTGCCATTATTATTATCATTATTGTATTATTATTATTTTGATATAAGAGGCTTTATTGCTACGAGCAACGCGCTTCCTCAATTTGCACTGGGAAACATTCAGCTACCATTTTATCTTTAACATTATTATCTTAATTTTAATTTTCATCATTATTAATTAAACCATTTTTGTTGTTATAATAATGATAAAAATGGCTATAGTGTCACAAAAATATGTAAAAACAACCCTGCAATTTTTGCATCATTGATCACTTATCATTATTTACACGTTATCGATCGTTCTAAAAAATTAATCGTTAAATTGAATATCGATCAAATGCGCACTAGATTAATTTTGCGATATTATACTTACGTGGACAATTTTCACTCTAGTGTTTCGTAACCTGCAGGACCACGAGAGGCAAGTGCTTTCGGCAAGCAATCGAAAAGAAATAGGTTTTTTTTCTCCGTCTTGCCTCCGGAATGGATGAGAAACGGATGGAAATAAGGGTGCCAGGGATCGCTTTGTCCAGCAAATGGAGAGTTTTCGTCGCCATTCCAGTTCTCTGATCCCTTATGTACTACAAGCTTCTATATATTAAGGGCTGTAGCAGCTTCTTCACACATACATGTATGTATGTACATACATACATACATGTATATATATACAGGGTGGCGCGAAAGGTGACACTCAAAAGGAAAACTACATGCCTAGAACCTATCCAAATCGTCGCCGTGTATGTTCTACGATCTTTTTTGCTTTTCGAAAAAAAGCATTTATGTTTTTTTTTCTTTTCTTCTCTGTGCGCTTTGCTTGCGATTTTTTTTTTCGCTTGTGTTATCATAAAGTGCACTGTTAAGCAATCAATAAATGACCAACTCAACACTACCGTAAATTTTTGAGATTACGATAAAAAGTTTGAAAAATGGGTTGGAGAGGATTAGTCACTAAAGTTTAGATGATAAAAAAGAATACTCATACTAGTCTAATGACCCCCATTGCTTTTAAGGGCTTACACCTAGTTTAAATTTTGGAAAATATTGATTTTTGAATCTCGAAGAATTCTCAAAATATATCATTTCAAAATTTCAAGTCGAACTGTGAACGCGTTTTTCTCAAAATGACTTATTCAAAATCGGCGACCACGATACCTAAAAAATTACTGCACCGATCAACTTCGAATTCTACAAGCTTTTTTTCCACATCAAAAAGCAGTACTTGAACTGACGATTTTTTTCGATGTATAGTTTTTTTTGTCAACGAAAATGGAACTTTTTTCCGAAAATCGATCCTTTCACTTTGGACTGCGGCTTTTTTTCAACGATCAAAATTTCACGAAATCCTTCGTCCAAGCAATAAATAATTTCATGCAAAAATTAAATGTGTTAAATGCTTTATTCCAGATGATTTGTTTTCGAGCAGCAGTGGTCACCGCGAAGGACGTTTTTCAAACCAATGTATTTACCGCATCGATAATGATTATTCATTACAAAAATCGTAAAACATACTTAAAACCACACTTTCAACGTAAAAAAATATTGAAAACGCTGTCTCAGAAAAAAATCACGAAAATTCTTATTTTTTCCGGCCACAAGCTGGGTGCAACCTGCCAAAAACTTCGAAGAAGAAAGTCCACACACAAAAGAGAAAAATAAATAAAAAGGGATGCTACAGAAAAAAACGAAAAAAATAAAAATGCTTTGTTTCTCGAAAACAAAAAAGATAAAAAATATTTTTTTAAAATAGAAAAGAACATACATGCACTGCCAAAAAAAATATTTAATTCGAATAGGATCTGTTTAAATGAAATAGGTATTTTCCTTGTCTCACTGCCTACTACGATCTTATTCGTTTCAAAGATATTTTTTATTCGTTTCAGCTATTCTTTTTAAATATTAAATATATTCGAATTGAATAAATAAAGATTCTATTCGAATAAATCTTTATTTGCTTACAATATACACTGTAAAGCTAAGTGTACTAGATGCATAAAATATTTTACAAATCCAACATGAAATGAAACACTTAATTGAGAGTTTTACCACAACGATTTTGTATCGTAATTCTTCATTCCCTGGCCTTCTGAAATGATTTTTTCCGAATCAAATAATTCACCCATATGGTATCAAACCTCAAACCTACCTACCTATAGCTACGCACGCTCTCTCTATGCTACCGAGTGCTTGTAACATATCGGTCGCAGATATGGCATAAGAGACCAAATAAATTCCTATAATTATTTGTTGTATCACATAAACTATATCAATTAATTAATATCATTGTCATAAGCAGAGAATTTTGTCGAATAACATGCTATACATTTCTCAAACATAACCTATATATACATAATTCCTCTCTCTCCACCCTCTTTAGCCCCACCCCCCTTTGATGTGTGTGTTGCAATAAAGACAGACCATTAGTTTAATCAGATAAAAAAATGGTTAACTCTACGAAAATATTATTGAATTA
This sequence comes from Ophion slaviceki, assembly GCA_944452715.1. Classification (NCBI taxonomy): domain Eukaryota; kingdom Metazoa; phylum Arthropoda; class Insecta; order Hymenoptera; family Ichneumonidae; genus Ophion; species Ophion slaviceki. The sequence continues at coordinate 59,674,396 of OX101784.1, forward strand.
AAATTTCAAAAATTAAATCGATACATTTAGTGGATTCAACTAAATTGTTTATTGAACAGATGAAACCGAATCACAGATTTATTAGGATTAAATGAAATATTTAGTTATTCGACGATATTAAATAGATTTTGATTTAAATAAATGAATATATTCAACATAAATAATTCCAATAATGGAATGCAAAAGAAGAAATTTGATTTCACGAAAAAAGTAGTTGACTCAAATTTAAAAAATCAAATAGACGCGGTTGTTTAATATCAATAGAATTTTTCTGTCAGTGTAGATTTTCCTTTTGGATGTCGCTTTTCGGGCTACCCTGTACATATATATATATATATACACACATACTTTCTTCTTCTCGCATATCACCTACGCGTATCACTCTCAAGTCCAAGCGATTTTCTTGCTGAATAAGTGGCTTGTGCGGTATTCCACACGCTCTCTCATTCGTGCCCACACGGACTCTATTTTTTTCCCTTCATCTTTTTTCCATTCCACGAGGGCGCGCGATCACTTCTTGACACCGGAGAGCGCGAGTATAAGAGCCCGAGGGGAATATCTTTCTTTCGCCCTTGCGCTCGCGCGAACTTTTACCATCGGTATAAGTTTATCATCCACCCTCTTCACGGAAGCCCCTCTCGACCGTGCGCGTTTTCTGAGTGTCTTTAGATACGGGCACACAAAAAAAATACAAATACATAGGAAATTTCGTGTTTTATCACGGGTCAATTTTTCGTCAGCCTCTTTTGTCGTGGACCTTTTGCAAATGAAAAAAAAATCAATTGCGCATGAATCCTACGGAAATGTGTATCTACAACGAGCAATTAAGAATTTTATGAATTGAGTCAAAGTTAGCAAATGTGAAGAAATTTTTTTGAATTGGCCTTGAATGTTTACAAAGAAGCATCCAAATATTGTTGTTATTATTGTGATGATCATTGGAGTCATTAACAAGATTAATAATATTAACAGTGATAACAATGATAATAACGATAATGGTGATAATCGCTATAATAATCATGATGACAATATTAGTACTAATAAGTCGTAGTAATAATAATAATGGAAAATCTTAATAATAACATTAATAATCGATGAAATGTATAACAAATAATAATTATAATAATGGATTAAATGGATAATGGATAATAATTTTAATAATGAATTAAATCGATAATGGATAATAATAATAATAATGGAAAACCATAACGATCATGGTGATGACCACGAGCATAATCATGATAATAATATTGATACTAAAAATAAGTGGTAGTAATAGTACCAGTAGTAGCAATAATAATAATAATTAAGAAAAAACTGCACCGAACTGAATTCGTTTTTTAGTTTGAAAAAAAGTGATGTTTTTTTTTATTTAGGAGAACCGTAAGTAACTTATGCATTTTGAGTGAGCAAAATGGTATATTCTGTACGTACTGATATATATATATATATATATATATATATAAAAGGTGTCGCTGAGCTGACTAGTCGCTTGTTCTCCTACGGGGGAGACACGAATTTGTTAAGCAATTCCCGGGGATCTCTCCTCGTGGACCTTTTCTCCAGTCGCTCTCACTCCCCCTGTGAAAACGGCGCGTTGATATGGTGGCTGGTGCGGGTGGACCAAATCGAATTACCACAAAAACCCGCCTCCGTCCGCACCTCGACACTCCCACAACTTTATCCCCGACTATATATATATATATGGCACGTTCATGATCCCTCTGCCATAAGGGGATTGAAGTATCTTCCGGTATTTGCGGACGTATAACATCTTCCATGCTCGCGATATGCTCTTTTCTCTTTTAGGGCCTTAAATCTGAGTTGAAAAAAAACTGCCACACGTTTTTTATTGGTTTAAATTATGTATAAAAATCACAAGAATGATGTACAAAAGAAATTATACGCGAATTGAAAAGAAAAATGTAGAGTTTTTTGTTCGAAACACCATCTAGCACTCTGGAATGTACAAAAGAGCCTACACGGCGAAAGTAGCAATTTAGCGTCGAGGGGGGAGTAACCTTTCGGCGAGGAATTTTTTTTCTGATTTTCTTGATTTTTTTTTAAAGGACAGATTTCTTCACCGTTTGCGAGACTTAGGGTGTGTTTTATTACTATTTTTGGGTTTTACGTGGTATTTTTTAATTCGATTAATGTTTAAAAATGGCGGAGGCATGGCACGGTCTTTTAAACTGCATTTCAAAAACCGGTGTGACGTGTAGCTGCACAATTAATGGACCGCTTCTAATGTAATTTGTTATAAATCTAACCTTATCGTCTAAAACATGACTAAATGTTTTGGAAAATTGAAGGAAAAGAAGTATTTTTTTATTGCAAAATGTAGTCATTTTTTTCGGAAAATTCAATCTTTTGGTTTCAAAGCGTACCATTCAATCGATTTCCAACATTTCTCACTTTTTCTTGGTTCATATTCTGCGTATGAGTAGCAATGAAAGAAAAGTCTTCGTTGGTTTTTTTTAGATTAATCCAGCCGACGTTACGTATCAGGCCGTCTGACGACGTCCGACGCAACCCGTGTAGAAGACCGTGGCGTACCTCGGCCATTTAGAAAGACTAATGAAAAAAAAATACCATGTAATAGCCAAAAGTAGTAATAAAACATCCGCTAAGTCTCAAAAATGTTGAAGAAATCTTGCATTAACCCTTCCTTGACACGGTTATATTTGGCCACGGCTTTGAGACACTGGGTCAATTTGACCCAGATAGTATTTCATCCACGCGTTTAAGGCGGTCCTCTAGTTTCTCGGGTCGAAAAAATCGATTTTTTTTTCATAAATCACATCTACAATATGTGTAGAAAATGTGTGCCAAAGGATTTTTCGATATTCGAAGTGGTTCACAAGTTACGGCCCTGGAACGGAGCAGGTATACGGAGCAGGTATACTTTCAAACGCGTTTTTCTCGAAACACCATTTTTCGAAACGGTGACCACGATATTTCAGAAACTACTGCACCGATCTTGTTCTAATTTATACAGCATCTTTAATATGTTATAAGCCAGCGATTGAACTAGGATTATCATGATTGCTTCGATAGTTTTTTTTGCACGAGCGAAAAACTTAAGAAAAAATGAGTAAAAAATAGAATGTAATTTTCAAAAGTGTATAAAAAAGTCAATTTTTGTAATTTAGAATTCACTCTAGTTCAATCGCTAGTCTTAAATATGAAGATTAAAATGCCGTTTGGTTTTTTGATTTCAGATAAGCAGAACAGCCGCAATCTTGGTCACCGTCAAGCACCTCTTTTACTTGATGTCTTCCTTTCGGCCACTATAATCTTTATTCTATTATATATTTTGACTTCAAAAAATTTGTAAAGCTTATTTAAATATTAATAAAGATTATGCAAAAACAATGAGATTGATTATTTCGATGCTTTGCCCGTAACAAATTATTGAAAAAACCGTAAAAAAACAGCGGAGAAACTAGAGGACCGCGTTAACAAACCTTCGGTCGGTCTTTATTAAAATAAACCCGGGATACACTTTAAACATTTCTTCATATGTCTGCATAATTAAAATTCGGAAAATATAGAATTCAACTGTGGTATTCAATTCAATATACAATTGTTGTGTTCAAAAATATTTAAAACTTTCAATTTTGGGAAAGTGGGCATTTCATTTCAAATTCGCCCGGGTCAAAATAACCCACTGTGTCAAGGTAGAGATAAAAAAACACCCGAAAATCAGCAATGCTTTCCTCGCCTAAAGGTGCCACTATTAAATTATTTTTTAAAGTAAACCCCTCGCTTAAAAGAAAAATAAAAAAAATGATAGCTCGAAAACGGTTTACTCTAGCCTTAAGCATTACTAGGTATTTTATAACGGAAAACTGACCAACAGGATTACCAATAACAGTAGCCCTGTATACATATAAATACATATAAACTACTGGTAAAAACTTTTCGGACACTTCATGTAATTGCCAAACTTTCGATCACTTTGGATAATTGCAAAATTATATTGAAAAAATATAATTCATTATGTAGAGCTATATATAGTATCTTCAGAAAATAATCAATGAAATGTTCGAATTGTTCGAACATTATTTGTCAATTATGCACTGCCGGTCGAAAGATTTTCGAACACTGCAGATAATTGCAAAACTTTTAATCACTGGATAATTGTCAAATAATGTTAGAGTCATATTCATTTCATATATTATTTTACAAAGATACTATATAGCTCTATATAATGAAGTATTTATATTACGCTGCGGCTAGCTGTCCGGTTATCGGACGAATAAGCGTATATTATTCGTCCGGATAGCGGCTCAGTTCACACCGTTCACGCTGTGCAACGCCCCAAACAATCAAACCCAAAAAAACAAATCCAAACGAACATACCTAAACAAAGTTATAAAGGTTTTATTCTAGTCGGGAGACACTCCGATTATATTATTCTAATATATTTATTATTATGTGTTTTTGTATTATTATACTTATATATACATATATATATATATACATATATATATGTATATGTATGCATATATGTATATATATATGTGTGTGTGTGTATATATATATATATATATATATATATATATATATATATATATATATATATATATATATATATATATATATATATATATATATATATACGAATGAAAATAGCAATTACGAGGAATACGAACGTCATCAAAGCCGGGGGCTTTTGATGCCCAAAAATATACACGCAGCGCTCGCGAATCGACACACCCCCCTTGCTGGGCTTTCACTTTGCGGCAACGTGCGCGTTCTTCGGAATCCTCGTATACCACCAATCGATCCAGATATATAAATATACATATGTACATAAGAGACCTCGCATATGCGCGTGTGTCCTCTCATTATCCCCCTCCCGGCCTTGGCGGAAAGATTCCCCATAACTTTTTATTGCCGCAATTATTAATTTCTCCCCGCGTTGGTAATGATGCTGTTTCGCCAAATTTTTTTATGCCTTCTTTCTTTCCGTTCGCTTCTCTTATCGTCTTTTCTTTCCTCGTCGCGGCCCGTATGTGCACGAGACACAAAAATACCAATTACACGACACGGAAGAGCGCGACGGGGATAACCATTAGCCGCTTTTTAACGTGTCCGGACGAATAAAAAGATTACACGGGAATTGCGCGTGTGCACGATAGCCCGTGTGCGCGAAAGCCTAAATGCATACATCGCCGGTAAACAAAAAGACACGAGGCCCGGATTTTAAGTCATGCATATACAGGGTGAGAACTGGCAGGTGGTGGTGGGTTTTTTTTAAATCTCACGCGGAGATTTTGCAATCGCGACGAATATGATTAATGGTTTTTTTTGGTACACTTTGAAAGACAATAGTTAATTTTTTTATGAGTATTTTATGCCAGGAAAATCGAGGTTTCTGAAATGAATCAAATTTCCATTTTTGGTTCAGCAGAATGAAGATAACTCAATTCTGAATATGTAACACTCGTGAAAAACTGTAGACAGTTTTTTGGGAGTTTTTTTAGACATGTTTTTTTAGGAAATAGGAAAAAAGGGGGAAGATTTTGAAACTATCGATTTTTGATTTTCGACGGATTATCAAAATATATTGGGATGTTGGATAAGTTCTTGCTGTGTTTTTCGTGAAAATTAATGCTTTGTTTAAAAATAATCTAGGGATATTGCACAAAGTGCAACTATTTCAAGGCATTGAAAATGTAATCAGACTTTTCGGGTAATAAAAAACAGGTAGATGAAAATAATATTAGGTGAAGGAAAAAGTTCGTGGCATTTTTCCAAATAGATCTATTGAGTTAAACAAATTTGCCCCTTTTTTTCCTATTTCCTAGAAAAACATTCTTAAAAACACTCCTATAAAACATTCTACAGTTTCGTCACGAGTGTTTCATATTCAGAATTGAGTTATCTTCATTCTGCTGAAACAAAAATAGAATTTTCATTTAAAGGGAGTATACACCTAGGAGCCGGAAAAAGGTCATTTTTGTGAATTTTTTCAAGGAAATCTATTTAAAATTTCCGATTGGGGTTTCAATTATCTAAAAGTATATACATTCAAAAATATGTTTAATTTTCTTTACTTAAAAATATCAAAAATATACAAGGATATTGTATGATCCTTGGAGCGGGGTAAAAAAATCTGCGTATACGGTACCCACTGGCGTTTCTTAAAAACTCATCTGAAAAAAAACACCAAAAAGATTATTAAATAGATACTATAATCTAGTACTTGGCATAGCCGATTTTGAAAATATCGATTTATGACAAAATGGCGGACGTTTGAACATGAATAGTGATATTTGAGCAAAAAATTTGTTATTATTTTGCCTATAAAACAAAAACTAAGTAACGGAAAAAAAATCCTATGACAAGTACTAGATAATGGTATATAGAATAACCACAAAAAACCTCAAGGCAATCGGTTCATTGGTTTTCGAGAAAGTTTGGGTACCGATTTGTAAAACGTGGTTTTGAGAAAAACGCATTTGAAAATTTGGGAATGAAAAAATCATTAAATTCGTCAACTTACATGGAATCATCGATACCAGGCCTATAGTGTAGGTCTTCTACGGTCGACGGAATGTAGGTGTGAATGTAGGTGAATCTAGGTGTATATCTCCCCTTAAAAGGAAGGGAACACTTTTCCTAATAGATCTATAGGGAAAAACGCCACGAACTTTGTCCTTCACCTAATATGAGTAGGTTTTTATTATAAACAAAATGTATTGATTCATTGAGGTACAAAATTCGGTTTCTTTGGGTTCGTTTGCATTTGTCTGTGTGTGTTTGGGTTTGTTTGGTTTGTTTGTATAATAATTATTATATAATTTTTGTAATTTATTTGTAATATAAGTTGTAGTATAATCTTTGAATTAATAACAAGATTATAATTGCGCAGGGAGAGGGAATTTGTTAACCAATCACATGCATTCAGCATGTCGCAGCTACCCCCACTCTACTACATCACAGTGGCAGTGGAGTAGGGGTAGCGTTCGTTTCGTGTGATGTCCAGCTAACCAGACCCCTATACCCTGTCGACCTCAATAAACATATACAATTTTGAAAGCATTTTCAATGCTAAAAAATCATTCCTAATGCTTTCAAACGTTTCGAAAATTTTGTGTGATCAACTCCTACTGATTCTGCAAGTTCAGCTAGTATCTGACATATGAGTCTTCATGAAGTAATGCCTCCAATTCAACACATCAAAATCATTATTTTTTAAGCCTTAAGGCCGGCGTATTTTGAAATCGTTTTTTCTTAAAACGACTTTTTCAAAATCGGTTACCACGATATCGCAAACATCACTGCACCGATCAACAAGCTTCGGTCACATATTAAGGGGTTATGCCACAGTAACGGATATAAAATCATGTGCGAATTTAACCATTTTTTCGTTTGAAAAAGTGGTTCACTCACAAAATGAATTACACATCTATTTAGTCCGAATATCAAGTTGTTAGAATTTTTTTTAGATGTAAAAGATGGCCGACTACTAATATTTTCTTTTGTAATCTTTTTTTAAGGCGCTCCGCGGCGTGACATTTAGCATCCACAATTTTTGACCGAGAACAAAAAAAAAAGTTCTCGGCAATCTACTTTAGAATACCTAGAGAAGTACGTAGGAAATTAAAAAAATATTGTTTTATTCGGAACTTGTACACGGAGAAAAATACGCCCTCAAATTCTAACACTGGTTGCCAGAATTCTAATATTCAGTGCTAGAAAAGTATAGTAGTTTACTGCCAGTTCGGAATTCTAAGATTTGTTGTTGTAGAAGTGTAAAAATGATTCTCACACCGTATAGTAAAAATGATACGTGCATATTACATTTGAAACTATTCTCGCATAGGCGCGAGTTATATTTTCATATGGATTTTAGTATACGCATATCATAAATGTTCGGCGTATAGCGAAAAATATTACGAAGTTATTAGTAAAATGTGACTCTTTATACCGTACTTTTGTAGAATACTGGAAACTAATTGTTCCATTCACGTGGGCAAAATATATTTTGAATACTACAAAAAATCACAATATGCCGAATAGAGTGTATTATTTGTATCGGCTTACGTGCCATATCGTAGGTTGAAATTTAAATTTCTTCATTATTACTATACCATAATTACAATTTTTATCTTCTATTCAATACTTTTTGATATTTAATGATATTTTTTTTAGAAGCATAGTATTAATTCTAAACTTCGAGGCTCCCGTTTTCTCCGCGTAGGTATTTGAACTTAAGAAATGAATTTTCAGTGAAAAATTTCGTATAAAACTGCTCATGAAATAATTTTTTTTGATTAATCAGAAATTCCCTAAGTACTTCTCTGCGAAATGAAATTAGGAACATAACTTTTAAATTTGAAGTAAATCGAGTGAAAATTGATGAAGTTATTTGTCACGCCAATTGGAAAAACGCTGTTTTGAGAAAAACGCGTTTAAAATTTTACACAAAACTTTTTTGTTGGTCAACTCAGAAAGTTGAAGTTGTTCAACTTATGATGATAAAGCACCGTTTTAGCTAAAAGAAATCGATTTTTTGAAAATTCTACTGCGGCCCTTGAAAAGCAGTGCTTGAAGTAAGGAATTTTTTCATCGATGGATAACTTTTTATTATCAACGAAAATAGAACGAAAAATGATACTGTCACTTTTGACTGCAGCCATTTTTAAAAAATCAATGTTGTATTAAATTCTTCGTCCAGTACTAGATAATTTCATGCAAAGAATAAATGGGTTTGAGATTTTTATTCCGAACGATTTGTTTCCGAGCAGCAGTGGTCCCCGAGAAGGACGTTTTTCATACGGTGGTCTGCACAAACCATTGTATTTACCACGTTTATAATTTTTTAAAAATACAAACATTGTAAAACATTCTTAAAACCATACCTTCTAATTTGAAACTAAAAAATTGAATACCCGCACACGTTTCCCAGAAAAAACTCACGAAAATTCCTCTTTTTTCCGTCCACGATCTACGTGCAATCTAAATCGTATGAAATTCCATTGACGTAACCTTAAATCCATATAACCTCAAATTGAATGAAATTCCATTTATGCACTTTAAATTCATCTTCGATAATTTTTCCTCGTTGACAATTCCTCGAATTATCTTCATGCTGCTGTAGGCACTCATGATGGAATTTTTATTTTTTCCCAGAATCCTTAATGCCTTCTGGCATATACTACTCATCCAAAAAATACATTATATCTTTTTTCGAGGAGGACTTGAGAAACCGTCCAAAATTATAGTTTTTTCAATTGCAGAATTTCTGCGCAAAACCCATAAAAACACATGACCCCTTTTAATTTTCACCCTATGTATACAGGGTGCCCTGTCACGGTTTTCGAGATTTTGGACTTTATGTTATTAAAAAAAAAATCATCTCCTTTTGGTTTCTCGCATACCGTTTCTACGAATAATGTGAATCGACAATAGCTGAGTAACTTTTTTAAGTAATTGGCACGATGTGCGTAGTACATTTTTTTTATACCGCAGGCTATCAAAGCCAGATGTTCGACTGGTTAGTATGAAAATTCTGCATAAGATCTTTTTTCATAAAGATTCTATAACATTTCAGGTTAAAAATAAGACTTTTGTAGATAAAACAAATAACCAAGAGCTTTAAAAAAACCGGGTCAAAAAAGTTATCATTTGTAGTAATGGCATGCGGAAAACCAAAAACATGATTTTTATCTCGAAAACCGTAGGACTTTTACTAAACTGAAGTTCTAGCATATAGTGGGATATGATCTGACCTATTGACAGTTGCAGGATTATCCATTCATAACAGGTCACCCTGTATATATATGTATGTATGTACCTCCATTTATCGCATATGCAAGGACAAGAGCGTGTGCGACGCGAGGACGTGAAAAAAATTGTATTACGCGTATCCGCGCGTCAGTGCGCGGTGGGAAATTACACGAGAGCACCGGTCGTTCCGGCTGGCAAAAGGGCCTCGTGATAAGCGGCTATTTTGTAACGAGAGTCTCTTGTTGGACTTCGCATCGCGATATACGAAAACAAACAACAACGAAAAACAAATGAGAGCAAAATATGGAAAACCCCAATAGAATAAAAAAGAAAAAAATGGAAAAAAACAACAACGTAAAAAGAAGTAGTCACATTAAGCTGGCAGGATAGGGACTGAAAAAAAGGATAAAAAGGGAAGAATCAGACTTGAACTTATTACGTTATAGATAGATGCAAACCACCCCCGCAAAGGAAAAATGCCGCGAGCGAGGCAGAAAGGGAGAGAAAGCGAGGTTTAAGGGGATATGATAGAGATGAAGATACATGTAGATATACAAAGATTTATAGAAAATTATATCATATATAGATATTTATACAAAGAGAGAGAGAGAGAGAGAGAGAGAGAGAGAGAGAGAGAGAGAGGGCACTCGGCACGAATCCAAAATACCCCGAGGCTGTTTTGGTTCAGGAAAAGCGCGCAAATTCGCCATTTTGTTCTCTCTACTAAATAAAATTCTCCTGGCATTGCACACATCGAGAAGTATTTTTTACCTACTTTTGTACTTTTTATTTCGTCCATGCTATCGTTGTGCTCGCACATCGGCTTACTCCATTTGAATCCCTGGGCTCTTATCTTTACTTTTACCTTGTTTTTATAATACATGCATAAAGACTCGCCCATTTTTCGGCAAGGAAGACTTTCCAGTCCCGATTGTGCAGCTCGGCCTTCAATAAGGATGCCGAAACATCGCAAAATGTTTCGTACAACACTAATTATGTATCGATATCAATCACCATCACGTGTACTTTTTGCTCGCACTTTAAGTAATAATATAAAAACGTTTGGGATTTTAATTAAACGCGAGGGCAAGCCTTTAATCGTGGGTTTAATTCTCTGGTGAACAATCCAATGGAATCGTCTATCGCGACGACAAATTCTCGCTTTGTCCTTTGATACCCTCGGAACAATAAACTCGGACAATTTTACATCAAGCGCCCGTATCGAATTTATTGAATTCAATTTGATAGAAAAATCGAAAAAAATCATTAAGGTTCAACGATAAAAACAAAAGATGACCTT
>OX101784.1:59690439-59895439 GCA_944452715.1 Ophion slaviceki
TGTGGGGCCTCCTGAATAATTTAAGGAACATAGCATTGTTTTGGCTGGGAATCAGAATCCCTTAAGGAATAATTATTCAGTTGGCAGAATAAAGTACAGAATAGAAGACTCGACAACTCTCAAACTTTCTCGGTATTAAGGGAAATTTTTTCAGAATATTGCGTTGTCAGAGTCCGGGAACTAATACTCCCTTGGGAACTTAGAGTCAGTTTATCCAAATAAACCGAAGTAACGTTACAGTTCCAGGGAGTAGAGTCAACAAACGAATTGTCGTGTAAGACTTTCCATTGTTTGTTTATTGCGGTATTTTTGCTTTTAAAAATTGAGTTATTGAAGCCATTGGGTTTTACTTAATTTTTTTTGGGTTTTGGTTTTGACCAAAGATTTATATTCCGTTTTAACCGTGCCGCGGAGTAATCGCGAGCGGTTTGCCCTTCCCAACCCCCCAATTTTTTTTGTTTATTGCGTTTAGCATATCCGCAAAATGGCAGATACCCCGGTGACGACGAGTACAGTCACGACCCCAACCCGTACGTCCCCCGTTATGACCACTTCCCCCATAGATCACCCCCGAGGATCGACATCGCCCCTCTCCGTGGATGTATCCAATCTCTCGCTGATGGCTACGGAAGAGAGGATCGCCCGACAAAAAGTTGAGCGGTTGAAGACGATGCGGGACATCCTAGCAGCCGGTGACCGAGCGGGCCTCAACACGGATGGGGAACAAAGCGAGGTACAGGATCGTCTCATCCGGCACGAAATAAGGACACGGATTCCAGGAGCCTTAATTCGTTGGGATCCCAGGAAGGATGAGCGGGGGGACGCCCCGCCATTCACGCTAGGGGCTGCCTTGGTTGATCCACTGACGGCACCGTTATTCGCATCGACTGCTGACCGCCACCAAGCCCCGACCTACGAAGAGTACCAGCCAACCCAGAGGCGGACGATGACGCCGCCACCCCACGCGTTACAAGAAGAGGCAGCGGGTCCGGATGACCACGATAGAACGCCGACGCCATCGCCCAGGAGACTGCCGGTCCAGCGGGATCGGAGATCGGCAACACAGAGATATAGTCCGACACCCGCGCCCCGAGGAAACGTCACCCCGGCCCCCGACCGTACCGCGGTCACCTTTGCCCTTCCCCCTTCCCAGTTACCCCACCAACCATCCCAAGCCCTCCCCACATCAAGTCCAACTGCCACAGGATTGTTAAGGATTAGCGGCAGCCAGGAGTGGCCACCGCATGACACGTATACCCTGTCGGCACCCACCCCCCGGAACAGTACCCGAATAGGACCCCTCCCAAAGGCTCGGTCGCGACATGCAGACCCTCCCCCTCCCCGACCCCGATCACACCAGGACGCGTCACAACATTACGACTCGCAAGGGCCACGGCATGCGAGAGGAATAGACCATTGGCAGAGATACGGTCCCCGATTCGCGGGGAATCCGGACGAAGACGCCGAGGAATTCCTGTGGAGGATGCATGAATACTGTATCTCCCGGAAGCTTACGGAGGAAGATCTGATGGACGCCCTCCCCGAAGCTTTCACCGGTGACGCGCTCCTATGGTTGAGAGTAGAACGAGAGGAATGGAGCTCATACGAGGAATTCGTATTCTACTTTCGGGAACAATTCGGCCATGGAGACCTACAGGAACGTCTCCGAAAGGAAATAGAACTCCGCACGCAGGGGCCAGGAGAGCCTATGGCGGAGTTCCTCGTGAAGATCAGGACCCTGTTCAATCACTTGAACCCACCGTTGAGTAAAGAGACTCAACTCGATATATGCTGCGAGAATCTGCACCCGGATTACGCCGAGCACATCCAGCGGAAGGATGTAAGCAGCTTCCTCGATCTCCAGCGGCTGGGACGCAGCCGCGAGATATTTTGGGGAAAGGCGAAGGCATACAGGGCACCGCCGAAGAAGGGTCTGACACTTCTGCCCTCGGCATCGTATGCGCAGCGTGGCCGGGAGGCCCGCATGAAGATAGCGGCCCTGGAGGAACCAGAGGAATACGAGCCCGCCGAGGACGAGGAGCACTACCCCAGTCCCCCGCCTACCCCTCCATCACCGAGCCGAACCCCTCGCCAGAACCCCTCCGACTCAGCCGCCAAGACCAAGGGTCGTAGCGGCTACCTCAAGAAGGCGAAGCAGCCTCAGAAACCGCCTTCCCCACCTAAACCCCCATCCGCCCCTTGCTCCCCACATACCTGGAAAAACCCGCCCACAAAACCCTCCGCGAATCCCCCACGAATTCCCCAAAGCCCGCCCCCGACACAACCTCGGCCCAGCAATCCTGAAGGACCTGGCCCGAGGTGTTACAACTGCCGGCAACCGGGACACCGTTACCGGGAGTGCACACAGTTGATGGGCCGATTCTGCAGAATCTGTGGATGGCCCGGATGTGATGTTAACTCGTGCCGGAATTGCGAACGAAAGCGTTCGGAAAACGCCCGGTCGGGAGGGCAGTAAGCCCCTGTACCTCCCGACGTTCGTTAAAGAAGGAGAACCTCCTTCAGATACCCCGACCCCAGCCGCAGCCTGACTGTGCCACGACGAGCGTAGCACCAGAGCGGCAGGCAGAGTCCAACCCGTCCCCGACAGAAACAGAAACAGACTTGTTCCCGTGCGAACATATGGCTTCCCGAGAAGAGGAAGAGGTGGCTGACCGGGAAGAAATGTTTATCGGAGCTTTAAGTATGGATGCTCGCCACCACTTATGGATTAACGTGGGTGGCGAACTCCTATTGGCGTTGGTCGACCCTGGTTCTACGAAAACGTACCTCGGGCTGGAGGTAGCAAGGAGGAGAGGACTCCTCTTGCAACCGATAGTGGAGGGCGTTCGGGTCGCCAACGGGGCAGTAGTTCCGGTAGACGGGGCAGTCACCCTGACCTTCGATCTCGCAGGAAAAGTCCAATCCCTCCAGGTACGTGTAGCCGCGTTAGGCTACGAATTTGTTATGGGGATTGACTTTTTGAGATTGTTCGGAATGCGAGTGGATTATAAAACGGATACGTGGTCCCTTCACGGTGGTCCGGAGCGTAGCTTCGCGACACCGAGTGGGCCACGTTGGAGCATCCCCGCATTCCCCGAGGCTGCAGGCTTGGAACCTGCCTCGGGCTCGGCAAATAGACGTCTAGAATCCCTTCTGGACGAGTTAGTATCCCCCTCACAGGACGGACAGTTAGGACGAACGAACCTGACGCAACATTATATCGACGTGCAAGGGCACCCCCCGATCCGACAGAAGCCCCGTACAATTTCCCCGTACCTCCTCCGAATAGCCCAAGCCGAAGTCGATAAGATGGTCCAAGAGGGAGTGATCGAGAGGACGAAGAGCTCTTGGCTAAGTAACCCGGTGATCGTCCCGAAGCCAGGCGGAAAGCATCGTTTCTGCATTGACTATCGCGACGTGAACCGGGTAACACTGAAGGACGCCTACCCTCTTCCCAATATGGATCGGATCTTGGATGGCCTTCGGCTAGCCCGGTTCATCTCGAAGTTGGATCTGAGCCAGGCTTATTTCCAGATCCCTGTAGCCCCCCAAAGTCGTCCTGTCACCGCCTTCGCCGTTCCTGGCCGAGGACTTTTCCAGTTCAGGAGAATGCCGTTCGGGCTGACGAACGCACCAGCGACGTTTCAGCGGCTGATGGATCAGCTCATCGATCCGGCATGGGAGCCCCATGTCTTTGCGTATCTCGATGACGTGATCATCGCCACCGACACCGAAGCGGAGCACTTCGAGTATTTGAGGATCGTCCTGGAAGTCTTCCGAGCCGCTGGGCTCACCATCAACCGGGAGAAGAGCGAATTCTTCTGCCCGGAAGTAACGTATCTAGGATACGCCATCGGCCGGGACGGATTGAAGGCCGACCCGGAAAAAGTTGCCCCTATCCTAGCATACCCTCCGCCCAGGACCCTTCGGCAATTACGCCGTTTCCTGGGAATGGTAGGGTGGTATGCCCGATTTTTACCCACCCTTTCGCGGGATAAAATTCCCCTGACCGAGCTCCTGAAAAAGGATGTTCCCTGGAACTGGGGGACCGAACAGCAGGAAGCCTTCGAGTCTCTCCGCGAAGCCCTAAGTCAGACCCCTATCCTAGCCCGCCCCGATTTCACCCGCCCTTTCGTCCTCCAGACAGACGCCAGCGACTCGGCCGTGGGAGCCGTCCTGACGCAGGAATTCGACGGTGAAGAGCACCCGATCGCGTTTGCCAGCAGGGTGCTGAGTAACGCAGAACGCAAATACACCGTCACTGAGAAGGAGTGCTTGGCGGTAATCTGGGCAGTGAGGAAGTTTCGACCGTACATCGAAGGCACTCACGTGACTGTCATCACCGACCACAGCAGTCTCCAGTGGCTACGGAATCTGAAGGACCCTTCGGGACGATTAGCCCGGTGGGCACTCTCGATGCAAGCATGGGACCTGACGATCATCCATAGGAAAGGAACCCTTCATGTTGTCCCTGATGCCCTATCCCGCATGTACGAGGACCCCGACGCGGCCTTAGCCGCACTCGGAGAAAGTACCGACCCCTGGTACCTGGACAAGGTACAAAACGTCCGTGAATTCCCATGGAAATACCCAAGCTGGAAACTTGAGGACAACAAACTGTACTACCATCGACCGCATTCGATCATCGATCCGACGATTGTGGACTTGGATGCCTGGAAGCTTGTCTTGCCGGCCGAGACTAGGCCGCGAGCAATGGAGGATGCCCATCAAGGACCCCAGGCTGGCCACCTGGGTACTGATAAGACATATCAACGGGTCATCCAGGATTTCTTCTGGCCAGGCATATTCCAAGATGTAGCACGATACGTGGCGCGCTGCCCCGTATGCCAACTCCACAAGGTTTCGCAGTTACCCCCGTCCGGCCTGATGCGAGAGCGCACCACGGAAGGTCCATGGTGCGTAGTCGCTGCCGACGTGATGGGTCCGTTTCCCCCCAGCAAAGCTAAGAACCGTTACGTCGTTGTCTTCCAGGATGTCTTCACGAAGTTCGTGGAGGCTAAGGCGCTCGGTAGTGCTACCGGCGCTACAATAATGAAGGCATTCGAGACTCTGGTGGTCAACCGGTACGGTTGCCCACAGTACTTCCTGACCGACAACGGGACGGAATTTGTCAACACGCACGTAACGCGGTATTTGGACGAGCTTGGAATTCACCAGACAACGGTGCCGCCTTACCACGCGCAGGCGAATCCGGTTGAGCGAGTTAACCGGACTCTGAAGACGATGATAACATCGTACGTGGGAATGGATCACCGAGACTGGGACGCCCACCTACCGGAGTTATGCTTCGCGATGAACACGGCCGTGCAGTCCTCAACCCAGATGACCCCCGCATTTTTGAATTTTGGCCGAAACCCCCGCCCAGCCAAAAGCCTCCGAGACGAAGCCCCTGAACCCCCCAAATTAACCCCCGGAGACCCGGAAGCATGGTCCAATCGGATGCAGCGGTTACCTCTGCTGCACGACTGGGTTCGGAAGAACCTAGAGGCCGCCGCGAAAAGGCAGGCCAAATACTACAACAAAAGCCGAAAAGATACGAGGTATCAGGTGGGAGATGTAGTTCTGCGGAAGAACCGAGTTCTGTCGTCAGGAGCGCAGAACTTCGCCGCCAAACTGGCGCCGCGGTATAGCGGCCCCTTTCGTATCCTGGCGGTGCACTCCCCTGTAGTATATGAACTCGAGGATCCGACGAGTCGTCGCAACCCTCGGGTTCACATTAAGGATCTGAAGCCCTTCCGGGACCCGCAAGGAGTCCCAACCTCAGAAGAAGACGCAGTCCCTGACCCAGCGATCGCCGGCCCGAGCAGGCCGCGATCACCAGATACAGCAGCCCCGAGCCCAAAACGGCGTCGCCGTAGCGGGCTACGCCCCCAACGTTCAAAGAGGGTGGAGCTCTCCGACGCCCACCTCTTCGACCTGATCTCCCGGTTAGAACGACAAGAACGGTACGATCAGGGACAGACTCGCGCCTATTAATGCTCGCTTTGCTTTGAGTGCTAACTTGGGTTTTGCGAGATGCAAATCCTATCCTGATGCCCCAAATTCCCCCTTCCCCTACCGATGTCCCACACCCAACTCCTATCCTGATGCCCTATCCTGATGCCCCGAATTCCCCCTTCCCCTACCGATGTCCCACACTCAAAATCCTATCCTGATGCCCCAAATCCTACCCCCACCCACTGCTGTCCCAAACACGATATCCTACATCCTAGGGCCTGGCCCTGGAACAGCTTCACGAACGGCCAAGGAAGCCGCGACTAAGAAGAGTCCAGCGACCAGCGAGACAACATAGTCATCTAGAGATTAGCTACGGTGAAGGGCCAAGGAAGCCTCGCCGGAAGTCCCAGCGAGCATCGAGATACTCATCCGATGGTGAAGCGACAGAACGACTGACGACAGTACCTGAGTTTGCGACGAACGACTACCAGTAGGGCAAAGTCATCGCAAAGACTTAATGAATTAAGGTAACCAGTCTGTGATTTAATTCTAAAAGATGTGTCACTTCAGTATTATGGAAAACTCTAGCCAGCGGATATTATGGGTAAATGCCGCCAGCCTAGTACTCAAGTACACCTTCCGTTAAACACCCATCCCGACCTCCTCCCCTGAAGTAAAGAAAGCATAACTGAATAACCGCTCTTGCAGGAAAAGAGGGGAGTACTCCAGTTTAAGCAGGGGGGAGTTGTGACGTTGCGTCACAAAGGAGTTAGAGAAAGAGCCCGCGTGACCACGCTCGGGCTCAGTCTCCGCCACGCACCTTTATAGAGAAAAATTTACATGTTAATATTAAGGTAATTTTAAGGTATTCTTTTATTATATCGAAGCCGCGACACCATCCTCCCCGTCCTTCCCGCACCCCCCTTATCACGATCACGACGCGACCACGCGGACTGTCAACTGGGGCCACGTCGGCCCGGCCGTCGCCTCGGAGAGCCATCAACGCCATCTCCCAGCGACGTGGACGGTGGACTGGCCGTCCGAGGGCCTCCTGCCGCCATCTCCCGAGTCTCCGGCCTACCGCGCGTCAGGAGAGACTGCAGCTCTCGCGCGGTATGGCTGGCGAGCGCCGTACCGACTAGGGCGCTCGGCGACTCGGGAGGGAGAAGAATCACGGCGAGGATCGAGCGACAGGGCGAGCCACGCGGCTCGCGATCCAAAATCGATAGGAGGTCCGCCATCTACGACGGGATTGGGCGAGACGAGGAAGCCGGCCGGCGTGGACCGTCACTTAGTCCCGGAGCGTGGTCACGCATAGACGACGAAACACGTCAAGCGCAAGGGAAACGAGCGAAAAGCCCAGAACCAGAATCGATAGAAAAGAAGCGAGAAATAGATCGAAAGGATCGAGGAGAGAGTCTCCGCGCGAATTGTAAGTACGCCTCTTTTATCTTTCGCAAGAGCGGCTGGCGTGAGCCGCTAGATTCAGTTCGGGATATTTTGTCGCACGGGCGACCGTTAAAGTTCGTTCCCTTCATCCCTCCCCCGTTATCCCTGATCGTCGTCCCTCTTCCGTGCGCGTCGCATAAAAATAACGTGTAAAGTAGATTTAAGAACGAAAAATCAGTGCGAGTGATTCGGGTTCTTACCCGAATATTAGAGTCTTAAAAGCTATCGCGAATTAAGTGTAAAAAGGTGCTCGTGGCGGATCCCCGGTGTCCCTCGTGAAAAATCCCCTCGCGCGCGCGTAGCCGCGGCCGCCTCGTGTAACACGACCGTCGGCCGAGTCGAGTGATTTCGCCGTGAGGATACATCGCGGCGCGATAAAATCGCACAATTAGCATTTCAAGATTTTTGATCGCGCGAATTATTAATTTGAGTTTTGCGTTAGCTAAAATATAATAGTCGTGGTCCAAGAAGTGGCCATTGTGTTCGAGAACCCCGTCCGTCCCCAGATACCCCGAGACGTCCCCATGTGAATTTGTATCGAGTCTCTTGCTTGCCGGCCGAAGGCCGTGTTTGTTTTGGTTTTTTTTTCTGTTACTTCGAGATTGAGTACGCGTTAAGCGCGTTGCCCGAGAAAGGCTGGCGCCCAACTTACTGAATTTATAAAATATAAAATATTTGAACGGGTCGAGAAATAGCGTTTGGGACTTCGCGTGTCCAGTAACCCGTCAACGAATTCGAGTCATTATTATTATTATTGCGGAATCTTTTCATTATATCGAGTACAACTTTATTATTCTTTTTTGTAATCATTCTAGTAACTTCTTTTTGTATCGAGCTTCAATTATCTTTGTGTGAATTAAATTATCTTTGAATTTTTATCATTTGTTGAACCAGTGCTCATTTCCCCTTCCCCCTTCCTCCGCCTACGTTAACACGCGATACCCGTCATAATATATATATATATATATATATACACACACACGTACATACACATATACGTTTATACGTGTGTATAGATAGTGTATATAAGTGTATATAGAGTGCTCTCCTTACTCAACGTTATGTGAACGCCTTTTTTTCAAATTTACTTTTCAATGAATGCAATCATATTTATATGAAAGTTCCTTCAAGGACCATTCAGGTCCCAAAGTTGCACATTCGTTTCAAGGAATTTCGAGGACCACCCATAAAAGAGACAGGGGTGCTAATGGCCGACATTACATTCATATAATGGGTTTGAAATATCGTTTCCCTGTATACATACAGGGCGAAAAGGGACGACCAAAAGGAAAATCTAGATACCTCGTATCAATGCCTATTCGAATGAGCCTCTTATATATTCTAAGATATTTTGTGCTTGAGAGAAAAGCATTTTTTTGCTCATTTGCGTATGTACTCTCCTCGCTATTTTTCTACTCGTGTTATCGTTATGAAGTGCACTGTTGAGCACTGAAAAAATGGCTAACTGAACAGTAACGTAAATGCCTTAGATTTTCATCGAAAGTTTGCTAAATAGGATTGAGAGAATCAGTCATTAAAGTTCAGATGATAAAAAAGAACACTTGTACCAGGCGAAATGACTCCAAATTGCTTTTGAGGGCTTACACTTAGGGGAAGTCCGGGTAAGCGAAAGCGAAGGGCAAAGCGAATACTCGCCATCACTCGCAAATTATGCGTTTGCCGATCGCCACGTTACTATAGCAACATTCGCCTGTCGTCACCCAGTGCGTGACAGATACTTTGGTGAGTGGCCGTTTCACGCGCCGTCCAGGAGACGACGATTTGTGCTTTTGCTTGAAAAATATTGATTCATCAAGGTAAGTATTTTAATAATACCGAGAAAGTTATTTTTCTTATCGACTTTTGTTTTTGGGTGGTTACAATGTATGTTTTTGGAGTCTTGTACACTGTGTAGAACGTGAGACCCAAGCAATAGTTTTCATTTGAACGGTGATAACCTCAGGAGTGAGCACGTGGGGCAAAGCGAATAGGGCAAAGTAAATACCGTATTCACTTTGCCCGGTGATCGTAAAGAATTTCATTATATATAATAATCTGCATATTTCGTTTCAGATGGTGAATAAATACAACAACAAAAAACGACGCAAGGTTCTTCGAAGACAGACGTCATGCAAACAGCAATGAATTTGTGCAAAGCTGGAGAATCCATAAAAGGAACAGCCAAAAAGTACGAATTAGCATATGCTACCTTATACAGGTACGTTTCTTACTTAACTTACGTTTCAAAAGATTTATTTGCTGTTATCCACTTTGCCCTCATGCCGTATCCACTTTACCCGGGGCCTCGGGCAAAGTGGATACTTTGACTTTTTTTGGTTATTTGATTTGTAGCAATTGATTAAACTAGAATTAAGGAAAATCGTTAACGCGTTTCGAAAGTTGATTAAATGAAGACTAATCTCCGATAATTGTTTAAATTTTTTCTACTATACATTATCGGAAATATTTACGGAAAGCTTAAGGTGTTCACGTTGCCCAGACCTCCCCTAGTTATAGTTTTTGAGAGTATGGGTTTTCTGTAGTCAAAAATATTTTCTGCAAAATTCTAGTCGATCCTATTAAAATTAAAGGCGGTATGGGCGTTTATAGGTAGGTTCCACGAACCGGCGAACTTTAAACGCGTTTTTCTCCAAAATACTTTTTCAAAATCGGTGACCACGATATTACAAAAATCACGGCAACGGTCAACTTTAAACCTTACAGGCTTCTTTCACATATCCAAAGGCAGTACTTGAATGTAGGAATTTCTTTTTTCGATGCACCGAAAATCGATAGTCTCACGTTGGACTGCGAACATTTTTTTTTTTAAATCAACATTTTGCCTTTGTTTTTTTTTATTTCGTATAATTTTTTTCCGAGCAGCAGTGGTCATCGGGAAGGACGTTTTTCAAACAGGGATCTGCACAAATTATTGCCTCTACCACATTTATAAATATTTTTCGATACAAAAATTGTAAAACATCTGTGACATGTTCAAGGTCAACATAACCTCACAAATTTCCGTACATAGTTTTCCCTGAGATGGTCAAGTATTTTAGGAAAAACAAAGCATTAGGCTCTGTGGAATTCACTGACGCACAGCTTGACGATTTTATTTGCCCCAAAATATTGTCCGTTTTTGAGATATCTGAGTTGGAAAATTTAATCTGTCTCTCTCGCACTTTAAGTCACGTGGTACAGCCTCTACTTCGCGATGAAAACATACTCTCCCAGACAATAATCAAGAAAATTCCTCTTTTTTCCGGCCACGAGGTCTTCTTTTTAACATTAAATGTTAAGAAAACATATCTTTTATATACAAAAGATACGTTTTAACATTTAATGTTAAAAAGAAGACTTATCTAGATAAAACAAATAAGCAGGAGTATTTTTTAAAAATCGGGTAAAAAAAGTTATCATTTGTAGAAATGGTATGCAAAAAATAAAAAGCAGACTATTTTTATCTCGAAAACACTCTGTATACATATTCGAGCATCACATTTTACAATCATACAGGTTTAATTATATCAATTGATTTCTGATCACACGTCAATCGAAGCGCAACACGTACCTTGTCCAGCTGTGATGAATGGCATCAAAGCGTTTAGATTCCCTCGTCGTGATGACATACATGAAATCGTCCTGCATATATTTAATTTATTGACATATATAAAATAATAAGTTTCGCGTGGAAAAATGTATTTTTCTGGTGCTCTTATACTTCATTTTATTACATCGAGCAACGTTGGTCGGCCGATCATCGTTGCATATTATATGGAGCGCAAGTTATTATTCGTCATTCGCCTCCTTATCGGATCTGGACACAATTGTCTTTTGCCACAATCTTTCGTACGTTTTTTCGAGGCTCTCTCCAACGCACGGTAGTCCAGGTTGGAGGAGAAAAATGTATACGATAAGGCGTGGGAAAAGAGAGAATGAAGAGAGAGAGAGAGAGAGAGAGAGAGAGAGAGAGAGAGAGGAGGGTCAATGAGGCGAGGAAGAGAGAGAATGTACGAGAGGAAAAAAGGTACAAATAGAGTTTAACGATAAAAAGAAATTAAATGGATTATCCGCTCGCTATGCGACCACGGTTGGCAAGTATTCTCGCTACTTTTGCCAAAATTTCTCCCCCTCTCTTGCCATTCCGTTTTTTTTTGTTTCGTCTTCACCATTTGTCACAACACAGCTAACGCTGTTTATGTCTCTTTCCAAATAGCACGAATGGGGGCCAAAACGACCACCGCACACATTAATTCTGGCTTTTATTTCTTCTGTTTCCCCTTCCACATTTTTCCGATCTGGACCGTGCAAAATCTCATCCATTTAAAATTGTTCAAAAAGTCTATCCCCCTGCAAGCCCGGACTTTCACATTTTTTGACAACGATAAAATCGTTACTTTTTTTCTGCCACCCAAAATTTTGCCAAACAAATTTCTCCGTTTTACAATAATTATGCATGATTTTCGTAAATTCAATTTCTTGCGAATACGAAGTTTTCAATTGCCCTCGCTCATTGAAATTGACGCTAATTTTGCAACCTTGTGCGCGATTTTAAGGATATTGATTTTGGGAATATTTTTATCGGCATGATTCGCATGACGTACATAAAAGCTGAGGGCAAGTACATACGTGGAGTGTGCAAAGTGCGAGGGGCGAAAACTCTTGAAAGTTGGGCAACTTTAGCGCCGTCAGTCAAGCACCCCCGCAACCGCGAAACAGTTGAATACCAGGGTCATTATATATATATATATATATATATATATATATTTATATATAATACATATAGAGATCCTAGTATGAGTCCACCGTCGAAAAAGGGTTGAACTCGCGCGATATGAAACTGCGATTTTTTTTACTTCTGTCATTCTCCGTCTATGTTTTGCATAGGTCCTAATAGCCTCCATATTTTTATAGTTGGCCCTAGCTCCGACGCTATTGATCGTGGAGATCCGTACTGAATTTTTCGCCAGCAAAATAAAAGCAAAAACCAGGACTTTAAAAATGTCCCGGGAATTTAAAAAACTTTTAAAATGTTGGGTGTTGTAATACAAAAGATCAATTATTCGAGTGTTGGCATTTGATTAGCAATTACGTCTATCATTAGAATGAACTAAGTACAGCGGAAATAAATGAATATTGAAATATTGATTATTTTTATTAGTGCAATAAATTTTGATTATCTATTAAGATTGTCAAGTGTCAGCAGTTTTTATTAGATACTAGATATGTAAAAATATTCAATAAATGTATGCAATTTTCTCGTATAGTTAGGAAAATAGCGAGGCCAATTTCAAATATTTTTTTGTTTTATTTTTCTTTTCTCGAAAGTGTATTTATTGAAGCGCAATCGACATGATTTTGTCGATAATCCTCGTTAAAGCGTTGTTTTTTAGGCGAAATTACTCCAGACGTTTAAGGTGGTGTACTAATCTTGAAATGTGAAAAAATCGATTTCTTTGCATTTTCTTATAGTAAATACTTTTAAGAATATGTGCTCAAAAGGAAATTCCGAAATCCCTAATATTGAAACAAAAAATGAGACCAGAACAGAATCGACTGGTCGGAGCTACGACGTGGATAGTTTTTTCACGTTCTAAGCTTCTAATGAAGCTAGAACAGCTCGCAAGGAAGAACGAGCTTCAGAAAATCATCATTTCGCGTTCGAGGAAAGTACACTTTACGAGGCAGGAATGGCCGATTAATATAACGTATTACCGGAAGCGACTACCGTCAGGACACTCCAGGTGAGACCAGGGTTGACCTTGGCATTTAAAATGTAAAAAATAAGAACGGTAATAATGTTACATCCGTACCCACGAAAATCATTACAATCGTACCCACCGAAGGGGTGGGTACGATTGTACCGAAGGGGTGGGAACCAAGAAACGCAGTCCACAAATACACAGTCGCTTGATGACTAAACTCCGAAATTCAATAATTATTCAGAAAATCACCGAATAATTATATCAACGAAGTAATATCCAATATAAATTAATCAAAAAGACTTACTTTTGAACGAAAAAAACTCAATGGGCCCTCTGCGATCGTCAGTTTTGCAGAAAGTGGCGCGTAGCACTGCCAAGCGTGTCGAGGCTTCCAAGACGTACGTCTTTCCCGTTGTACCCCTCTCCGCACCACTTAGACTTTCATGAAAATTCGCAGTGTTTCATCAGTACCCAGTCTACCCTACTCTATGTTCGCCACAAAAAAAATGGCTGGAACTTCAAAATGTCAGATCATTTTGAGACACCCTTTACTTTAAAAAAATGTTTACCTAAATTAAGGCGTTACCCCCACTTGTAGCGCAAAAAAGGCCTTTTTCATGAATTTTTTTAAAGAAAACTATAAAACTTTTTTAATCGATCAATATACTATCTTAAAGAACACATCTTGAAGAACTTTCAGTAATTTTTTATTGAAAAATATTACATTGTTTAGTGGCAAATGGCCGTCAATGAAATAATGTTTTTATATACACGGTTTGCGGTGACCAACATTGCGGCGAAGTGGATCATCTGAAAAAAAAATGCGGATGGATTTAGTCAAATATAAGTATAAACTAGTCTTTAATCGAAGGATTTTAAAAAATATTCATTTTTCACAAAATGGCGGACAGTCAAAGTTAATGGTTCGATTTTAACGAAACAAAAACAGCCGTTTTTTGGCTATAAAACGGCCATTTTTTTCGAAAAAAAAATCGAACGATTAAAGACTACATTTTTATGTATTAAATAAGCCTGCAAAATTTCAAGAAGATCGGTTCATTAGTGTTCGAGTAATCTTGGTCACCGACTTCAGAAATGCCATTTTGAGAAAAACGCGTTTAAAGTTTCAATTTCAGTTTACACGAAGAAAATATTTTTTTTGTAAACTTACATAGAGTCATCTATTCCGGGCCCATACTTATACTTCAAAAAAATGCAATAAAAAAAATCGATTTTTTCAAAATCGCAAGTGGGGGTAACCCCTTAAATAGGGCGAAAAATTAAGTTTTTCGAGACAGTCCCCATTTAAAGCAAATTTCGCTTTGGTACCTGCCATAATGACATTCTGAATGTTAAGAAAATTGGTTTTATTTCTGTTTCACATGACCGGAAGCTTTGGAATCATGTCCATCACCTTAACCTTTTTTTTCACGCGCATAATAAGAGGCCAATCTTTCCAATTTTAATGTTTTTTGCACAATTTTTTTTCCGTCAGTTCTTGAAATATCAATAAAAATACTTTACCAAAATGGATGCTAAAAATACCAGGTGTAGAAGTATAAAACCCGATTTTTTTTTGTAAAAATTACACGTCTATTGTTTGAAAATGACAAAAAATATTTTATTCAAAATAATCTTCATTGCTGTTTGTACATTTTTCCCACCTCTCCGGCAGTTTATGAATGCCACGCCAAAAAACAGTTCTTTTGAAGCGAACCAGTTGTCGAGCCATTTTCGTACATTTTCATTCGAATTGAAGCGTTGTTTAGCGAGAGCGTGTCCCATTGATGCGAATAGATGATAATCGGACGGAGCCAAGTCTGGAGAATAAGCTGCATGCGCTAGTATTTCCCAACTGAACGCCTCGATCGTTTCCCTGACCCGTTTTGCTGTGTGTGATGAACCATTATCATGAAGCAAAATGACTTCGTGTTGCCTTTTTCCATATTCCGGTCGTTCAAACGAATGGAGACGGCTTTCTGCGTCACATTCAATTGATCCGCGAGTTCTTGTTGACTTTGAGTATCATCTTCATCCAATTTTGAATTTTTTGAACCACTCGAAACACTGTGTCCTACCAAGAGCATGTTCACCGTAAGCTTCGACAAGCATTCGATGCGATTCTGCAGCAGTTTTCTTCAAATGATAACAGAAAACCAATGCTGTCAAAAAATCGTAGTTCGTAGGCACAAAACTCGACATGTTCAAGGCTATAGAAAAATACACCGGTGCAGGGAACTTGGGGTGCTGTGTGTTGAAAATCTTCGTCAGCTGTTAGAGGGAGATGATGGCGCTGCAGAAGCGGTCTTACGGTCCCTAAACTGATGGCTAGCACTATATAAAGGGAAATTCCGGTTTCATACTTTTACACCTGGTATATGAATATTGTTTTCCTATCAAGCCTGAAAAAACGCCTGATCTTTAGGCCTCAAGACTGGTTTGTCACGGGTGCCCCGAGAAGCAGTGAAGGAAAACCCCCAAAAAAGTATATTTAATTCACTCGAAGATCGATAACAAAGACGTCCATTGTTCCCAACTCACTCGATCCTCGTGCAACCTCAATGCTCGTTTCCGGTCTGCAGGTTCAAATTTGCAGACCGGAAACGGCAAAAAAAAGATCGCCGCGGGCGTCGCGAATAGATGAGAACCGCGGGTGGCGGGAAGGGGGAGGGGGCTGTTCCCAAAGAGGATCGAGGCCGACCGTTGGTTGGCCAGGATTAATCGAGTTTCGATAAATTTCGTTGAAGCGAAATCGCGAAAGGGGATAAAAAGCATCGAGCCGCGGAGGACACACGAGTCGGGGGTTGCGAAGAGGCTGCGGGGGCTTTGAGCTCTGTTGGGATTCGCGCGTTATTTCCACGGATCTGTGCATCCGTCCACGGGCCCGTGGAAAAAGGGCCGCGTGGATCGCGTACGATCGTAGAAACTCAGCCCTCTGCGTACAAACGTGAATACGGTGCAAAAATAAAAAAGAAACAAAAAAATGGCCAACCCCCGGTGGAAGTTCGATCGACGCAGCGCGAACAAACGTTGCTCGATTTCGTGTGTCCGACTCGTCGAGCCACCCCCGATGGCTGTCCTCTCACCCTCTCCCTTTGGATCGTCGCGCCATACCTGAAACATCAATTAAAATTCGCTCGCGCGACGCCGGAGTGCTCTCGGTGGTCTATTCTCTCTCTGTGCACGATACGTTGCTATATATATATATATATATATATATATATATATATATATATATATATATATATATATATATATATATATATATATATATATATATACATGCTACCCCTGTGCCTTTTTCCTGCTGCTTGTCTCAATTCGATCCCTCCTGCACACACATATACAGGGTGCCCCTCTTATCTCTGCCACCCGAGATAACTAAAAAATGTTCTAGACAAAATTTGTACGGTGTAATGGGCCCTATCAAATGCGACCAATTGTAAACAACAGTGAAGGTCACCTCCACTTTTTTAAGCGGCATAGTACATTTTTTTTCTACCATCTTGTGGAGCACTTCAAGCCGCATAAAAATCATTAGAGGGTCAGTGTCCTTCAACGTCATTCAAGGTCACGGGCGTAGTTCAGAAAAGCCCATGCCGCTTTTTCTTTAAAATTTTGTTTACTTACGTATTTTGACTCGCTGAACACGGTTATGATAATTAAAATTGGCGCGAATTTGATTTTCAAGATAAAAACTGAAAAAAGGGGTTTTTGCAGCTTTTTTATTTTATTTTAACAAATGTTGATCGTAGAGGAAAATGTCTTTTACATAAGTTGTAGCCCATAAAAAGACTGATAATTTATGTTCCATACAAATTTTGTCTTAAATCATTATTTTCCAAGAAAATTGGTTAATACTCCATTAAGTATATTTTGCTAAAGTCTATTAGTTTCGATGTTATCCAAGGTGCCCAATAAATCCACCCCAATGTTCTACGCACCCCACGATTCCCCGCACCCATTCGAGGTGCCCTTCGCCCACCCTAGTGTGTTCTACGCACCCCACGATTCAACATACCCGAGTTTGTTTGGGTTTGGTTTGATTGCTATTTGTGTTTGTTTTATTTGGGTTTACTTGGGCCCATACCCGACTGGAAAACGTAACTCATCACCGCCTGGACACAAGCTAGTAAAGTGATGTTTCGAATCGCCATTGGCTAGTCTTAGCGGTTGACTACCCAGTCTTGTAACGCTTTGGTCCTCTGGTAACTGAATACAAAAAGTTAGATGGTGACTAGATAGAAAGAAATATCCCAGGGCTATATTATATTTCTGACCTAGCCATGACATAGTTTTTTCAGCTAGCGACTGGGATCAAAAAATTACGTGGCAATTAGATAAAAAAAATTTGCGGCTATATATTTACATTTTCGTGATTTTTTTTTTCACATTATTTACATCATTGGACGCTTTTACGATATTCTTCGTCGTTCATTAATTAGAGTTATGTTATTTGCGCTGTAAATATATCAATGGTTCAATTTTAAATTATCTCAGACAAAAGCTTACGCCGTAACGTGGTTTCGATCCCGGGACCTCTGGGTGATGAGTTGTGACGTTGTCCACTGAGCCAATTCTACTTGTTTAATTTCTGAATTTTCTAATCGTCTCCATATGTTACACTACACAATGTCAGATTATTGAAAAATGGGTGGATGAACAAATGTAAATAAGGTTATCGAATCAATGACTCAATTGCATTCGCATTGAGAGCGATAATCG
This sequence comes from Ophion slaviceki, assembly GCA_944452715.1. Classification (NCBI taxonomy): domain Eukaryota; kingdom Metazoa; phylum Arthropoda; class Insecta; order Hymenoptera; family Ichneumonidae; genus Ophion; species Ophion slaviceki. Next base: position 59,708,277 of record OX101784.1, read on the forward strand.
CATAGAATTACATAACCTTAAATTGTATTTGTCGGATCATTTATTCCGGCCAGTGCGGCCGCAGTTGGGAAGTATTGCGTAAAGGGACACCCTGTATATGTAGGGTGAATCGAAAAGTGAGACATCCAAAGGAAAATCTAGATGCCTCTTATCAATACCTATCCCAATCACCCCCATGGATGTTCTACGATCTTTTTTACTTTTCAAGAAAATATTTTCTTTGTTTATGTACTTTCCTTGTGATTTTGTTATTTATATTATCGTTATAAAGTGCTCTGTTCGGCAATGAATAAATGATCAACTGAACACTAACTAATGCCATATTGGAATCGCATACATCACTTGGGGGGGGGGGGGGTGAGTATAATTCGCTACAAAAAAGCATATTTACGATAATTTTTTTGACGACACAGTTAATATGTAATTAGTATATAATATAAGGACATTCGAAGAATATTGTGTAAGATTTTCATTATTGATTATGCAGAAATGAGTCATTGACTGCAAATCTTCGCAGACGCCTAAAAAAAAGTTGTGTTGCGGTGAACCGCATAACCCATCACTGGATCATGTGAAATAAAAAAACCAAAACGATTTCATCAGTTGATAAGTTCCTTAAGGTAACGCTGCAGGGTTTTCTTTTGATTTTTTAATTTTTGGTTACACTTAGAACTCAAAAATACCGATTTTTCATTTAAAAAATCGGAACTTTTGTTATTGTAAAATAAATTAAAATGATAAAAAAATTTTTAAACTCGAGAGCGTTACCTCGTAATTGATGTGCAGAAAGAGTGTGTAAAATTGCAAAAGGATCGGTCCAGTAGATTTTAAGCTAGAGAGTTCACCGACTTTGAAAATGCCAAGTGTGAGAAAAACGCGTTTAAAAGTTTCAAAGATTTCTACGCTAGAAAATAAAAAAATTAAACATTAATAAACGAGCGTTGTTTTACATGTACTTACACAGAATCATCGATGTCAGGCCCATGAAGTATTCATATGACAACATTTAATTTAAAAACGCAAAAGAAACCTCACCTATAGGGGGGAGTACCTTAAGTGTGTACCTTAAGTGCCCGAGCTCGATATAATTAAAACTCATATATGTGATAAAGTATTGTAAACTATTACACACGTATTTTTTGGCTGGAATCAAGGCTGGAAACCACTCCTCAAAGAAAGGCGCGTTACCCCATAATGTCATTCTTCTTTCAATACCTACTTCTATAGTGCATTTTTCATCGCTTTACATTAGAAGAATTCGGGTTTTTGTTTCATTCAAATCGGTGGACTGCTTGTGGGTGAAACTGCAAAATCACCCTTCGACACGCCTTTCTTTGACAGCTGGTTTCCGTCCTTGAAGCCATTCCAGCCAGATTTTTATCAAAAGTTTACAAAATTGTGCGGAAATAATCACTCACTAAAGTTCAGATGATAAAAAAAAATACTTAAACTAGTCGAAACGTCTCACTATTAAAAAACTTCTAACAAGAAGGTACACATGTAAACGAGAAAAAAACTTATACTACAGGAACACTCGGAAAAAATCAAAAGTTTCTTGCTTCTCACAAACTAAAAAAGACCAAAAGATTTTCCTTTTGGACGTCATTTTTCAGGTCACCCTGTATACATATGTATATGTATGTACACACACACACACACACACGCACGCACACACGCACACACACACACACACACACACACACACACACACACACACACACACACACACACACACACACACACACACACACACACACACACACACACACACACACACACACACACACATTCCTCCTCCCTCTTCCGTCCATCTCGCTCTGTTTTGCGCGATAGTCCAAGCCTTTTTAATTGGATTCGTGGGAGAGGGTGTGAGGGCCAGCGAACAACGGTGAGAGCAAAGAGAGAGAGGGGGGGGGGAGGAAACGGAGGGAGAGGAAGAGAGCGGCCGGAATAATGAGTGAGAGATTACGAGGATCGACGTACGAAGAGCGACCGACCGAAGGAGGGTAATCGCGAAAAACCAAAAGAGGAAAATATTCGTACTGTATTAGATGCTCCCGCGTTGCTCGGGGACATGCTGGACGGAGGAAAAAAAGAGAAAACGTGGAATGAAATAAAGCATGAATGAGCACGTGTTGGAGGTAGATGAAAGAGAGAGAGAGAGAGAGAGAGAGAGAGAGAGAGAGAGAGAGAGAGAGAGAGAGAGAGAGAGAGAGATTTGATCAACACTTCGATATACACGACCAGTTAATGATCATGTGGGAAATAATACTCTGATCAGCGAAGGATAATTGTAATCCGGTAAAAAAAATTTCAGTCTAAAATTCGCAACCTCAGGCTTGATGAATCGATCGATCAGATCGCTAATTGAGACAAGGAATATAAGAGTGTGTGATTTTTTTTTTTTTCAAGATTGTTGTATGAAATTTACAATGTAAAAGTGCAAATTGGTAGCCTCAGGGTTGATTAATTCATCGAGGACCTTGCTATTGCTCGCAAAAGGATCGCGAAATATCTCTAATTCCGTATATATATATATTTATATATTTGGGAAAACTCATTTTTATGACATCTGCCTTCGAAGATCGTCCTCATGGTGGTCCTCATTGTCTCCATATTCAACGTTGCGTAAACCGTTATGTCCTTGAAATCTCCGTTACATAAATATGAGCATATTTGTACAAAAGTCCCGACCAAAGACCCGATGCTTTGTTTAAAAACTATTTGAGGCCTGACTATAAAACTGTCAAGTGTGCTGATAACCAACATTACGTAGATGTAGCGGGTTAAAAATGTCCTTTATCTATACACACACACATATATATATATATATATATGGAGGCGAGAGTATCAACATTCAACGCGAAACACTGGTTAATTATGTATTCAATAAATCTTAAATGCATTGAAATGAATTCAAATTGCAGATTAATATTTAACGGATAGCGCTAATTGGCCGCGCAATTATACGACGTTAATTAAACATTAGGTGGGCGGTTGTCGGGACACGATGGCGCTTTGACCCTCTGCAGCCTCTCCTTTGCACTATTGTTACGCCATCTAGCGTTCTCGTGGCGTCGAGTACCGTTTCGAGGATGCGTATAGTCGCGCCATCTACGAGCCGCTAAATGCAAAGGGCTTACAGGTTTCGAAAGATCATTGACCGACTCCAGCTCCCTTTTTAACCATCTGACGGTAATAATTAGAAAAAATTGTGGGAAGATGTGGAAAATGTAAAGATTCGATTATGATGCTACTTTATTTTGAGTAGAAGAGGTAATTTGAGCGCCATCTACCAGCGGCTAAATGCACAGCGCTTACAGGTTTCGAAAGGTCATTTACCGACTCCAGTTTCCTTTTTTACCATCTGACGGTAAGAATTAGAAGAAAAAATGTGGGAAGATGTGGAAAATGTAAAGATTTGATTACAATGTTACTCTATTTTGAGTAGAAGAGGTAATTTTTTGGAAATAGGATACCTTTTATTGCGTTTGTAGAATTTATTGTGTATAAAGAACGCGGGATGGAGAGAAAGAACATTTTTTATGTTCTTTCTTGGCGACCATAACTTGTATCATATTCTGGTACGTACAGGTACTTTACAGATTCCTGCAATATTATAATTCCATATTGCAATGTGGAAGATATTTATTTAGCACGTTCACTAATCGATCGTCGATAAGTATGTTTGGGTTTGGAATAATGACGGAGAGTTCGGCGCGGCAGGTAAGGGTGATAATTATCGACGGCCAACCGTACGGTGGGTAAAGAAGATTCTTACCTACTGTTGGTTCACGATTCCTACCATACCGCCAAACTACCGACGGCCAACCGTTCGCCAGGTAAGGAAGATCCTCACCTAACATTGTTCGAAATTTCTGCTTTACCGACGAACGGTAAGAGGATATCAAAATCATGGGAAATTGGGTAACAGACGTTTTCTTTTGCACATTGATAACCTGATGTTGTCGTGATCCTAGAATTTGCAGGATTCGGTGAAAACGGCAAACAATCAAGCAGAAGCAAAGAAACGCAGGTTTTCGTAAGGAAAAGTCCTTTTTAATACATTCAGCTACGATATAGTTACACAATTCGATACACGGATGAGCTTCTAATGCAGCATACCAAACTTTCGTACATGTATTTTCATAATATCGTTCGACTCCTATGATCATTGGATTCGCCAAAGTTTTTTCTTTACCGTCGACGATTACGAACATTACCATAACGCGACTCTCGTCTCACGATCGCACTCTCGTATACACATTTCGATGCTTCAACATCAGGGGATTGAGAGAAATCCAAAAAAGCCAAACGCGAGTGACGCTCGCGTCGTGCTATTTGATTCTCTCGACGATTTGATATGTTGATGGATCAGGGAAATTCTATAATATAAACAGCTATGAGTGTCCGTTCATCGGATTGGCTCGATCGTCCATAAATGTAGATTAACTTTACAATGAACCATTTGTGCTCGCATTCGTTCTCATTCAGTCTTGATTACAATTAAAATCGTTCACATTTATATTGTTCTCGACAGCGATTTTTTTTCATTCATCAAACGTTTTACTCGGTCGGTAACTAGAGTTTCACGATCTTCAAAAATCGCCGCAAGCACGGAAAACTCCCTAGGTTCACCTTCGTTCCTTTACATGCGTTTCCACGCATCTTCGTCCCTTATAAAATATTGTTCACGCGGTTTATAACGAAGTAAAACTTCGTGGCTCGTTAGCTCAATTGCAATTAGTTTTTCCCGCGATAAACACCCATTATACCGACAAATAATATGTACACACTCGGGTCAAATTGTTCCGAGTAAAGCACGAGTCCCACGGCTGATTACGATATCATCGACGAGTCATCACGCGAGGTTAATCGTAGTATTATCATCGCATGGTTGAATTACCATCAGTTGGTAAGTTGAGTTCCGCTTTTACCGACAGCTGTCTTCCTTGCCGACGCCGGCTAAGCGCGAGTTGGCCCGGAGCGCGATGACCGTACCGTGAGTCGGTTTTCGATCTCTCGACCGATCGCCCGTGATCATCGCGCAATTTCAGAGGGAGGTCTCTTCCTCCTCCTCCTGGATGAGTTACCTGGGCGTCGGGGGTGGGGGTGGTGGTCATACCGCGCTACCAGCGTAGAAACCTGCCTTACCGGCCAATCCAGCGGCTCGGTTCTTCCTCTTCTCGCACTCCATAGTGCTGAACGTGTTTTGGGCTATCTGCGACTTGCGCTTAGGATTCTGAAGGGTCATACTGCGCTGGCTGGAATTCGAGCTGGAACTTGTCCCCGGCTCCGAGACCCTCAGTATACCCGAGTGTATGGTGCCGAAGTTTTGATACATGAATTGCGGCTGGATCGCCGACACCGAAGGGCTCTGATGCTTCAACGTTATGGGCACCGTTTGACCTGCCAGGCTGTACCGATCATCGTTGTAGCCCAATGGCGCGTCCAACAAGGACTCCACGTTCTTGGTGTCCTGCTGATAATTGGCCAATCGGGGATCCACCGTGACACTCGTCTGCTCGTTCCGGCCGCAAAACTCCACGTAACGAGGCTCCTGGCCAGCCGTCAAAACGTGCTCTTTACCGTCCGTGAACGCGATCATGTTCTGACGCGAGTCGGAAAGTATCCGGGAATCCATTAGACCCTCCTTGTCCGCGAAGCCACTCAGCCTCGAGTCCACCACACCCGCGTCAACCTTCTCGACGAAAGCGAAACGCGGATCGGCGATCGGCTGAGAATCTGGATAACACGGAGGCATGTGAGACATGTCGGCCTTGTCCACGTAGCTGATAGCCTGGGGATTCGAGGCGCATATGTCCGGGGCTGATTTGCACAGGAGTGACGTGTCCTCGTCCGCCAATCTTTGAGCTCCCAGAATCACGTCTGTGACAGATCGAACGTCAGGCTTTCAGGCTGTACGAGGCACGTACTTCATTAATTGATCGATGATGAATATTCTTTTTTTTTTTATGCTACCGATAATGAGCGCAGGGCTGATTGGATACTTATGGGAGACTACTTGTCTAGAGCCCGGAAAAAGGGTGAATGTCGACAATTTTTTGTGGACATCTAGTTGATGGAATGGGAATTCCATTTCGTGGCGTTTATTCTACATATGATTGAGTATCTTTACAACAATTTTCACAAGTTTTTGTAACAAAATGCCGGCGCTGAAGCTGGATGAAGCGAGCCATCTTGGTCTGACGTGGTGCCTTTCGGCCGGCAACTTCGCCAATTCTTCACCGATTGACGTGAATCTTTTTTAGAACGTTGTAACAATATTTTACATTGACATACGTAGGGGATTTTTGATACTATGAAAAAAATTCCTTGTCATGATATTTTCGGCGATTTTCTTACGGAGAATAATTATTTTTTTCAAGCATGCACCATTTGATCATGAACCGATATTTCTCGATATCCCTATGTACTTTGAAGGCGAACTTTGCCTAGAACTGAATTTGTTCTTTAATTTTCGTTCGAGGACAAAAATTGGTGAACTCTTGCTGGCAGCAGGATACTTATCAGCTGTGACTCACTTCATCCAGCTTCAGCGCCGCCATTTTTTCATAAAATCTAATGAAAGAATTGTAAAGATGCTCGAAAATATGTAGAATAAACGCCACTCAACGGAATTTTCATTCCATCAACTGGGTATTCACGGAAAATTGTCGAAATTCACCTCTTTTTTCGGGATCGAGACTGATAGTCCAGCATGTCGGTTGTTCAGGCTAAATAAATCAAGAAGGCAAATTGTTGACGATTTCTTCGATACTGATTTAGGGGCATTCGAAAATTCTCATATGAAAATACTTTTTTTTCTAGCTGCCAGGCTCGCGCTACCTTAGGGGCAAGTATTCCAACCAGACGAGTTGCTGCTATGAGCGTCTCTACATAGGCAGTTCTTCCATGAGCAGCAGAGATCTGCATACAAACTCAATCAAAAGCTGAACGCACGTAGCCACGAACTCTCGACATATTTTACCGCGTGTTATGAGGGCAATATTTTCCTACTCTCTAACGGCAAACACGTCGAATGCAAATCCATTCATCAATCGATTCGCATATCTTGAGGCAATGTATCAGATTTGGTAAAAATCCAACGCCCAAGTTCTCTCTCCAACCAAATTAGATTTCTGCGCTTCCCAATAACTCTCAATTGATTTATCTTAAGTTTAATCCACGGAATAATTCGATATTGCGTTCTCACCTTTCGTGGGCTGTTCGAACGTTCTGCCCTGAGGGGCTCCGGGAGATCTTTGATGAGCCCGCACCAGATACTCCGAGGACAGGCCCCTCTGCTCGCGAAGTTTTCTCTCCGCACCGGGCACCATCACTCGTACCTTGGATGGAAATTCAAATGACAAGTGTGTATATATATATATATATATATATATATATATATATATATATATATATATATATATATAAATTTAGAAAATTCGTGATTTCGCATCCTCTCTCTTTCTCTCTCCCTATATATATATATACAGGGTGAGGCACTTAAAGTGTTACAGAGCGATAGCACTCAAACAATTGATCATATCCAAAAATGTTTCGGACAAAAGTTTCCGTGTTCGAGAAGGCCGTCACACTGGACCACCCTACTTTATTATCGGTGGAGGCGCTAAAGCTACGCCAAGGTCAACTCCACTTTTTCAAATGGAACCATGTATTTTTTTTTCGATGATATTATTACCGATTTTAAGACGAATTCAGCGACTTACAACATAAGGTCATTCTAGTCACGCAAAGTATAAAAATAGTAGCAAAATCGAAAAAATATCGGAATAATCACTTTCACAAGATCCACTAACCTTGGTTTGGGTCTACCTACAGAAGGTGCTCGAAGTGATGGCCCTCGACTACTAAACACTTATTTGATCGCTGTTATCATTTCTTACGATACCAATGTTTCTTATAGGCAGCATGTACGCATTTTCTGTTGACATATGAGTTAGTCACGCATTACCTTCTAATGTGAGTACATCGAATCGCGAAAATGAACGATTTTCAAGAATCTTTTGATCTGTTGATGGTGCTGGGGGAATGCCGTAAGCATTACAGAAACGCCCAAGATTTGTATGCGGCTCGTTATCCGGATAGGCAACAAAAATCGCACATGGCTTTTAAGCGATTATCTGACCGTTCCTGTCGCTTCGGTACAGTGAAACAAACACGAGTCAACCGTCGACCGATTGTTAATGAAAATAATGCGGCTGCTATCTTAGCTTTGGGTGCACTAAATCCACATGCGAGCTGCAGGCAAATGGAAAGAGAGAGTGGAATTAGTCAGCGATCTGTATTAGGAATCTTACATCAGCACAAGTACCATCCGTATCGTATGTCATTACATCAGGATTTGCACGGCAATGATTTCCTAAATCGCGTCAATTTCTGTAAGTGGATTCGTAGAAAAATGAGCACAGATGTCTCATTTTTGAGTCATGTGCTTTTTGTTCTGACGAATCTAACTTCACAAAAACGGGAAATGTGAATACGCACAACATGCATTATTGGGCAAATGAGAATCCTCGATGGACGAGAACTGTACCATTTCGACATCCGTGGTCCGTTAATTGTTGGTGCGGCATTGTCGGCGATCACGTCATTGGTCCATATTTTTCTGAAGGTCGCTTGACTGGGTAAGTTTACGCAAACTTTCTGCAAAACATACTGCCTCAATTACTGGAAGACGTGCCCTTGCATGTTCGCATGAACATGTGGATGCAACACGACGGTCCACCACCCCATTATGCTCTGTGTTCAAGACAAGTGATGAATGACATTTTTGGTGAAAAGTGGATAGGACGAGGCGGCCCTGTAGCTTGGCCACCTCGTTCGCCAGATCTAACATCACCAGATTACTTTTTGCGGGGTTTTGTCAAATAACGCGTAATGGCGGTAGCACGACTGACAAGTGCTTACAAGTCGAGGGTCATCACTTCGAGCATCTTCTGTAGGTAGACCCAAACCACGGTGAGTGGATCCTTTGACAGTGATTATTCGGATATTTTTCGATTTTTCGACTATTTTCATACTTTGTGTGACTAGAATGACTTTGTGTTGTAGGTCGCTGAATTTGTTTTAAAATCGGTAATAATGTCATCGAAAAAAAATATATGGTTCCATTTAAAGAAGTGGAGTTGACCTTGACGTAGCTGCAGCACCTAAACCGACAAAAAAATAGAGTGGTCCAGTATGACGGCATTTTCGAACACTGAAACTTTTGTCTGAAACATTTTTGAATATGATCAATAGTTTGAGTGCTATTGCTCTGAAACACTTTATGTGCCTCATCCTGTATATATATATATATATATATATATGTCATCATCATCATCATCATCATCATCATCATCATCAAGAATCTTCGTGATGTCGCATTCTCTCTCTCTCTCTCTCTCTCTCTCTCTCTCTCTCTCTCTCTCTCTATATATATATATATATATATATATATATATATATATATATATATATATATATATATATATATATATATATATATATAATTTATGTATATCTATAGAGAGAATGCGAAATCACGAAGAGTCTTGAACTCGCCGAGTCATAAATTATCCTACCATGTCCTCGACCGTAGGAAATCGTGCCATATATCCCGAAACGGTTAGAAGCGCGGCTATTTCCGCGAGTATCAGTGCCAAGCCCGACAACTGAAGACACCATCCGTACTGATATTGAGGAAGCCCGTTCTCGTCCGGCTGCAAACTTGAGGATGACGCCAGGCTGTACCTTCTCGGTGATTCAAACGATGCATCCGAGAGGGCAGATGCGAGCACGATCAAACCACCCCCTAAAGAGAGGCCTGAGGAAAAAGCAGACAAATGACCACTAATTACGTATGTCGTCAACTAGGACAAAAGATAAAAACCACTTTCTCGATTTGACAGCGCCACGTTTTTAATTCGATGATCGAAGATTATCGGGTATCCGGCTCCAATTTCGAAATTAAATATAAACATTTTTTTGTTTATCATTAAAAAATATTAAGTTACAATAATACTAATCTTCTATTGTTTGATATCAATATGAGCGATTTAATATCATAATGCATACATGAATATCCGAATAAGATTATTATTGATATGAATATTTCATGAAAATGATGTCAGCAAGTGGCACGAAAGAATAAAACGTTTTCTCGATTTCACAAGCTTCAACGTTTTCACTTTAAAGATAGAATATTATGAGATTTCAGGCCTAGTTTCTTGTTTCAAAATTAAATATAAATGTTCTTTGTTCAATATTCAAAAATATATATAATTACTATTAATGTGAATGTTCTATTTAAAAAAAAAATATTAAATATATTTTGTACTAAATATTTAATCAAAATTGTGCCAAGGAGCACAAAAAAACGTTTTCGCAATTTCGTAAACTTCATTTATGATTGAATGATCGTTTTTTATTTTAGAAAACATCGTTCTTAATTAAATGGTAGAATACAATAGGAACTAAAGTATGACGATCTAATTTACAAACCTAATGTAAATATTTTATGATTCATATTAATATGCATATATATATATGTATATGTGTGTGTGTGTATATATATATAAATGTATACATACATTAATATTAATATTAATATTCTATGTTTTGTAATATTTTATAATATTAATATCAAAAATGTAATATGACAAGGCACAAATAAATATCCGAATAAGATAACCATTCATAAAAACCTTTAATAAAAATGATAAATATTGAATTCGATTCTCGATTTATTTCGATTCTTCTGCAATATCCATAATTTTCTAAATTTTGGCAAGCTCCCTTAATAAGTAGAATAATTCTCGTTTGATTTCTCATGCCAACCAACATCTCGATTCTAAATCATGCCGCGCTCGAATTAAAGCGAAGGGAGAAAAAGCCATAAATCCGTTGATAATCGGGTCCCTCAGCGCCATCCATCCTTTCGTCAATTTATCCATATTTCGTGAGAAGAATTCGTTCGAGAATTTCGAGCCCGTTGTAAAACGAACGGCGAAATTATTCAGTCGCATGAGCGGGGGGGATGTCCACCCTCTATCGCGCTCTTAATTTCTCTCTTTTTTCTCTCCGGAAACGAGACTTGGAAGAAGCAGCAAATAGGAAGGCGAGTATTTTTCCTGCCCCCCCCCCCCCCCGTCGCCCTTTTACGTAGCGCCAAATAATATACTCGTTCTCTGGTGAAACGAGTGTACAATGAAAAGCAATTTCCTCACAGACACGACGTACCAATTACCCGACCGTGCATGTGACTATTTCGTGAAATTATTTTCCTCGAACACGAGCTTAAAAACAGAGAAATAAAAATAAATTAAACAAAAAAAACCCGGAAAGAAGAATATTCACGGAGTACTGTACTATTACGGGGCAAAAGTCGTGATCAAATAATACCTACGATTGAATGGAATTGTTTTCCTCGCAATAATTTCTCCACGCTCGCGGGCATTCGCGAGCCCGCGAGGCGTTTATATTACATCGAGCGATCCCAATGAAAGCTTTTACAAATCGAACTACAATGGAGGGAAAAAACGGATCGAGAGTAAGAAAAAGAGCGAGAGAGACAGAGAGAGAGAGAAAGAGAGAGAGAGAGAGAGAGAGAGAGAGAGAGAGAGAGAGAGAGAGAGAGAGAGAGAGAGAGAGAGAGAGAGAGAGAGAGAGAGAGAGAGAGAGAGGAATAAGAATGTCAATCAAAGCAATAATCCCGAGTAAAAATAATACTGTAAAAAAAAAGAACGAGATCCGGTTCAACGAATGGTTCATGTACCCTTTTTGTACCTTGGAAACGTTTATAAATTCAGTATAGAGCCGCGATCGATACTTCATTTACTCTCATTATGTTCTGCCCTTTTCTTCAATTGATTCTCCCTTTTTCCTTTTCTGCCCTGCCTTCTTTTTGACTGCCCCCTTTCTTTTGTATATCCTCGTTCGAGGGACCGATAATTGCGTTCCTCTCAGCGCGATACGGAATCAAACAACTTTGAAAAAATCAAATGAAATAGCAATAACCAAACGCTTGGGGCTACATGTATTTTATATATATCTATATGAGTCCGATTGACTTTCAGGCTCGATATCATTTGGCATTTGCTTCGGAAACTTAGAAAGAATAAAAAAAATATTCGTATATATATATACATATATGAGGTATTCCACGTCAATGCGGACCTTTTCCCTGACCCCCGCCAATTCGATTTATTTAGTTTTATCTGATTCCATTGACTCTAAAGGACATGCTGATTTTTTTATGTATTTTTCAAAACAACCCTTAGTCCAAAAAAGAATCTGAAAAAAACGCCCCGATTTAAAAGTCTGAAAAAAATTCTTAAGAATGCGTGATTATATGTAAACATTTTCAAGCTATCACCCGCCGTGGAACTATGATTTTTTCTGTGCTTTCTGAACGATTAACGTTAAAAAAAATTGAAGTTGACGAAAAATTGACTGCTAACTGTTCAAGGTCCATGATTGTGATTTGGTTATCCAAAAATGGTCAATATTTAAGTATCCGCCTGAAGTAAGCGGTCCGTAAATTTTTTGGATTTTTTTAAACGTTAATCGCTCAGAAAGCACAGAAAAAATCATACTTCCACTGCGGGTGATAGGTTGAACATTTCTCCATATAACCACGCATTTTTGGGCATTTTTTCAGATTTTTAAATCCGGGCGTTTTATTTCGGAGATTTTTTTTTACTAAGGTTTGTTTCGAAAAATGTAAAAAAAAATCAGGTTGTCTTTTAAGGGCGGGGTAAAGTATTTAAATTTTTTTTTCATTTTTTTTAAATTTTTTAAATGAATGCATAATATATCAAGAATATTGTGTTAAAATTTCAAGTCGATCGGAGTAAAATTGACGAAGTTATGAGTATTTGAGCGTCTATTGCTCCATGCCGGGTTTTATACCTAGGCGGCAGCTGCGCGGCGCGCTATTGTATTTTTCGACCCCGAATAAATTTCTTGATAAACGGGCCTGTTCCGGTGTATATTAGTATACACATTAGTCTGTACATCAGTTGACCGCTGTAAAGAAGAAGGAGTTTTGCGTAGACAAACGCAAAAAGATGCTCTCGATCATCTTGATGGAAGCCTTTTGCTCTACGGACCTGGCATCGACGACTTTGAGTGAGTATAAGAAAATTATCGAGTTTTATTTTGAATTTCTAAAAATTCAAAGATAATTGAAAAATCTGAAAAAATTCATACGTATTCAGAAAAATGAACGAATCACGAAAAAAAATTGGGTTGCGGGGAAATTTGGTGACTAATTTTATTTTTCATCATTTTGTTAATAACATTTTGGAATTATTATTATGCAAAATTAATCTTTTGAGTACCTTTAATATGCATGAATTTTCTCAGATTTTTATGCAATCGAGAAGTGTTCTCAAACTTATGTGCAATGAGCGCTAAGCGACCAAACTCTTCTGCGTTTTTCAAACCGTTTTTCTGAGACTTGTCATATTTGAAGTCCGTGTGCACGATAACTCAAAATCTACTGGACCAATCGCTTTGAAATTTTGCATAGTACTTCTTCACATAATTCACCAGGTATCATCGACAGCTTTTTTGTTTTTTTCAATAATTACTAATTTTTCAACAACAAATTAGCCGATTTTTTTTAGCGAAAATCGGGTTTTTGGCTCCCAAGTGCTACGAAAAATCGAAAAATCGAAAAAAAAAATCCTCCCGTCATTACCTCGAGAAAGATCTCCTTTAACAAATGCATTTTGATTTTTTTGTTTCAGATGATTCCGTTGCGAGTTATGGTGCACACCGCAAACCAACTTTTTTTCGAGGCGCCTCCGGGGTTTAATTTTCACTCGCTCAATTTTGAATATTTTGCAATGCAAATTTAGGAGAATGTTGTTCAAATGTTACTTTATTATATGTAAATTTTTCAATAAACGAACACTATTCGTTACGCCAAAAAATCTTAAAAACATGCCTTTTTTCGCCGAATTAACTTTACCCCGCCCTTAAAGTCAATGGAATCAGATAAAAAAAATAAATCGAATTGGCGGGGGTCAGGGAAAAAGTCCACCGGATTCACGTGGAGTACCTCATTACATACATATATATATATATATATATATATATATATATATATATATATATATATATACAAACATACACATACACATATACACCCACATACAAATTTAATTGTTTTTGAGAGTTCCGTACCATGTATTTTTTTACCCTCAAAAAGATAGAGCCTTACAGCTCTGTCTCGGACAATTTACTCATAAAAGTTCTGCACAGAAAAATAAATAAAAAATATCCCTGTATCGATACACACACACTAACACACACGAACAAATTTCATTTATTTTGAGGTTCGATACGACTTATCATTTTTTAGCAAACAAAACAAATAAACCTCTAGCTGCTCTTTCTCCGATAATTTCCTCATAAAAGTTCTATCAGGACTTCAATCTTATTTCTATCGGGTCTCTTTTCTAAACCTTTCTGGCAAAGAAAGTAATAGCTATAAACATACATGTGTGGTATCACTACAATGCTTTCTTCCATTTCAAGCAAATGCACTATTTCCTAGCTGCGGAAGGCATTAGCAGAATGATAGAATTTGAAATGGGGTCTTACGAAAATCGTTTTTGACATCTCTTAGCTTGATAAAAATGTTGTTCACGAGAATCGAGAACGTGATATCTGTATGAGATCGCGTGACGGATCGTTGAGATGTACGTTCGTCGAGTTTTCGTGCAAGTCGACGAGAAGAGGCGAGAAAAAGAAGACGGGCATCTGAAATCCGAAGGCGGGCGCGAACGAGGCAATAAAATCTTATAAGGCCACGAGGAGACCTTCCCATCCTCTCGTAGCCGCGAGAATCTGTCATCGTGATCGCAGTTACGTAGAGATATAGGCGAGTGGAGAAACGAACTCGTGACGCGAATGCAAAAATGTCCAACGTCGCGGTTGTAACCCGCGAGAAAGTCTCCGAGCTTTTCAGTCCTCCTTGGGGCGCCCTCTTTGGGGCTATCAAGACTCCAACATCCCACCATCTGCGCTCATTCCACAGAGGCAGATTCGTTTCTCTTTGGGTCGTATATATGCAGCCTCGTTTTCTCACGGTCTCGTCTTCTGCATTTCTTTGGGTTCCGAGAGACTTCCTCGCTGGTGGCCGCACTCACGGTGACAATCTCGGTATAAAGAACACCGTAGGACTGGCTGGGGATGAGCCCGAGGCGTGAGCGTAAGGCAAAAGATTCGCAGAGTGGGCTTTAACGTGCGGGGCAAATTGAATTTGTGGCAAGGTGAAAGGTGAGTGCAAGGGCGGTCGCTCTTTCGGTGATACACGGCCAAAGGATTGTTAAGATCGGAAACCACGAAGATGCCACTTGATCTTTGCTGAATGATCGGAAAAGTCTGATCTGGAATCGATCGGTTCAATCGATCAATAGGCTTGATTAGTAGAACGAAAATAGGAGGGAAGAAGAGTGTGCAGGTTGTGATGACTATTAAATGGCCACAAGAGTCTTCCTGTAACAAGTCGATGGCGACAGGCTTCATTTATTGAAGATGTGGTCATCAATCGAGTGCAGAGAATGTTGATGAGAGTAGCATTGTCTCCAACTTCATCATCCGATAAGTTCAGTGCTAGTTACTTTCAACTTGGTTGCCAGCACTCAAAAGTAACGCCCTAGTTGCTCTTCACTCAGTTCCCAGCCCCAAAAAGTAACTCCCTAGTTACTTTTAGGAATTGTTTTGCCTAGGAAAACTGACTCTGTGGTTGTTTTTGGGCACCGACTATTTGTGTAACGTACCATATTCATCTTCACGGAATGTCGAATCAAAGAACATGATCATGTGAGATTGGTGGAGGATGCTGTTTGATGGTTCTAAAGGTAGGTCATCAAGATAAGATAGAACTGAGCTTGACCATAAGCATGATCCTTTTGGAATCGATGAGAGTGCTTGATGCTCCTGAAGATTCCATCATCAATTGGACAGGCCATCGAGATGAGATAGAGCTGGGTATAATTGTGAACATGATCCTTTTAGAATGGACGACAGTGTTTGATGCTTCTAAAGATTCTCTTGGGAGTACAAATAAGTCTCCGCCGTTTGACAAAAGATGGCCCCATCAGGATGGTTATGGTTGAAATTGTCAGATGTAAAACGTCATATCGTAAGGTTGGACATCTGGCAAGACCATAACCTTGAAATATTAGCGATTTTGTATCAGCATGACATGATTTTTTCGGGCGAAAATGTCGAGTTTTGAGCCGAACAAGCGTCATTTGCGGGAACTTTTGATTTGCTTCTTTAATTTGAAGAAATCTGCAGCTGAGGCGCATCGATTGCTTGTAGAAGCATATGGCGAGGCTGCTTTAAGTAAGAGAAGTTGTCGTGAGTGGTTTAAAAAGTTTAAGAACGGTGATGTTGACGTCGAAGGCAAAGAACGTAGCGGAAGGCCGAAAGTGTAAAGACGCGCAATTGAAAGCATTATTGGAGGGTGATTCGTGCCAAACGCAAGAAGAACTTGCACTTACATTAGGAGTGACTCAACAAGCAATTTCGCATCGCTTAAAATCGTTGGGAATGATTCAAAAGCAAGGAAATTGGGTTCCATATGAACTGAAGCCGAGAAACGTTGAACGCCGATTTTGCACATGTGAATGCTGCTTGCTAGGCGTAAGCGAAAGGGTCACTCATAACACTCAATTGAGAAGTTTTACCCCACCCGCCGTATTCACCAGACATTGCTCCCTCTGACTATCATTTATTTCGATCGATGACGCACGGCCTGTCTGAGCAGCACATCACACCACACGAAGATACCAACGATTGGGTCAATATGTGGATAGCCTCAAAAGATGAAGCGTTCTTCCGCCGCGGCATCCATATGCTGCTAGAAAGATGGGAAAAAGTAGTGGCTAGCGATGGACAATACTTTGAGTAAAACATAAAGTACTGTTCTTTCAAAATAAATGCCCAATTTTTTATTTAAACAACAGTGGAGACTTATTTTCACTCCCAATTTTATTATTGAGGCAGGTCTCCAAGGTGAGGCGGAACTGAGCATGATCATGAACAGGATCCTTCCGCAATGAAGACCCCTGTTTCATGCTCCTAGAGATCCCGCCATAATGATGACGGAATCTTTTGGAGCATGAAACGAATAATATTAGAAAATGAAACTTTAGAATATCGACCTGCCTCAATGAGGCAGGTCGTCAAGATTAACTAGTAATGAGCATGACCATGAACGCGGTTCTTTCAGAATGGAGAACCGTGTTTGATGCTCCTAGAAATGAGCATGATTCTTTTGGAATCGATGACACTGCTTGATGCTTCTGAAGATTTCATCATCAATTGGGCAGGCCATCAAGATGAGATAGAGCTGGGTATAATCATGAACATGATCCTTTTAGAACGGAGGACACTATTTGATGCTTCTAAAGATTCTATCATCATTGAGGCAGGTCATCAAGGTAAGACGGAACTGATCCTTTCGGAATGGAGAACTCTGTTTCATGCTCCTAAAGATTCCGTCATCATTGAGGCACCTCGTAAAGATTAACAAGTAACGAGCATGACCATGAACGCGATCCTTCCAAAATGGAGAACCCTGTTTGATGCTCCTAGAAATCCCATCATCATTGAAGCAGGTCATGAAGATTACATTGTAATGAGTATGGAGGAAGACGAAGACTCCGAGAGAGAGCGAGATAGCTGCGGTAGTCATCAACGGTATGAGCTTCATAACTTTTCCTCTGTACAGTTTTCTCTTCTCGTCGCTTCTGTTTACCAATTAGTCCTCATTACCGCTCTTGGGTCGGTCTGCGTAGGATCTCGTACTTTGGGGAGCCGGCAAAAAGCGCTTCTCTCGGGAAGAGCTGAAAGTCCTCCAGGGCGGGAGGCGCTCTCTCCCTTATCCAACTGTGTGTCGATGAAAAGCTCTCCCGTGCTCTTGCGGGAATAGTCGGAGCGGGTTGAAACGGTGAGGACGAGAAAGGACGAAGAACGAGCCGGGGCGAGTGATGTGTATATACGTAAAAAGCCTGGTTGGCTCTGGGGTATCACGCGAACGAGAAGAAAAGTAAAGTTGAAGCTCGACGCTCTCGGGCTCTACTCGTTACGGAGTTTGAGTGGATTCTCTGAGAGCGGGTGAGAGAGAGAGAGAGAGAGAGAGAGAGAGAGAGAGAGAGAGAGAGAGAGAGAGAGGAAGGTGCGGGGCACGCAGCAAGAAAAAAAGAACACGCCGAGCAAGAACCCAAGTGCGCGCAGACAGAAACTATCTCTCCTTCCGTATCCTCAGGGAAAGTCCTTTACTCGCTCTCGTTCTCAGAAATCCCGTGCAGAGCGAATCCAAGACGACTCTGCGATTTGATTCTCCGCGCTTTGGCGTGACTCACGGGGAACTCTTGTACTTTGTCTTTTCAATTTTTCCCACCATCATTGAAGGCATGTGACGGACAAATGCATCGAAAAAAACCGTCTATTTATGGGAGGGCTGCCGATGATGTCCATTTGTATTGATCCCTGATTTGTGCCATTGGATGGGAAGCTTTTTTGCCTTGCAGTTAGGAATAAATATTTTCGCCAATAGCCAAGAGATTCGAGCGTCGTTTTCCAAGGCCCTATTTCCTCCAGTGACGTAGACTCGGATCGACTTTGAGGGAAAGGAGCAGACAATGGTTCTTTCTTTGTACGTACAGAGAAAATACCGTGAGATATTCTCGTCCTGTGAATAAAGCCTTCGAGTACAATGGCGAAAGTCATTCGCGCCCTTTACTCCGCCTTGCCAGTCTATAGATACTGATACTTTTCGTCTTCAAACTCAGCCGTCTGCTCTCTCTCTCTCTCTCTCTCTCTCTCTCTCTCTCTCTCTCTCTCTCTCTCTCTCTCTCTCTCTCTCTTTCGTTATTTGATCGCGAAACTTAATATCTACTGGGGCAAGTGCGTGTCAGGTCGTGAAAATCAAGAAATGAGATCTCACACTCGCTTTTCCGGTTGCCTAGGAGCACAATCCTGATTGAAGATCGTACGGCGATTCACGACATGTCAAAGACTCGAAGGCTCTTTATCGTGTCGCGAATAGACCTAGCGAGACCATTTTGGTACTTAGGAAATAGGCAGGTTACCGTCTATAGGTGTCTAGTGGGAACGTCAACCGCGCGATATCAGATCCGCGCACACCCGTATGAACCAAATCTTCGAATTATTCTTTTTGTTGACTGCAGAGAAAAGAATTATGTTTCGGTTCCAAGGTTTTCAAGCACCAGCCAATCTCAAGGCAAATATTTGCCCCGGGGATCGTGTGAAGGATTCCGAGTATGGAACTATGGAGTATGCAACTATAACATTCTTTTATATTTCGACTATTCCGAGATCTCCCGGTTCCTCTCTGTCTGCCTCCATGAACGAATAACTTTTTCCACTACTTCCACTCTCGAGTCGGCTGTCAGCAGCAGCGGCAAAGATCAAGTGTACCCGAGGATCACAGAGGAACGAGCAAACAACGAGATAGGAAGAGCGAGAGGAAGAAATAAAAAACGAGACAGAGTCGGAGATAAAAGCGTATAGATAAAGACGGCAAGCTCTCTACGTAGCAAAGACAAAACCCGAGTATTGCTTGCAGCAGGTAGGATGAAGCATGCCGAGGATCCTTCGCTCGTGCTCTTTTCCTCTCTGTTCTTGACATCGAAAACACCGTCCTTTGGCCACACTGTGCAATCTTCTCCGGGCCAAAAAGCTCCTTGTCGCAGCTTTCGGATATTCCCAGTTTCAATCGGGTTTTCCATCAGCGACGGCGATGGGAAAGCTTAGGAATGCTCGAACATGTTTCTCGACACGAAGACACGGAGGGACTGATGGAATGCTGATGAAAACATTTCTTTATTACCTGGAGGTTGACCCGTAGGGTGATGCTCGACATTGAATAGGCTTTTTCGGGACTGCTCGTATACGACAGAGCTGGATGCAGCCGTGTCCAGCTACTGAGGCAGCTGGACACGGCTGGAGGTCTCTTTGTTCCAGGAGGCATCAGAGCGGAGCCCTTTGTTCAATTAATTTAACGTAATTGGAAGCTGCCCCCTTGTGAACGGAAAACGGAAGTTGTTATGCGTCAGGATGCTCCTTTGTCGGGGACCATTTACTCAACGAACCTCCACCTCTCTCTCTCTCTCTCTCTCTCTCTCTCTCTCTCTCTCTCTCTCTTGTTCACACCCTCTCAACGCGTCTCCCGAACGTTTCCAGCTACAGCTACCCGTCTCCGCCAGAACTTTGCTGTCAGTCTTTGCCAATCCTCAATGTTCGATGCGCTCCAAGTGAGGTAGAAACTCCCAGCAAGTTCCTCGTGTGTGCCCGATGTTTGCAGGTGGTTTCAATTTGTCACGGTTCGTAACGTTGCGATGTGTATGGATAAAGTGCACTCCGGTGTCAACAGCGTTGCATAGAAGTTTGATTCGATATTCTTGATCTTCCCCAATCTCGTGTCATCCGTCCCTTTCTCAGGCTACACGTATTCTTAGATTGAAAGATCACGATTGAAAATGTAACGCGAACTAGGCAAGAGTTGGTTGGAGAGTGGTTGTCGAGTGAGGCAGAACCTGAAGCGACGCGCATCCTGATCTTTGAATCCCTTCCTATCCAACGTAGCTCATCCAATCTGCTGCCAATCACTGATCGATAGTCAACGACGGCGCAACCTCCCCTAGTACCAGAGACTGGCGTATCAAAGTTAGCGAACTCAATTCCCATGTCGAGCAGGACCAAGCTCGTCTATCTCGTTGTCCCTCGCTCTCCGTCATCACATCCGTGTCTCTCGGTAAGAGCCTTCCTACGGAACATCACCTGGGGCGCATCTCTCATCACGTGAAAAGCCAAGCGAACTACGGATCGGATGATGGAACATTACTATATTACAGGTTACCCACCAGCAGAAGATCAGCAGCCAGCAGCAATCTTGATTAATCAAATACGACGGTGCAAGCATCGCTTCAGGGTGGACGAGTACAATTATCCTCTGGGGTTATCCGTTCTCTATGGTAATTGTATTGTCCCCTAAATATATGTAATACTCCCCGATGTTGTTTGGAAACGTAAACAGAGTTGTCGACCACCGAATGGCTTTTGAATAATCAAACAGTGCCCCACCTTCCATGCTGGTTTTTAATTTCAAGACTTGGACGCTTCAAGAAGAATGGATTGTCGTTGAGTCTAGTAATTCTGGAACTAATTTCAGCGTTACACATTTCCATCATCCATTCTACCAACATTTGCCGAATCTTCATCATTGTTAGGTATCGACCGGTTCTCCTCGAACAATCGCCAACAGTTCAAAATCCTCATGGCCATTGTTTTTTTTCTTTTGTTTTTCCAATCGTCGTTTGGCCCAACCGAAGCACATCCATCAAGAGAAGAGGGTGGACAGATTTCGTCAGGGTAGGTAATCCAAAGGTTACGAGGCGCATGGAAAAAGCTCCGAATTTGCTTCATGCATAAAAGTACCCAAAATTTGCCTGGCTTGATAAAAATCCAACGTTACTTTCTCGTCCCATCCGCGATGGGAATTGGATCTGGGCGTCTCGATCTTTTTCAGCTGAACATACAGCAACCGACCTTCCGCACTATCGAGAGAAGTCCCTCGCGGTTTGCGAATATTTAGTAGTACTGTATACCGAAGGGTGGTCGGCAGGAACGACAGAAAAAGATAGCCACGGAGATAGAGAGACAGGGAGAGAGAGAGAGAGAGCGAAAGGGAGGGTTAGGATGGCTGGCTATCTGGCTTGGTGGTCGACATATCCCTGGCACGGGAACCACCAGGGCATAAATTCCTATCGCGGCACTGGCGTGCTTTATGTCTGTGGGATTAAATAACTTGACCCACTGGCAACATATCATGCATGCTTCTGTTCCGTGACTCTCTCTCTCTCTCTCTCTCTCTCTCTCTCTCTCTCTCTCTCTCTCTCTCTCTCTCTTGGTACAGTAGGAGAATCTAGGAAGCCGTGAATGAACTGCTCCGAATGTACGACTCCACGGGGATGTTCGGGTTATATGGGCATGGGGGTATCGAGTATTCCAGGTCAATCTCAATGTTACACATGTCCTACATTCACACGCAGAGTTACGTATCTTACTGTCATCAAATTGTGGTGTTTGGCTGTGTGCCGTTTTTTTTAGATAGAAATAAGTAGGTAGGTTTGGGATACGATGCTGAAGGCATATCTATCATTTTTGGAAATATTGTCTGCCTGATTGAGTGAAGTTGGCGTAAAAACAGTTGGAGGGTTTTTCCTGATTCTTCGGCACGTGGGAATATAGGTTTCCAGAAATTGTCTGCACTTTGGTCCATCTGTATCCGCCAAGTAGAACTGGAGACAATGCGATTCTATTTTCAAAAGACAGAAAGACGATGCTTTGCAGTATATATTATATGAGGAAGCTGAGTGCATACGCAATGTGGAGCAGTTTAATTAGCTCCAATCATTACCTAACTCAATTATGTTTTTTTTTTTTGGTGATGTGAATGTCAGTATGTATGCAAAACTATCTAGAGAACGGATTTTTTCGTACCAACTTTGGTATACAACCCTCAACACATGATCCTAAGCTCCATTCCCGATAACAGACCGGTAGAGTCGTGTTCAGAACCTGGTTCAAAATAAAGCGACACATTGATGACCACATGTGGGTCCGCTCGAATGAGTATCCAGCTAAAGACGCGGTCACCAACCGTCCAGCTCACGATATAAACAGAATATTGAAATCTGCTGGAGACCAGCGTCCCTAAGCTGATTTGTGATAGTTGACGCTTTCGCCAATATCCCCCATCGTCCCTGCGGCTCCATTCAACGTCGCATCCTTCCTATCTTCATATAGCGGGCGCATGCTTTTAGCGGAGCCAAAAATCGATCGTTGGTGAGCAAGATGGTCCTGGCAATATAACCCGGACCAGAATCATGCCCGATGGGACATACGAGTTAAGTGGTCCGTGAATCGGGAGTCCGAGACTTTCGATATACTATCCATGAGAAGCAAACGGAATCCGTTATAGTCCTGCGGCGGCACCGTTACTTCTCCACCCTTGCCGAAGGCTTATCCTCTTCCACCATTGGGAAATGCTTAGTCAGTCTACACGAGGAATTATAGGTATATAGATTCTAGCTACGCTCGTAGAATCCTCAGCCGTGTATGTGTCCGTGTGTCTCCCAAGATCCCATCTGTATAAAATTATGGGCTTCTTCCTTTAGCAGGGATCATCAAAAATCCCCCAGATTACGTTTATTTCAGGCTAGGTAATAACGAATATTGCTCACACGGAAAACCGTAATCCAAGCGTTTTTCTCGTTGTTTGGCCACCACCTACATATCAGCACTTATCGGCCATCCACGGATCTTGGCAACATGACTTGCCGATGGTGGCGCGCTGCAACTCGTCGCAGAATGGCGCTACGAAAAGCTCAACCACGTGTGAATTCGCACGGACCTGTTTTATGTGTTACTACCGATTTACTTGATGCACCGTGAAACGGTCTGACGGAAGTTCTTGCTAGCAAAGCGTTATTTCCGTCCCGGGCTGATGTTCAAGTTAAAAAAACATCGGAGCTGGAGTTCCACATGTGCGCGAGGCAAAGGACGATATGGAGCCAGGATCTAGTGCGCTGCTACGACGTTTCGTTTTGTCGTCTTTTCCCGTTGTCACTTCTAGGCTTCCTACTCGAGGAAAAATTCGTAATGACTGGTCGTCTCCTCCAACAACGACGGGGAGCCATAAGTGTGCGGAGGACGAGATGGGACGAATCTTTTTTAGCACGAACATCTTTGTTTCCTCTCACTCTCGAGACTTCGTCTTTCTTCTTTTGCACGCCAACCCCTCTTGAAATCCGGGAAATTAATCAACGAAGCTCCATTCCCCGGTCGTTGGCTGAAGGGAGCAGGCTGAAGCAACGCTTAAAGTGTATATACCGTAGCCATCCTAATGGCTACTGCTCGCGTTGTCCTGTTGGAAGGATAAGAGGTGTGCTCGCTCCTCGAGCAAGAACAAGTACTCTCCTTCCTTTTCCCTCGCCCTTCCTCTCCCTTCGGCTTTTTTTTTGTCCTAGATCTTTTCTCGTCGTCTCAATTTGGACCCGTAAGTAGACACGTAGACTTCGAAGTCGAGGGGCTAAAGATCCGAAGATAATGGACAAGAGAAATCACGTTGACACGTGCAGTCCGACAGGACAGTGATGCAGCATTGATTTCGTTCGATTAATTGAAGTCGTATCAAATTGCCAATCAAATGCTAAGATAAGCGTATCCACAAATGCCGTACTCCAGTAATGACAGCTGAAACGTCATCATCGATAAATGTTATATGGCACTGATCTTCCAATTGAATGAACGTCATCAGCCGAATGTCTGTTAATGACAATGTACAAGGGTATTGTTTTCAACGTTTCTTAACTCGTCTGCAAATGTAACACTTTACCCTTGTCCCATTGACAGTTAGCCTTCTTACAATGACAAAAAACAAATCGTTGAAAATAACACCCAGTACATAGAATTTTATGAACTGGCTGATGACATATTCCATTCAATTGAAACATGTTCTTAGTGCAATCTCTCAATAGCAAAATCTGTCCAGACGTTAATGCAACGCAGTTTTCCGTATGGTGACGCGTTTGAACTTTTCATAAGTTTGTCTTTTCTGAAGTATGACGTTTGTCGATTCTGACAGCCTACCAATGGAATCAGATCAATCGTTATTTCGATAAGCAGGGCACCAATTCTCCATCTTTTCAGATCTTCAAAATTGGTTAATGATTGTGTTCATACACTGCGAATCACGTCATGTCAGATGGCAAATCGTATCAGACCATCACGATGGATCGATAATGCACTATAGCAGCATAATGCAGATGCTTTATTCCCTCTTCCTTCTCGAGCTATCATTTTCTAGGTATACATTAGCCGATACTCACTACTTCGCATCTCAACTATTCGAGAAATAACGAGGCTTCGTTGCGGTTGGTTCGAGAAAGCCTTGTTACTGTTTTTGTAAGGATTCTGGGCGAATACAACAGGAGTTTGATGTTAAATCCCCGAAGGGCTGGGAGGGGTAGAAACGAAGAAAGAAAGGCAGTAAACAGATTTTTTATAGTCTTCTCTTTAATGCCTACCTCCTTCTCTCTACCTCCGTCGTCCCCCCCAGCCCTTTCCCTTCATACCCAGCGTTTGTTTTTTCACGGATTTCTCTCAGCACCGATCGCTGGTTTCCTCTTTTTTTCTATCTAAAAACCTCCCCCTCCCGTTTTTTCGTCCATTCACCCACATTATTTCGCTCGCTTCTGGTGTGCCCTCCCGAATCCCTATATTTCCTTTCTATCATACGCTCGCTGCTTTTCTCGGTATTTTCTCTCACCGATTTTCTCTCTTCTTCCTCTCTAGCTGGGATTTTCCGAGCCCTCGGCTCTGCGAGTCCTCTTTCGCTCGGGTGCTCGTTCCTTTTAGCGATTTACTTCTCCCCCCCCCCCCCCCTATCTCCTCACCATCTCGATCACAGACGACCAGCGAACAACCGTCTCCCTCTCTCTGTCTCTCCCTCTGTCTCATTTTCTCATTTTCTTCGCTTCTCGTTGTTCCCTCTTCTTATTTTCCGTTCGGCGCCCTTTCTCGCTGCCGAATCAGCCAGGAATTTCTCATCCACCCTTTCATCCCTTTCTCTCTCTCTCTCTCTCTCTCTCTCTCTCTCTCTCTCTCTCTCTCTTTCCCTCTCTCTCTTTCTCTCCTTCCCCTCTGGGCAGTTTTCGATTCTCGACCTGAGCTCCGAGGATCCTCGAAACTTTTGTCTACTCTTGTTCCCTGCAATTCCTGATTCTTGAAATGGGAAGCGCGGTTAACGCACAAATGACGCTGTGCACTCCGAGCATTTTCTTCATTTGCGCCCCGCGTGCGTCATTGAAGGGAGATATACCTTTAGGCGAGGAAAAAATTTGCCGGTTTTCATGCTTCTTTTTTAAGGGGTTACCCCCAGTTGCGATTTTGAAAAAATCGATTTTTTTTATTGCATCTTTTTGAAGTATAAGTATCCGGGCCCATACAGAAGTATGGGCCCGGAATAGATGACTCTATGTAAGTTTACAAAAAAAAAATATTTTCTTCGTGTAAACTGAAATTGAAACTTTAAACGCGTTTTTCTCAAAATGGCATTTTTGAAGTCGGTGACCAAGATTACTCGAACACTAATGAACCGATCTTCTTGAAATTTTGCAGGCTTATTTAATACATAAAAATGTAGTCTTTAATCGTTCGATTTTTTTTTCTCGCAAAAAATGGCCATTTTATAGCCAAAAAACGGCCGTTTTTTTTAGTTAAAATCGAACCATTAACTTTGACTGTCCGCCATTTTGTGAAAAATGAATATTTTTTAAAATCCTTCGATTAAAGACTAGTTTATACTTATATTTGACTAAATCCATCCGCATTTTTTTTTCAGATGATCCACTTCGCCGCAATGTTGGTCACCGCAAACCGTGTATATAAAAACATTATTTCATTGACGGCCATTTGCCACTAAACAATGTAATATTTTTCAATAAAAAAATTACTGAAAGTTCTTCAAGATGTGTTCTTTAAGATGGTATATTGATCGATTAAAAAAGTTTTGTAGTTTTCTTTAAAAAAATTCATGAAAAAGGCCTTTTTTGCGCTACAAGTGGGGGTAACGCCTTAAGAGAAAATAATGTTTTCACCATTTTTGAGATTTAGGGTATGTCAATCAACTCGAGTTTTATATGCACAAGTTTTTTTTACAAAATGCTATTTTTCTCTTACAACTAACTACCTTAACTTATTTTCCACTCGGCATACTCTTTCCCTTGTCACTTTCTGACATGTATTTCTTCTTCTTAGTTTAATCCTCCCCTTCATCTCTTTCTCCTTCCCCTTCTTCCTTGCACATATTTCTGGACACTTTCTCGATTTTCCTAAAATGCTCGCATATCTCTTTTTGTATGTCCTCTCCCAATATATTCATAATTTTTCCCTTTATCGCCAAATTACCCATTCCTTGCACCCACTCCTCTGCTTTCTTTCTTGCTTTCTCCGTTACTAACCTCCAGCCTTTTCCACTTACTAACAGGTGCTCCAGCGTCTCATTCTCCTTTTTACAAATCCTGCACCTCCAATCCTTTTCCCCCTTTCCTAAGTTTCCGCACCTTAATCTCGCCCACATTTTCTTATCCCTTCTCTTTACTCCCTCTTTCGGCCAGTATTTCCGTGGTCTTTTTTCGTTTTCCACAATATATTTGTATTTTTCATTATACGTTGATTTTCTTATTTTTTCCTCTTCTGGTTTTTAAGTCTTCTAATTTCGGTTTTTAAGTCTTTTGATCCTTCTTCAATCCGTTCATCTATTCTTTTCCTTATGATTGTTATTATCTCTTCTATTCCCATATCCCTTGCAACTTTCTCTAAATCTGTTCCCCACTCTGTCGGGATTCCGTTTGCAATTGCTCTCATTTCCTCAAATAGGCAGATTTTTGGCCATCTCGACTCCCCCATCCTAAGCACCTCTCTTAGACTTAGGGTATCTTTTATTACTACTTTTGCCTGTTAAATGGTGTTTTCATTTATTTATTAATCGCTCAAAATTGCAGATGTATGTCACGGTCTTCTAAACTGCATTGTCAGAACTGGCATGACGTGTAGCTATGAAACTAACCGACCGATTCTGATGAAATTTGATATCAATCTTTCTAACCCTATTGTCTAAAACGTGAACCCAAATATTTAAAAAATGAAAATAAAACGTTTTTTTGCAAATTGTAGCCACTTTTTTCGGAAAATTCAATCTTTTTGTTTCAAAGTGCACCATTTCATCGATTTTCAACATTTCTCACTTTTTCTCGGTTCATATACTGCGTATGAGTGTCAATGAAAGAAAAATCTTCGTTGGTTTTTTTTCAGATTGATCCCGCCGACGCTACGTATCACGCCGTCTGACAACAGCTCCCGCAACCTGTTGAAAAGACCCCGAGTAGAAATATTGTCAGGCTGGCCCGATATTTGATCCGGGTCTGATCACATTGTAGTACGAAGGCCTTACATAAGGTATGCCGCAATTTGCCTGATCCGGTTGGTGACAGGTGATAGTCAGGCAACTGGATGTACTGTTTCCTCCGGTTTCCTGATCCAGACGATGATCAAGTCACTGGACGTACGGCTTGCATAAATTCGACTGATCAGACTGGCTTTAGGCGATGGTCAAGCAGCTGCACTTACGGCGTGATAAAATCCGTCTGATCTGGCTAGCTTTGAGCAATCATCAAGTAACTCGACCTATATACAGTTTGGCGCCTTTTACAGGCCTTTTTCGCGCCTTTTACAAGCTTATCAAAAACTAGACGAACTATATATACCTATATTAGCGGGTTCTCAAAACGTCGAACATGTTGTTCACTCTATGCGTACAATTTTTATTATTCCTAATTCATATAATTTTTTTGATTTATAATAAATCGGTGATTCGGTTTTCTCTGTTCAAAAAACAATTTAGTTAAATGCACTAAACTTATCTGTTTAATTTTAACAAATTCAAATTGAATAGAATTTTCGTAGAAACAAACATTTGTCTGTTTGAATAATATATAGCATGATATTTGATAAAACCCTCTAATTATCACAATGAAATTAACTAATTGATATAGTTTATGTGATACAACAAATAATTCTAGGAATTGATGTGGTCTCTCATACCACCGAAATGCTACAAACACTCGGTAGCATAGGGGCAGCGTGCGTAGCTATATGTAGGTTCTAGGTTCGTTCCCATATGGATGCAGAAAATGTTCTTCGAAAAATTCCGTTCAGAAGGCCAGGGAATGACGGATTACAATACAAAATCATTGTGGTAGAACTCCCAATTAAGTATTTCCATTTATTTTGCATTTATGAAATATTCTATTGCATATTCTAAAAAATATATTTGAAACAAATAGGATCGTAGTAAAAAACCTGTTTGATTTAAATAGATCCTATTTAAATTAGATATTTTTTTGACAGTGCAATGAAGAATGTGATGAGATGGTGGTTTCCGAAGCAACACCGTACTTCTCTCTTCGGACTGCATGTCAGGCCTTCACTTTTCACCCTCATCAGGCCTTCACTTTTCACCCTCATCAGGCCTTGATTTTTTACCCTGATCAGGCCTTGATTTTTTACCCTGATCAGACCGAAATCAGAGAAAGTGTTACAAAAATTATCAGGACTTGATTAAAAATCCTGATCAAGGCATGAAAAAAAATCACATTGCCTGATCAGGTCTTTTTTGTAGCCGGAGCAGGATTTTTACTCGGAACCGTGCTATACCTCCGACGTTTTTGAAGATTAACTAAACAAATACCATGTAACAGCTAGAAGCAGTAATGAAACGTACAATAAGTCTCGAACATGGTGAAGAAATCTTTCTTTGACAAAAAAACTAAAACCAGCAATATTTAATCCTTAATCCCTTGCGTTTTCGGCAAGTGTCGAGCTATTGGCAACAGCTTTGCTATTCTATTCTTACCATAATTCCAAGAGAATCAAATGACTTGTGGCATAGAATGGGAGAAAAAAATTACAGGGCGTCAGAAATAAGCGACGCTTTTGGTTCAAAATTGACAAAAAGGTGGATCATCTTTTTCTCAGCGAACGAAACAAGATTCGGTGAAATCTAAAAAAACGTTTTTTTTTTTCGATGACTGTCAGCTTTGGTAGCTTTGGTAGCTCATTATACGACTCACACAAGATTCTGCCTCCATTTTACTTCCACCCATTTCTGTCTCCGTTTCTTCATAAGTTGTCGCCAGACTGATGGCGCCATCGCCCAAAGAATGTTCCAATTATGCAAAAGTACGGTAAAAACTTTCCTATACCAGATGGGTAAACCGCGTGGGACGTTGAGAAGAAAGAGAGGGAGCATGCGTTGGAGAGATTCTGGGATAAATTGCATGTCGTTGTCGTCGTCGTCATAGCGTTGCTTCTACTCCCAATAGTCAACCCCTGTCCTCCCTTCCGCGCACACAAGCATCCAGCATGCCTCACTCCAACTGCGGCACCAACTTTAAATTAATATTCGACGCCAAACATTGTAAATCAACAGCTGTGCAGTCCAAAGTGAGCTTTTTCATCGCCCCTCATTGCCAGAGCCGCCTTCCTGCCCAAGCTGTCTTTCTCTCGTGGCTAACCGCCACTTCTTCATCTTCTTCTTCCTTCGATCGTTTCTGGTGCTTCTTTGCATTCTCATCTGGCGGTTGAGAGAAGGAGGGGGAAAGGGAGAGGGGTGGATGAACGAAAACAAGAGAGAGACTTCGTTATGTATTAGGACGTTGAATAAGGGGTTACGTGGGTTTGGACATTTCTAAAAATCCATTTTTTTAAATTGTATTATCTAATAGTACAATATGCCTAGAATATTCTCCCAAACTGTTAAGGCCACAGTAACGGGTATAAAATCATGTGCGAAGTCAACAATTTTTTTTCGTATGAACAAGTGATTCACTCATAAAATTAATTACAAATCTATTTAGTATGAATATCAAGCTGTTAGAAAAAAAAATTTATATATTTTTTTCGATGTAAATTTTTCATTTTATGTGCAGTTTATGAGCAGTTATAACGATATTTTTCATTGAAAATTCATTTCTCAAGTTCAAATACCTACAACTTTTAAATGAAACAATATTTTTAAAATGCCGTACGTACTTCTCTTGATATTCTCATGTACATTGACGAGAATTTTTGTTTTTTGTTGTAGGTAAAAAATTGTGGATGCTAAATGTCACGCCACGGAGCGCCTAAGAAAAAGATAATAATGGAAAATATTAGTAGTTGGCCATTTTGTAGATCGAAAAAAAAATTCGAACAGCTTGATATTCATACTGAATAGATGTGTAATTAATTTGATGAGTGAATCACTTTTTCATACGAATAAAAATCGTTAAATTCGCACATGATTTTATACCCGTTACTGTGGCCTAACTCCTTAAGTTAATCGGATTAAAAATCTGGGAGAGAGAGCCTTTGGGAATTCCCCCCGTTGAGAAAGACCGGCCGGGAGCGACGCAGGTAATCGCATTTTTCTCAAAACACTATTTTTGAAGTCGCGGGACACGATTTCTCAAAAACAAAAACACCGATCTCATTGAAATTTTGCATACTTTGTCAAAATAGCATTGACTAGTGATTGAACAAAGGTTTTTTTTTATTACAACTAATTTTACAAGGCTATACGTAGTGTAAATTGTACCAAAAATTGAAATATTTTGCATACAACTCGGCTAAAAATTCAAATTTTTTTTTCTAAATCCTCCATTCATGCACGAGCTATACTTATCTACTAATGGAAAAAGATTGGTTTTTCAATTTCAGATAAAGTTATCATGAGTTATCCTGACCACCCCGAGGACACTTTTTTTAGGGGTCTCCGGAAACCAGGTCCGACCGGTTGAATTTCCCAAATTTTTGGATGAATTTTTTTTACATATTGTCGAAATGTTGCTCTTTTATGGGCTTAACATTTTGAATGAAATAGTTTGTATATTATGTTTGAAAAAAATGCTTTTTGGCTTCGAAACTCAAGTAACCTCATAAGTTCTCGCTATTGTCCAACAGATGGCGTTACCAGAACTGCGTGCGTGTAGTTGAAGATGGTGACGCATCTATGAAGAAGTACTATAAGCAAGCTCGAAATTCAGTGTATGTCATTTCGCCGAAGTGTAAACAACTTTTTTTTTCATAGTGTTAAAGATGTCAAATGTCGTGCCAAAAAAAAATTATTTGCAGGGAATTTTACTGCACTAGTTTTGTTTTTTTTTAAACCTGCAGCTAAAGCACACAGAATTCTTGTTGAGACTTACGGCGACCACGCTTTATCGGAAAAAAACATGCAGAGATTTGTTTAGACGCTTCAAAAATAATGCTTTTTAAGGTGTTGAATTGCAGACATTACTTTATAAAAACTCATGTCAGATGCTAGTCGAACTTGCAGAATCATTAGGAGTTTATCATGCAACAGTTTCGAAATGTTTGAAAGCATTAGGAATGACTTATTTTTTAATGTAGCATTCATTTTCATGAAAAAAACGGGGAGAACTTTTTGAACATCCCAATACAATCCAAAAAAATCGAAGGTCGCTCCTCGTGTGAGATTTACTTCGAAAAGATGCTTCACACATTAAATGTATATGTTTGGGTTGTACATATCATCGGAACACTTATTTTTTACGTTTGGATCAAGGGTAAATAATAAATAGTAATTGTGCTCCAGAGGCCCCTAAAAATACTAAACTGTATGTTTATAAAAGGATATGCAACGTAATTCACAACTATTAGGATTCCCTTGGTGAGCATTTAGTGTCGTTACGAGCAGCACGCTCTTTTTTAAGGGGGGACTGTGACGGGCCGAAAAACGTCGGTTTTCCCATTTTTTTTCTCCACTTGATGATTTCTTTGGGATTTGGAAAAACAGTATGTTATGAAAAATACATTGAACTTATTGCGTGGAAATTTTTATTAAAAAAATTAAAATGAACAACGTTATTGAGGCATAATAGGGGTCTGCTTAATGGGTTTTCTCACTGTAGACGCTAAAAGAAAGGCCATTTTCATGTTTTTTTTTATAGGTTTATATCATAGATATTGATATAAAAGTTGTTACACTTAATAAATACACTTTCGAAATACATTTTAAAAAAATTATGTATTTACGTAACCCAAACGACCTTTCGCCCCATTACCGGGAACAGTTATTTCTCCTCGAAGTGATTACCCGAGTCGAAATTTTCAGCCTATTTTAAAGGCCTTTGATCCTATGTCAGCCTCATTTGAGTCTGTTTACTGCTAGAAGTCCTACTATGGGCCGCCACATGCTCGTTCTTTGCTGCTTACCTCCTGCATAGGCTCTTATACTCCTACCTAACCTAGCTGAAGTCGTTGCAACTCCTCTTTTGATTGCGTTTGGACCTATCGCGTATTTGGCTGTTTCGACGAAACGAGGGTGGGGATGGTCGCATTCGAAACAGCGGGTCTGATAGTTTTCAGTAACCGTCATGCGTTGGACTAGGAAGGACCGCGCGTTCGCCGTAGAGGGCTACTTTTCCAATGGCCTTTCCATTATCTCCACCCAGCGAACCTTTCGCATTCGCTTCAAACTTGCCCCTGCAGCTCCAGCAACTCTCCAAAGTGGAAGAAATGGATCTTGGGCAAACAGTTACCATATTTTTGATAGGAATTTCCCTCATGTATGCATGTATACGCGGATCCCTATAGCAGACACGCATGCATACGTATAAGTACTAGTATACGTGTGTTGGTGTATGCTAGGCATATATGTGTGCGGGTATATACGTGTGTCTGCGCATGCGCGTATTCAGGCATATGTATCTCTATATGCGTAATAGAGTGTATGCGTGTGCGTGTATACGTGTGCCAATCCACGTCCTCCTTAGCGCCTGCAAGTGGAGAAAAGGGAAATTTGTTCCCGTTCTAGGCGTTAAGTAGGAGCTCATTTTATATTGAATACGAAGCTATTTCACTGCCTTTATCTCCTACCACTGTGAGGATCTGGAGGGTCAAAATAGGCTGAAAATTTCGACTCGGGTATTACGATGAAATAACTTTTCTGTCTGAAACGTACTCAATAAGGGTGCGAATTCCTCATCACTGAAATACGCCTATGTTTTTCAGTAACTAGGACATATGTTGTCACAGCCGTAATTTCAAAATGTTACCAGACAGCATATGTCCCGTCACGTGTGAAAGGGTTAAACGCGTTTTCCTCGGAACAACGTTTTTCGACGCCTTGTTGATAAAATCTTCGAAACTACTGAACCGATCCTTATGAAATTTCAACCACATATTCTTTACAACTACAGCTATAGCGCATATCAAGGATTTTTTAAAATCTTGATATTTACTATTTTTTGCCAAAAAACGTGGGAAAAAACACGTTTTTTTTACCCGTCACAGTGGTGTCCCACCTTAAATGTCGTGCGACAAAAATCAGCCGAGATATTCACACGAGTGCTCAGGCGCGAACATTTTTCTTCTCCAGGTATTAAATAAGAGGCCGTCTATAAACGACGTCGTTTTAAAATCGGGGGTGGTCGTTGGATGACGGTAACAATAATTGGATTAGGACGATAGGAAGGACAGCATGATTTCAGGGCGGTTAAAAATCAGCAAAAATCGATAACGTAATGTGTGAACGGCCCTTAATAAACAAAAATTATTGAGTCTTATTATCGATTCGCAAAGCGAGACTCCGGGTTCGCAATTTATACAGGAAATAAAAACATTTAAGAAAAAAAATTCACTTGTCTGAAGGTGGAGTCGATCTGGCCCGCACGTTTTGAGTTTCATTACTACTTGGACTTTGAACGCGAATATCTCGGCCAATTTTTGTCGCACGATATTAAAAAAAAAAAACATTTTCCTCGCAATGACATTTCCTATGGGCTCACAAAGGGAACCCTGATAGTTGCGAATCACCCTGCATATAATAATAATAATAATAATAATAATAATAATAATAATAATAATAATATAAGGCGTAGGGAAGCTGGCGTGCCCATCGCCCGGGGGAGCGCAACTCCCTCGCAATAGCCACCGACGTGCCAGGCCAACCACCTGGCACGCCGAAAACTAGGTTCGAACACCACCTAGTCAGGCCCCCCACAACCGGTCCCTCTCGGATGGGGACCAAGGATCAGTTGGGAGGGGCACCCGGATAGGATCCACGGCAACGACTACGGCTCGAAATCGGCGCCTAGAGTGGACGGAGGAACTCAAGGAGGACCTCATCCGCTGCTGGAGGGATAGCCTGCCGTCGCGAAGGGGCTACATGGCGAGGTTGCAGGCCCTGTGGAGCCAAGTGCACCCAGAGCTTGCATACCTCTCGCAACAACATCTGCGAGACCAGGCCGCCCGTTTGCGACGACAAGGCTACGATCTCTTGTTACTACCACCAGAGCTGTCCGGCAGGCGCTCTTCCGCGCGTTCAGTGCGGAGCTCTGCCGGACGGCCTCAAGATCGGTCCCCCCGGCAGTCGGAACCCCCCCGTTGGCGCGTCGATTTGACAGAGGACTGGGAAACAAGGAGGGAGAGAATCACTGGGAAATTTTCTCTTCAGCCTGGTTGCCTAGAAGCGGCAAATGAGTCCCTTGCGGCAGAAATCCCTGAAACTGCTGATCTCCTCAGCTTGAACTGGGCTGTGTATCACGCGGCTGTTGAGGCGAAACCTCGAACACGCAATGATAAGGCGGCGTTCGTGGTTAGGACTCGGCGGCGCGTTGCACAGCTCCAGAATAAGATCAATGAAGCGCGGAGGCAGGCATCCCGTGTTCAATGTGTGTTAGACTTCATTACGGCGGGGAGGGCGTTTACCCCTAAAATCCGAAAAATCAGCTCGGAACTGAAATGCCGTCACCACACATTGAACAAAGCTATCCTTCTTATTGTGAAGGAACGCTACGTGGAGAAGGTGCGGAACCTGGGGGTTGCGAAGCAATCCCTAGAGAGGCGGCTGGGTCGGGCGTTAGACAACGCCCTCTTCCGTTCTGACCCAGGCCGCTGGTTCCAACCACCTACGCCTGCCCCCGACACAGCGCCAACAGCTGTTCAGGTGGAGCGGTTTTGGGGAGAACTGTATAGCAGGGAGGGTCATTTTGATGAAAGCACTCCAGCCCTGGGGCGGTTCGACGCGTTTTGCCGGCAACAGCCGAGTCAACGTGGCGACTGTCTTCCAGTCACGCGGGGTGAGGTGGAGAAGGCGGTGAGTAGCATGAGGAACCACGCCGCTCCCGGACCAGATGGGATTAACATCTTCTGGTGGAAGAAATTCACGTGCACCCATACCCATCTGGCCCGCATCTTCTCGTCGTTCATCGATGGGACGGTGCCCATCCCTGCGTGGCTGACAGAGGGAAGGACGGTGCTACTCCCCAAAAAAGGGGATTTGTCGCATCCGGAGAACTACCGCCCGATAACGTGTCTGAATGCGCTCTGTAAGATCTTCACAAAGATTCTTTATGAGCGTGTTCTGCACGAGATCGAGCCTGCATGGCGGGAGATATACGAACAAAGGGGATCCAAGAGAGGACTGGGAGGTTGTAAGGAGAACCTGCTGGCGGACCGTTGCATTACGCAAGACGCGGTCCAGCACAAGCGTAACCTCTCGGTCGCTTGGATAGACTACCGTAAGGCGTTCGACACTGTCAGTCACAAACTGATTATACACCTACTCGAACGCCTTTCGGTGAGTCCCTACATAGTGAGATGCATTAAGCAGCTCATGCCGCTCTGGAAGACACGCTTCACAGTTAAGACTAGTGAAGGCAACGTGTCGACCGGAGTGGCGGGGTATAGGAGGGGGATTATCCAGGGAGATTCTCTCAGCCCCCTCCTGTTTTGCATCTCACTATTACCCTTATCAATCGCCTTGCGGGCTGCACGCGGGTACGAAGCGGGGCCCCCCGGGGAGCGTGGGCGAGGGATCACCCATTTATTTTATATGGATGACCTCAAGCTATACGCCCCCGGGGAGGCGGGGCTTAAGCTCCTCTTGAACATCGTAGCGACGTACACGCGGGCGGCGGGGATGGATTTCGGATTGGACAAATGCGCTGTTCTTCATCTCAGGAGAGGGAGAGCAGAGGGTGTCGCGGCTGATGTCCGGCTGGTGGACGGGAGCGTCTTCAAACACCTGGACGCCGGGGGGTCTTATCGGTACCTTGGCATCGATCAGCGCTCTCTTCAAGACGCTGAGGGTGTCAAGGGGGCCCTCCGCAGCGAGTATAGGCGGCGTCTCAGACGGATCTGGAAATCAGATCTGTCTGGGAAAAATAAGATCACTGCCACCAATATGCTCGCTGTCCCGGTCCTGCTCTACTCCTTTGGCGTCGTCAAATGGCGCAGAGACGAGCTTAAACAGCTGGACATCGGCACACGCAAAATAATGAACATCCAACGGAGTCTGCACCCTCGATCTTCCACCCCGCGCCTTTATATGCTGCGTCAGAGCGGCGGGCGTGGGCTCTTGGGATTGGAGTGTCTTCATGACCGCATGGTCCTCGGAATAGCAAGCGATGTGATAACAAGCTCGGACCCGCTCCTGGAGATTGTGCACCAGCATGAGCTTCATGGGGCGGGTGCTTTTCTTTATAAGGCGGCAGATCGTGCGGCAGAGACCCTCGGCTTGGAGTTCCGCCGGCGCCGGCGTGGCGCCTTGCCAATAGACTCCGTCGCTCGGTTGCCCAAGTCCCGACGCCGGCGGGCAATCAGGGCTGCCGAGCAGACTGTCCTGACTCGGCAGCACGTGGACAGACCCATGCACGGTGTGTTTTTTCACCACATCGAGGAACAGGGGCTGTCCACCCAGCTGACCTTTTCCTTCTTGCGGTCAGCTGGACTGATGTCCGAGACCGAAGGGTTTATCTG
Source organism: Ophion slaviceki (assembly GCA_944452715.1). NCBI lineage: Eukaryota > Metazoa > Arthropoda > Insecta > Hymenoptera > Ichneumonidae > Ophion > Ophion slaviceki. Next base: position 59,745,720 of record OX101784.1, read on the forward strand.
CGCCTGCCAAGACGGAGTCATCAACACCCTGGTCTATCGCAGCCGCGTTTTGGGTCAGCCTCTGCCGACCACTTTGTGTCGTGCATGCAAACAATCGCCGGAGACACTAATGCATCTACTGTCGGCTTGCCCAGTATATGCAGTCTCCGGCTATATCCATCGCCATAACGCGGCCCTAAGAGTGTTGTACTACCATCTACGGCACTCTTATGGGATAGACCGGGAGCCCGTGCCGCCTTATTTACCAGGAGATATTGAGTCCGTTGTCGTGGGCGAGAGGTGCAAGATTTATTGGAACTTCTCATTCGCGACCATCGGGCCGCTACAAGCGACTAAGCCTGATGTTGTCCTCTTCGATTTCGACGACAAGACGATATACGTCATTGAGTTCTCGGCTCCGGCCGAAGTGAACGTGTCGCGAAAGGAAGAGGAGAAACGGCTCAAGTATCAGCCTCTCCTGGCCGAGCTACGTCGTTTGCACCGAGGATTCAGGGTAACTCTCGTTGTCCTCATCATCGGCGCGCTAGGGGGGATGAAGGAGTCTTTTGTATCGGGCCTCGCTGGCATACCGGTTTGCAAACCCGGTGTCCGGTTGCTAGCAGGTCGGATGCAGAAGGCGGTCATACTTGGGTCCCTCCGTTTACTCCGGCAACACGATTGTGGACTGCGGTAGCCGCTAACCCTCTGGCTTGAGGGAGCGGCTATCGCAGAGCGATTAATTGGACTTTTCGCGCGTTTTTTTTGACTGGGCGGCAGTCGAGGTGGTGTCGGAACCCTCGAGTGTCGCCCAGCGTTATTGTTCCGGTCTAGATTAAGACCGAGCCTAACCCCCGGGGGTAGGTGAATGTTTCCCAGTGCAAACTGAGGAAGTGTGTTGCCCGGAGCAATAAAGTCTAATATTAAAAAAAAAAAAAAAAAAAAAAAATAATATATGTATGTATGTTAGTGAGATGCATTAAGCAGCTCATGCCGCTCTGGAAGACACGCTTCACAGTTAAGACTAGTGAAGGCAACGTGTCGACCGGAGTGGCGGGGTATAGGAGGGGGATTATCCAGGGAGATTCTCTCAGCCCCCTCCTGTTTTGCATCTCGCTGTTACCCTTATCAATCGCCTTGCGGGCTGCACGCGGGTACGAAGCGGGGCCCCCCGGGGAGCGTGGGCGAGGGATCACCCATTTATTTTATATGGATGACCTCAAGCTATACGCTCCCGGGGAGGCGGGGCTTAAGCTCCTCTTGAACATCGTAGCGACGTACACGCGGGCGGCGGGAATGGATTTCGGATTGGACAAATGCGCTGTTCTTCATCTCAGGAGAGGGAGAGCAGAGGGTGTCGCGGCTGATGTCCGGCTGGTGGACGGGAGCGTCTTCAAACACCTGGACGCCGGGGGGTCTTATCGGTACCTTGGCATCGATCAGCGCTCTCTTCAAGACGCTGAGGGTGTCAAGGGGGCCCTCCGCAGCGAGTACAGGCGGCGTCTCAGACGGATCTGGAAATCAGATCTGTCTGGGAAAAATAAGATCACTGCCACCAATATGCTCGCTGTCCCGGTCCTGCTCTACTCCTTTGGCGTCGTCAAATGGCGCAGAGACGAGCTTAAACAGCTGGACATCGGCACACGCAAAATAATGAACATCCAACGGAGTCTGCACCCTCGATCTTCCACCCCGCGCCTTTATATGCTGCGTCAGAGCGGCGGGCGTGGGCTCTTGGGATTGGAGTGTCTTCATGACCGCATGGTCCTCGGAATAGCAAGCGATGTGATAACAAGCTCGGACTCGCTCCTGGAGATTGTGCACCAGCATGAGCTTCATGGGGCGGGTGCTTTTCTTTATAAGGCGGCAGATCGTGCGGCAGAGACCCTCGGCTTGGAGTTCCGCCGGCGCCGGCGTGGCGCCTTGCCAATAGACTCCGTCGCTCGGTTGCCCAAGTCCCGACGTCGGCGGGCAATCAGGGCTGCCGAGCAGACTGTCCTGACTCGGCAGCACGTGGACAGACCCATGCACGGTGTGTTTTTTCACCACATCGAGGAACAGGGGCTGTCCACCCAGCTGACCTTTTCCTTCTTGAGGTCAGCTGGACTGATGTCCGAGACCGAAGGGTTTATCTGCGCCTGCCAAGACGGAGTCATCAACACCCTGGTCTATCGCAGCCGCGTTTTGGGTCAGCCTCTGCCGACCACTTTGTGTCGTGCATGCAAACAATCGCCGGAGACACTAATGCATCTACTGTCGGCTTGCCCAGTATATGCAGTCTCCGGCTATATCCATCGCCATAACGCGGCCCTAAGAGTGTTGTACTACCATCTACGGCACTCTTATGGGATAGACCGGGAGCCCGTGCCGCCTTATTTACCAGGAGATATGGAGTCCGTTGTCGTGGGCGAGAGGTGCAAGATTTATTGGAACTTCTCATTCGCGACCATCGGGCCGCTACAAGCGACTAAGCCTGATGTTGTCCTCTTCGATTTCGACGACAAGACGATATACGTCATTGAGTTCTCGGCTCCGGCCGAAGTGAACGTGTCGCGAAAGGAAGAGGAGAAACGGCTCAAGTATCAGCCTCTCCTGGCCGAGCTACGTCGTTTGCACCGAGGATTCAGGGTAACTCTCGTTGTCCTCATCATCGGCGCGCTAGGGGGGATGAAGGAGTCATTTGTATCGGGCCTCGCTGGCATACCGGTTTGCAAACCCGGTGTCCGGTTGCTAGCAGGTCGGATGCAGAAGGCGGTCATACTTGGGTCCCTCCGTTTACTCAGGCAACACGATTGTGGACTGCGGTAGCCGCTAACCCTCTGGCTTGAGGGAGCGGCTAACGCAGAGCGATTCATTGGACTTTTCGCGCGTTTTTTTTTGACTGGGCGGCAGTCGAGGTGGTGTCGGAACCCTCGAGTGTCGCCCAGCGTTATTGTTCCGGTCTAGATTAAGACCGAGCCTAACCCCCGGGGGTAGGTGAATGTTTCCCAGTGCAAACTGAGGAAGTGTGTTGCCCGGAGCAATAAAGTCTAATATTAAATATATGTATGTATGTATGTATGTATGTATGTATGTATGTGTATATATATATATATATATATATATATACAGGGTGTCCCAGAACTCAACGTCAAGTCGAAACGGGGTGACAGGATTGATTGTAACCATCATGAGAAAAATCAGAAAAAAAATCTATCCCATGCAGTTTGAAAATTATGGGCATTTAAGCAAAACGTAGAAATTTGGTCAAACTGTAACCATTTTTCGGTTACTGTGGTTAATTTTTATTATTTTTGTTCATTTAAACTTTGGAACCGTAACCCTAAATAACATTTCTAGAATCACAGTAAAAAATAATGACAAAATTGCCCCAAGTTTCCTAGAATTAAGATTATTTGTTAAACTATGAATTTAAAATTTTCAAAATTTGTCTACTTTGAAAGGCCCTGCTTTAAAAAAAAAGTACTAGAGTGCCTTGGCAAGTGCCATTAAAAGTTGGCGCATTTAATCAGAATTGTAAAATGGTACAATACTTGTTAGTTTCATACTCAAAAAAACGAGTAAAAAAATTAAAACCTCAAGTAACCCGATTTTTGCTAACCCATTTTACTCAGTTAAAATGTTTTTTATTCGCACAAGCTCTTGGTAGGTTCTTAATTTTACGGCAAAATGATGAGAGAGATGGATAGATGGATAGTGCCATTTAAAACATTTAAACTGAGTAAAATGGGTTAGCAAAAAACGGGTTACTTGAGGTTTTAATTTTTTTACTCGTTTTTTTTTAGTATGAAACTAACAAGTATTGTACCATTTTACAATCCTGATTAAATGCGCCAACTTTTAATGGCACTTGCCAAGGCACTCTAGTACTTTTTTTTTAAAGGAGGGCAAAGTCGACAAATTTTGAAAATTTTAAATTCATAGTTTAACAAACAGTCTTAATTCTAGGAAACTTGGGGCAATTGTGTCATTATTTTTGACTGTGATTCTAGAAATGTTATTTAGGGTTACGGTTTAAATGAAAGTTTAAATGTTTAAATGTTTAAATGAACAAAAATAATAAAAATTAACCACAATAACCGAAAAATGGTTACAGTTTGACCAAATTTCTAGGTTTTTCTTAAATGCCCATAATTTTCAAACTGCATGGGATAGATTTTTTTTCTGATTTTTCTCATGATGGTTACAATCAATCCTGTCACCCCGTTTCGGCTTGACGTTGAGTTCTGGGATACCCTGTATATATATATATATATATATATATATATATATATATATATATATATATATATATATACACACATACATATGAAAATATATATATTTATATATATATGTAAGCTGACAGCATCATCGTATATTATCAGAGCGAAAAAGCACACTGTCATATAGCGAGTCGGAATCACAAGCACGGGCGAGTTTTCCGGCGGTCTGGAACCTCGCAGTCGCATTAGCAAACATTTTTGGCGCCGCAAAACTCCGCGAGTTTGCCGAGAACGGAACGAGCTTTCTATGCTAAACAGAGAGCTTTTTTTTATTCGACTCTTTCGCCCTTCCAGCCGAGCATCCGGAAACGCTTCAACGCACCGGCTCGCACGGAGAAGAACTACCCGAACAGCGAAAATGACAGAAAAACAGATAGAGCGAGAGAGTGGGGGAGCAACGTGGCGAGAGAATACAAGAAAGAGCCCAAATTTAGATCTGATGGACGCAGTGAAGCTTTTTGCCACGAGCTTTGTTGAACGCACAGCTTGGGGCGTACGATCGAGAAGGGAACTTTTCTATGGCCATCTAAAGCTTGCGCTTTTATGCCACCCCACACACTCGCCCTTTTCGACCCTTTCCGAACGCCTTTCGTTTATTTTGTGGTCCATTTCAAATGTACAGAGGGTGCTGGTCAAGACTGACTGCCTGGTCGCGAGCCCCGAATCACAAACCGTCTCTCACAATCAGTAATGTCGTACGTGAAAATGTAATAATAATATTTTGGTTTTGTTGTATATATATACAGGGTGTCCTGTAATGAATGAATAATCCTGCAACTGTCGATAGGTAATAGATCATGTCCTACTGTATGCTGGAATTTCAGTTTAGTAAAAGTCCTACGGTTGTCGAGATTTTTGGCTTTAGGTGTTATTTTGTGAAAAAAAATTCGCTGCTTTTGGTTTTTCGCATGCCGTTTCTGCAAATGGTATGAATCAACAATAACTAAGCAACTTTTTGAAGTAATTGGCACGATATGCGTAGTACATTTTTTTACACTGCAGGCTAGCAAAGTCAGATGTTCGAATTGGTTTGTATGAAAATTCTGCATATTATCTTTTTTCATAAGGCGTCTTTAACATTTAAGGTTCAAAAGGAGGGTTTTCTAGATAAAACAAATAAACAAGAGTTTTTTTTTAAACCGGATGAATAAAGTTATAATTTGTAGAAACGGCATGCAAAAAACTAAGAGCAGATGACTTTTTTTTCAAAAAATAACGTGAAGCCCAAAAACTCAAAAACCGTGGGATTTTTACTAAACTGAAATTTCGACATGATCTGGGTTATCGACAGTTGCAGGATTATCCATTCATTACAGGACACCCTATATATATATATACCCTATATATATATATATATATATATGCAAGGTGTCCCTTTTATTACTACCCTCAAATATTTGGTAGTGATCTGAGATGTTTAGATTTGTCTCATCGATACTGACCTTGAATGACTTTGAACGACTTTAACCCCCTAATGGTTTTTATGCGCCTTGAGGAGCTCCACAGGAAGGTTGAAAAAAATGTATCATTCCATTTTAAAAAGTGGAGGTGACTTTCACTGTGCGTCAGCGCCTCCACCGAAAAAAAAAAATTGGTCGCATTTGGCAGCCCCCTTCACACCGTACAACTTTTGTCTGGAATATTTTTTTGTGACGTCAATAATTACCGAGTTATTTCGGGTGGCAGAGACAAGAGAGGCAGCCTGTATATATAGGGTGAGGCACATAAAGTGTTACAGAGCAATAGCACTCAAACTATTGATCATATCCAAAAATGTTTCACACAATAGTTCCAGTGTCCGAGAAGGCCGTCATACTGGACCACCCTATTTTTTATCGGTAGAGGCGCTGAAGCTACGTCAACGTCGACTCCACTTTTTTAAATGGAATGGTACTTTTTTTCAACCATCTTGTGGAGCATGTCACGCCGCATAAAAAACATCAGGGAGTCAAAGTCGTTCATGGTCATTCAAGGTCAGTATTGATGATACAAATCTAAATATCTCGGATCACTACCAAATATTTGGTACCGATCCGAGATATTTAGATTTGTATTTCATTTTAATAGGTGACCACGAATGACCTTGAATGACTTTGACCCCCTGATGTTTTTTATGCGGCTTGACGTGCTCCACAAGATGGTTGAAAAAAAATGTACCATTCCATTTAAAAAAGTGGAATTGACCTTGACGTAGCTTCAGCGCGTCTACCTATAAAAAATAGGGTGGTCCAGTATGACGGCCTTCTCGAACACTGAAAATTTTGTCTGAAACATTTTAGGATATGATCAATAGTTTGAGTGCTATTGCTCTTCAACACTTTATGTGCAGCACCCTGTATATATACACATACACACATAGGAGATTACAAATTAGATTAAGGTAGCGACGTGGCCCTCAATTTTTCTAGTATTCCATAGAACCAAGCCAGAATATCTTAAAAAACAATTTTCCGTTTTTTTTTATATTACATTTTTAAGTTATTGCATGTTATTCCATTTTTTTGTTATTACCTTTTAAAAAGATTTTATCTCGAAAACTATTGCGAGTCGCCAAAAACCCCTTGAAGGGTTGTTTTAAAATATTCAAAGGAAGGTTTGAGCAAAATTTCAGCTCGATCGGAAGGAGAAGGGGGTTTCAGAACCTTACCCATAAACCCTTAAAATTTAATTCAATATCTCGAAAATTATGGCGCGTCGCCAAAAATCCCTTTAGGTGTTGTATTAAAATATTAAAAGGAAGGTTTGTGCCAAAATTTCAGCTCCATTAGAGGGTGGGGGTTTTCGGAACCTTAACCCGATTCTCGGCTAAATACATTGAGGAAAAGAAATCAGTAGACTGAAGGTGGATTAGAACCCGGGCTCGATCCGGCTTGCACGTTCTGCGCTTGAGCAATTGTGCCATTCTGCCACTACTTGGACTTTGAACGCGAGTATCTCGGTCATTTGTTGTTGCACGACATTGAAAGAAGCGTTTTTCTCCCAATGAAACACCCTATGTGTTCACAAAGGGAACCCTAATTGTTGTGAATCAACCTGTATACATATAGCGCTGAGCTTTTATTTCCCCCTCCAATATATATCATAGATATAGATACGAGCCAGCAGCTTTTTGTCCTGTTGACTTTCTCTCCCTACTCTTCCAGTATGGCTACGTGACGCGAACTTCGGGAAAAAAGAAAGAAAACAAAAAAAGGAGTTCACGGACGACGTGCCGGATTCCCGTTTACGGAGATTTTCCAAGGTTGACCTTCGTTGAACTCTCAACGATCAACGCAAGCTGAAAGCTTTATTCTTTCTCTGGGTTTCTGCACGTATATATATGTATATGGTACAGAGCGTGGCCCAGAAACCGAAAGCCAAAATGAAGTGGTTTATGGATTGCGTGAAAAATTGAAGCTTTTCCCAAGCTTTCCGCATTATCGATTCATCAACAGTCGCACATTTCGCGAGAGACTCCAAGAGAATGGTATCAAGGGCGAGCAAGCAAAGTATTTTTTTCGAAGATTCATAGAGAATATCAATTTTTTCTCTCTTTTCCTCGCAAAATAAATGTCATTGGGGCTCGCATGGTTAAAAACGATCTAGCATTTTTCTACATTCTTTTTATTTTGTTAATTTCAGGCCTTATATAAGGCATTCCACGTCACTTCAGCCAGTAAAAAAAATCCACAAATAATTTTGAAAAATCGAGTTACTTTGTTGAAAAATATTCACCGAGTATCGAAATTTTTTAAACATTTCTGACGTTTTTTCTCGTTGATTACCATTTTTTACATTTTTCCGTTCAAATGGCTGTATCTTTGACAGGATTTGACGTATTTACATTCGTGAAAAACGAAAATGTGCGTCTTTTTATAGCCTTCCAGAAAAATTTAGATTTTATTGAGCAAGTCGGACGTCCGTTTCAGGGCAAAATGTGCAAATAATTTTTTTTTCTCAAGAAAAGACACTCGTTATTTTGTTTTTTTTTATTTCCCCGAATTGTGAATACGAAAAACGGATTTTTGGTATTTTTTATATTATGGGATTCCTAAACACCGTGAAGTAACAGCTATTTTTATTTTTAAAATTTTTTTATTAATATTCGATTGAAGAGTGTGGAGCAAGGCTCCAATACATATGACATATATGTCATATCATACATATGAAATATGGCATATGTGTGTCAAAAACCTGGTAAACATACAGCGAGTGCTCCACACTCTTCAATCGAATATTAATTTAAAAAATAAAATAAAAATAAAAATAGCTGTTACTTCACGATGTTTAGGAATCCCATAATATAAAAAATACCAAAAATCCGTTTTTCGTATTCACAATTCAGGAAAATTCTTAAAAATAAAATAACGAGTGTCTTTCCTTGAGAAAAAAAATATTTTTGCATTTTTTGCCCTGGAACGGACGTTCGACTTGCTCAATAAAATCTAAATTAACTTTTTTCTGGAAGGCTAGAAAAAGACGCACATTTTGGTTTTTTACGAATGTAAACACGTCAAATCCTGCCAAAGATACAGCCATTTAAATGGAAAAATATTAAAAAATGGTAATCAACGAGAAAAAACGTCAGAAATTTAAAAAAAATGCCAACACTCGACGAACATTTTTCAACAAGGTAACTCGATTTTTCAAAACTATTTGTGGATTTTTTTTACTGGCTGAAGTGACGTCGAATGCCTCATATACCTTCGGGTGTCGGAAAAAAAGCTTTTTTGGGAATTTTTTTTTCTAATACCAACCAACCAATAAAAATGAGGTTTGGAGGGTTTATTTTACATATCTGCAGGTACCCAAATACATTTCTTATTCTAAAAAAAAATACAAAATAGCGGCTCAGAGGCCGGTAGGAAGAGAACGGAAAGGCCGCCCTCCTCGGCCTCGTTGGAGACGCACATGAGCACCTAGACCAAAAAATAAAAGATTTTCGTAATCTACATGAATTTTGCTCGCAAAGTAAACATATTTATTACAGAACATTGATATTTGGAAATATTGCACGATTTTGAAAAAAGTCGTGTTTTGACTGAAAAGACGGCCTTAATTTTTTTATAACAACCGTAATTATTAGTCGATCGCAAAAATCATGTGTACTTTGCCTAAAAATCCGGTGAAGATGCTACAGTTAAAATTTGAAGTCAATCGGATGGAAATTGTAGGGGCTACGAATGACTTTGATAACATGGGTTCATGAAAAGGACGTTTAAAGTTTGAAAATATTTTTCTTCGGAGCATATCATTCTTGGAATGTTCATACATTATTTAAGACAATTAACAGGCTACATCCACCTATGTGGGTAAACAAATTGCAATCGCAAACATATTTTTACTCGATGATATCACCTTGTAGCTATGTGCCCTGAAAATTTCATTGAAATATTCCTAAAATTGAATAAGCTACAGCTTTTAACAGTCGGGCGAGCGGTAGCATCACCAAACTTTAAACGCGTTTTTCTCGACACTCTGTTTTCAAAGTCGGTGGACATGATACCTCGAGAACCACTTGATGGATTGTTTTCAAATTTACAGGTCATCCGACAAAGAACTTTCTAAGGTCCTTGACGATCTCACTTTTCAAACATCCATCTTCATTTTTTGATAGTTACGTAGAAATGACAACTTTTTTCGTAGATTTTGTATGCTCGAGTTTCAATTGATGGACACGTTGTTAAAATGAATGATTTAAAAAATCGACGATCGTCAATGACTTGTATTTACTGTTAACTTGAATAACCCCTTTGGTTTTTAGATTTTGAAAACACCGTTTAAGGTGGGCAGTGTCCACCGTGAAACGTCGCGAAAAAAAATTCATCATCTGCTGGCAGCCATGTTTTTGCTGTTTTTCTGTATATTTTTTAAAGCTCTCAATATATGTACCCTCGTGTTAAAAAATGCGTTGCTTTTTCATCAACCATTTCCGAGAAAAAGATTGGAATTTGGCAATTTTTTTCGTGCCTCTAGGTGGATGAAGCTCCGTCATAAAAAACGAAACTTTTTTTTCTTTTCAGAGGTATACAGTGGGTAAAAAAAAATTAAATATAATGGTGTCTGTTTACAAAGATCTTGGAAAAATACAAACAAACAAATGAAGCCAAATTAGCAACAATTTCGTGTGAGATGTACAAGTACTTTTTTTACCCACTGTATATAAGACCTTAATTATTATCAAAGAAATTGTCATTGTTGAATAAGAATTATCATTATTATTATGCTTTCGCAGATGTAAATTCGTAAAACCTTCGAACAGAGTTCTGAAAAATGTTCGATTGATATTTGGAGCCTGCAGTTGGCGAATCGAATGGACATGAAGAATTCACCGCTGATAAATCAACAAAGAAAGGCATCATCGAATTTGAGGCGAGAACGGTAATGGAAATGACCTTAACTCATGTTTTCAAGACATTGGCGCTTACGGAATGTTGACTATGTGGGTAAGTGGCTACTGTGAAGTTGCCTCAAAATTTAATGTCTTCAAAGTGACGTGTTACAATATACGACAGCGACGGCACGGCAAAAAATGGCGTCGATCTTTTTCGTTTGATGTACGAGTGTCGTTGGGAAAACTTCTACTCGCTTCTCTTGCTCTGCCTCTCTTTTGATTTTTTTCCTCTCTACCGCCGAATTTTCCCATCCTTTAGAGCCGAAACCATAACGCGATGTTACCTCGGAGGACGTTCATGGCTGCTGGCTCCGAGCCGACTCTCGCTTCCTCCAGAAATTCCACGCTTTCTCTCTCTCTCTCTCTCTCTCTCTCTCCCCCCTCCCCCCTCTCCCTCCCTATCTCGCTCTGTCCTTTTTTATACCTCTTCGTTTCTCCCCCCCTCGCTCTCTCTCTCTCTCTCTCTCTCTCTCTCTCTCTCTCTCTCTCTCTCTCTCTCTCTCTCTCTCTCTCTCTCTCTCTCTCTCTCTCTCTCTCCCCCTCTCTCTCTCTCGCTCTTTTTCTTTTAAATCACGATATGTTCGACGGCGCCGCACACGGTCATCCTGTGAACGTACTACATTCATCATATATCCAACTCCGACGATCATCCCTTATGTGTTTGGTACACAAGTCTAGTGAACGTATCAAAGAGAGAGGGGGCGAGACAGAGAGAGAGAGAGAGAGAGAGAGAGAGAGAGAGAGAGAGAGAGAGAGAGAGAGAGAGGGAGAGAGAGAGAGGGGAGAGAGAGAGAAAGAGAGAGAGTGCGGAAGAAGCTTTGAGGGTTCTCTCCAGTCGTTCAAGTCGAGGCAGTAGTAGCGGCGAGTACGGGTCAGCCGGAAAACACGTGTCCCACAATCACTATCGCTCGACGATTTCTCATCGTCGCTTCCCGTCGCGAAATCCCGGATTATCAATCGTCCCGGATTTTCACCCCGCCCCACCCAACAGTTATACGTAACTTTTTCTTTTTTTCCTCGCAGAAGAAAAAAAAACTTATTTTTCACCGAAATCACGGAAATCATCCCTGTTCAAATTTACTCCGATACCATGTCGATTTATCTTCCCACCCAACCCCGCTGACGAATCCAACGATTGTTTACTCCGAACGTACGAAACTCATTCAATCTCCGAAAAATAGTGCTCCAGAAATTGCTATTTTCTTTCCTCCAGCGCGGCTTTCCGATTCATTACAATTTCCACTTTATTTTTGTTGTTAATTCCTTTTTCGGTCTCGAAATACTTCGACTGTTCGATTTGCTCACTCGAATGATTCACTTGAAGAAAAAAATCTGATTTATCTTTTAAAAAATTGGAACATGTAAAAATGGCCGAATTTCAGACCATGATTTTGAAAAATCATTTTACACTCGCATTTTGCGTATTTATCTTCTCGAAATAATACACCGTATTTTCGTGATGCACGTACTTGAAAAATTAAGTATTATGGATGAAAATTGCAATTCCATTTTCAGTTCAGTCGAATGAAGGTAAATAAATTCCGAATACGAAACACGCCTCAAAAACTTTTTCAAATTAAATCGAATTCGATCCGTTCTGATTGAAGTTAATCGTCGATAATTTTTTTAACAATGACGGAATACACAAAATGAGTTTTGTAGGAATGTTCGTATTCGGAATTTGATTATCTTTATTCCGCTGTGCTCAAAATGGAACTTTGATTTTTTTTCCAGAATACTCGATTTTTTCATACTTTTCATACTTCTCTCAGTCGTAAAATATCCGTATAAGATCCTCAAAAAAACACACATGGCTACCTTATAATTGTCACTCTGTATACAAACACAAATAACGAATCATTCTAAATTACATGAATAAATGAACCACATCAATCATTCCCGACACCAGTATCAGCGTACTATTTTACTCGAAAATACTTGATTTCCCTGTTTTTTTAAGGGGGAGGTACGGTTATGCGAGAAAAAAATGTTCTGTTTTTTTTATGATTTTTTTTAAAGAATCGATTTCTTCATCATTCTTGAGACTAAGGTTATGTTTTATTTATACTTTTGGCTGTTACATGGTATTTTGATTTATTTATCAAGCGCTAAAAATTGCGGAGAAAATTGTCACAGTCTGAACTACATTTCCAAAACTGACGTGACGCGTAGCAAAAAAACTAATCGACCAATTCTGAATAAATTCGGTATAAGTCTTTCTAACCTTACTGTCTAAAACATGTCCCCAAATTTTACTGAAAATAAAAAAAAGTATTGTTTATTGCAAAAAGTAGCAATTTTTTCGGATATATCATTCTTTGTCTTTCAAAACGTACCATTATATCGATTTTCAAAATTTCTCATTTTTTCTTGGTTCATATTCTGCGTATGAGTGTTACTGGGAGAAAAGTATTCCGTGGTTTTTTTCAGACTAATCCTGCCGACGCTACGTGTCACGCCGTCTGACAACATCCGCCGCAACCCGTTTAGGAGAACGTGCGATTCGTCCGCTATTTTGAAAAATTAATTTAAAAAATACCATGCAACAGCCAAAAGTATTACTAAAACTTTTTCTTGAGAGGTTTATATTATACATATTGATATAAAAGTCGTTACACTTAATAAATACACTTTCGAAATACATTGAAAAAAAGTTTTTATTTATTTAAGTCCCTATTTATAGACGAAAATGGTAGTTAAAAAATGTGCTAAAAAAATTGTAGGTCTGCGCTGTTGATGAAATCTCAGAGATGGATTTTCCACCGTTTTTGGCAAAAAAAATAGTAAATATTAAAATTTAAAAAAATCCTTGATATGCGTTATAGTTGTAAAGAGTCTGTAGTTATAACTTCAAAAGGATCGGTTCAGTAGTTTCGAAAATTTTATCAACAAGCCGTCGAAAAACGTTATTCCGATAAAAACACGTTTAAAGTTTGTTTGGCTTACAGAAATACACTCAAAAAATGTATTTATGCATTTCAAAAGTGTATTTATTAAGTGTAACAACTCTCATATCAATATCCATAATATAAACCCATCAAAAAAAATTCATGCAAAATAGCCTATATAGTCTAAAGTGAGAAGACCCCTTAAAAAAAAGTCACGAAGTTCAGCCATTTTTTCCGCCCCTAAAGGTACATCTCCCCTTAATATTTCTTTGCCCTCACAGAGTTTTCGCGAGTCGTCGGTCATCGCGTCGACTGCAAAGCTCCCTTTTCAGTTCGTTGACTCAAGCTCGCACACATCGACGAGGCGAACGCGTACGAAGGCTCGAGCCCTCGGTCGCGAGGGCTCGACTCGACTCTCGTCGAGTGCTCCGAGAGGAGATAGACTCTGCCGTGAGAGACCGCGAGTCTCGCGAACCGTGAACCCCGCGTCCCATGCCAAAGTGTATAATCTCGAAATAGAGTAGAGAGATCCGAGTTTTCCAACGTGAGTGATAACGCGGTCGTTGCATGCTTCTTCTTGAATGGAGGCAACGGCATGTTGACAGCGGTAGTCTCAGTCATTGGCAGTGACAGTACTGAGAGTTCGTTTCTTGTGCAACTAAAATTCGATTCCGAAGATACAGGGTGGTTCATATTAGACGATTTTGTGGCAAAAATCAAGACTGTCACTTTGAATCGATCATTTTTAACTGTTCAGGCCTTTTTTACGATTTTTTTTTTTCGATTTATAATTTCGACTCGATGAACGAAAAATGCCCATGTTTTCGCAAAAATCAAGACTGTCACTTTGAACACGTGTCATTTTTTTTTTAATTTGATATGTCGAAAATTCCTTCGATTGATCATAGGGTAAACTAATATACTAACGAATTTTTTTTTATTTTTTAAATATTGTTAATATATTAATAATATTATTGGATGGCCTTAGATTAGATAGTTTGGTTCAGAAGGGCCCTGCTTACTGCAAAAGACGTTTTCGAGAGGTGCTTTCCGGACATCGACTGAAAATCGATTGTAATTGAATGTTTTTACAAAAAAAAAATTACCGAGTGTTCTTCAGATGATACTTTTTCAAATACCTAAATATTGTAGAAATTTATCATTGCGATTTTATTTTGTGAAAAATCCCAAAAATGAGCTGTTTTTTACTGTTACACCCAGGCATAACCCGTAAACAGGTTACACCTGGCTTGTGGTCGGAAAAAAGAGGAGTTTTGCTGAATTTTGTTCTGGGACAACGGTGCGCAGGTATCAAATTTCGGCAAATGCAATTTTTTTTACTTCAGAGAGCATGGTTTTAAGTATCTTTCACAATTTTTTTATTGATAAGGAATATAACTATAACAGATATAACGGTTTGTGCAGAGCGCTGTTTCAAAAACCTCCTTCGCGGTGACCACTGCTGCTCGGAAACAAATCATCCGAAATAAAAAAATCAAACGCTCTAGTTTTTGCACGAAGCGCCTGGACCAAGGATTTAATGACATATTGATTTTTGAGAAAATGGCCGTAGTTCAAAGTGAAAGTATCGATTTTCGGGAAAAAAAACCCTCTATTTTCGTTGATAAAACGAAACGATGCGTCGAAAAAAATGCTTTTTAATATGTAAAAGAAGCTTGTAAAATTTGAAGTTGATCGGTGCAGTAATTTTTGACATATCGTTGTCGCCGATTTTGGAAAAGTTATTTTGAGAAAAACGCGCTTAAAGTTCGCCGGCTCCCCAGACGTATTTTTTTTTCTTCTTCAAGTATTAAGGGGTTAACCCCACTTGCGATTTTGAAAAAATCGATTTTTTTTATTGCATTTTTTTGAAGTATAAGTATCCGGGCCCATACTTCTGTATGGGCCCGGAATAGATGACTATGTAAGTTTACAAAAAAATATTTTCTTCGTGTAAACTGAAATTGAAACTTTAAACGCGTTTTTCTCAAAATGGCATTTCTGAAGTCGGTGACCAAGATTACTCGAACACTAATGAACCGATCTTCTTGAAATTTTGCAGGCTTATTTAATACATAAAAATGTAGTCTTTAATCGTTCGATTTTTTTTTCGAAAAAAATGGCCGTTTTATAGCCAAAAAACGGCCGATTTTTTTCGTTAAAATCGAACCATTAACTTTGACTGTCCGCCATTTTGTGAAAAATGAATATTTTTTAAAATCCTTCGATTAATGACTAGTTTATACTTATATTTGACTAAATCCATCCGCATTTTTTTTTCAGATGATCCACTTCGCCGCAATGTTGGTCACCGCAAACCGTGTATATAAAAACATTATTTCATTGACGGCCATTTGCCACTAAACAATATAATATTTTTCAATAAAAAAATTACTGAAAGTTCTTCATGATGTATTCTTTAAGATGGTATATTGATCGATTAAAAAAGTTTTGTAGTTTGCTTTAAAAAAATTCATGAAAAAGGCCTTTTTTATTGCGCTACAAGTGGGGGTAACGCCTTAAGTACAAACGAAAATTCCCCGTAAATTTCCAGTGAACTTCACACTCGTTAGAATTCAATGGAAATATTTTTTAAAAGTAGAAAAAAGAAACCGAATTAAAAAATCATTTGAAATATTGTTCATCGAGGTATTTCGAGGAAGACCGAGAATTGCGCGAATATTTTTCACATACCTCATCCTTGTTACGTTGCAATCGATCGTATCAAAGGGCAAAGGATTGCAGCATGCGTAACGCTACATGTACACTATGCTCAGTAAATTGAAATTCGCGGAACCCTTTGAAAGCAATTGGTTGTATAATATTTTCTACGAATCCACCCGCGCGAGAGGAAATAGTCGGGGGAAAAAAATTTGCAGCTAATCGTTCAGCGGGAAGTTAGAGATTTTTCCATGGCTGTCGGATTAACTTTTATGATAAATTCTTACGTAGAATACAGTGAGAATTTATCTACTATAAGAATACTATAAGAATAGTACCTATAAGAATAAACCCTGTATACTATAAGAATAGTATACAGGGTGTTGGGAATGCAAAGCCTCAAGGGGCTCAACATCGGTCACCTCGTTAGGAACATATCCAACCTAGGTGACCTTAATCCAAAGTCCAAGGATTTCGAGTTGTCATGGTAAGTACGATTTTTGGAAAATTTCCTATAATTAGGTACTAACTCGTTTACCTCTTATGTTAATGCTATTTTTTTAAAAATAGCATTAATTTAAGAGGTATTTTTTATTTTTTGACAAGTTTTTAATTATTCAACACGTCCCATTTAGTTAGTTGTGTGGACACAGATGATTGTGTTGGTGTTTGTCGATTGAATACCCATTAAGCTAAGACGCAAATAAGTTTTTAGTTACCAATTATTGTCTGTTTGAACATTATGAACGAATTAGTACCTAATTTTGGGAAATTTTCAAAAAATCATGCTTACCATAATAACTCGAAATCCTTAGATTTTGGACCAAGGTAACCTAGGTTAGATATGTTCCTAACGAGGTGACCTATCACCCCCTTAAGGCTTTGCAGCGACCTTCCTAACACCCTGTGTATGTATATACATATGTATATTCGACGAAAGAATTTATCATACATAAATATATATATACAGGGTGTTCTGTAATAAATGGATAATCCTGCAACTGTTGATATTCTGCATAAGATATTTTTTTATAAAGTTTTCTCAACATTGAAGGGTAAAAAGAAGACTTTTCTGGATAAAACAAATAACCAAAAGTATTTTTTTCTAACCCGATCAAAAAATGTATTATTTTGTAGAAATAGCATGCGAAAACCAAAAGAAGATGATTTTTTTTTAATAACATAAAGTCCAAATTTCGAAGAGCATGGGACTTTTACTAAACTGAAATTCTAGCGTATAGTAGGACATTATCTGATCTATCGACGGTTGCAGGATTATCCGCTCATTACAGGACACCCTGTATAAATGTTCTAATATACGATGAGGGGTGGAGTAAAGCTTGGAGGAGCTTCACTGACACCGACTCTCAGAGTTTTTCCTAGCCTAGAGTTTTTCTTTCGGTTATCACACGAAATTCCACAAGGGCCGTGGGGTATGGAGCGGATCACTGTTGAAGAATTCGCGATGGAAGTCCATGCCCGTAGAAATATGTTGGAATGCTTTGCACGCAACGTTTATCGAAAGTATTTTTAATATTATGCATATTTTGCGCACGAGGGTAACAAATGTGCATTGCCATAGGATTTTTCATGCAAAATCGTTCCGGCTGGAATTTATGTACTTTTTTCTTCACCTGCGTAGCTGGAAAAAAAGTTTCGCGCCGAGTAGCCAGATCTTGGATTGGAACAAGGATATAATAATGATCGATGTACAAAAATCTACAAATTTTCGACTTAAAAGAAATGTAGAACTTTTTGACTTAAAAGGAATCCCAAATTCCTCGATGTAAAAAAAATCTATAATTCTTCGATGTAAAACAATCTAAAACTTTTCGATGTAAAAAAAATTTTTTTAACTTTCGATGTTAAAAAATCTAAAAATTTTTCGACGTAAAGAAATCTAGAATTTTTCGACGTAAAAAAATCTAGAATTTTTCGACGTAAAAAAATCTAAAATTTTCAGATGTAAAAAAATCTTAAATTTTTCGATGTAAAAAAATCTAAACTATTCGATATAAAAAAATGTTCGTTGTGATGAAAATCTGAACAATTTCGTGTAAAAATAAAATCTAAAGTTTTTCCATGAAAACAAATTAAAAAATTTTCAACGTGAAAAACGATTTTTTTTAGAAATAAATTTCAGTTTTTTTTAAAATAATTTTTTGGTATTGTTCACAAATTCCATCACTGAGGAAAGACTGCTGGAGAATTGTCACGCCGTTCCAGTCGGACGATCGCTCTCACGCGCGGGCATCTAAAATATGCGATTATATTTTCGAATTATACAAATACCGAGGAGCACGCGCCCGCGCTCAACAGGACTGCCGGAAATAGCTAGAACGCGTTGCATTTCACGAGGGATTTCGCGCGAACGATTTGCCATGCAACATCGATGTCGAGCTTCGGGAAGCGTAGACGGAATTTAATATCGATAACGGGAAGGTATCGAAGCGTCATCCCAGTGTACCGGAATATTTCGCCTATAGAAATTTTCACCCGCGATAACTGAAGCAAAATGGAGGAGGAAATGATGTACAAAAAAATGAAAATGAAAATTAATCTCCAAAATTTCGAAGTTCTTATTCGTTGCGAGCCTTGTTATTTTCAAGTGTTATTGATCGCACTCGCCCTTCGAAATGCGAGGAATCACAATTAATATAATTTTTAATTTGCCGGGTCAGAGGAAGAGGGAGAAGAGACGGGTGGGGGTAAAAATGTCGAATGACCAAATATAGAACGACAAACATTTCGAAACGACAGAATTATGAACTCTCAAAATAACGAAGGTTAAATCATTCGAAATTTTATCTTTCGACTGATAAAAAAATCGAATGACTATAAATCGAACCATTATTTATTGGAGAGGTAATTTATTCGAAAACGAATATTCAGATTGTCTGAAATTCGGAACATAAAAATACAGAATCGAAAAATGTAGAACACCTATATCTCCGAAACAGAAAATAGCGAGTGCCTAATATGCGTAATACCGTCTATGGCGAAAAGCAATATATCGAAACGCAAAATGTCGATGGTCCGAAATGTAGAACGCCGAAAGGTCGAACGGCCAAAATGGCGAACGTGGTGAGGCCCGTCACGTGGGATGACTGTCTTACGATATTTTAGCCTACAGACCGCCAGCGCCATCTCGCAGCTTCACTCTGAGGCGCAAGTGACGTATTGCTCGATTCGCCATTCGGGCCGTTCTACATTTTGACCCTCCGCGATTTCAACCACTCGACTTTTTGGCCGTTCGCTTTAATGATTTTCTGCATTGTGAACCATCGCCATTTTTTTAATTCGGAGAATTGTCGTCTCGAATTATTTGGTGTTATGCATACAGACCCATCGATTTTATGTTTTTCGATATTTTATTAAATCTGATTTTTGTTTTTCGCTATATATCAACTTCCGAGATGTTCATATTCGTAATTGTTATTTTCGACTTCACAGGCTCTAGTAAGATTGATCTATATATATTCGAACATTCGTCATTTTCGAATTCGACATTTTGGCCCATCGGCATATCGATCGTTCGACATTTTTCCCCCCACCCGAAGAGACGTAATAGGTTTTTGGAGGAATAGATTTCGGACGTTTTTTTTTTTGGTTTTCTTGAATTTTATTAAAAAAGGAACGCGCCCGCGGATCACACGGAAAGCACGAGACTATACGCAAACCGATCTTGTATGTGCAAGAAAGCCGGGGCGGCTGAATAAGCGAGTCTATACGACGGAGGTGATTTCAGCGCTTGCCTACGAAGAACAGCGAGTAACTCCCTCGTCGCGTTACAATTTGCGCGACTTACCGAAAATTTGCGGGGAAGAGAACAGGCGGGAGTCACTCACACGCAGAACGCGAGACATATCTAGGGCCTAGGACGCTTAGAATCGAAGGCGCGTGATTTGTTTACATTTTATTTCGAGACCGGTCGACACGAAATTAGAGCGCTTAAATTTTAACACGGTGATTGAAATATTGCGCGCGTGAAATAATATTCGACCTCGTTTCACATCTGAACAGTTATTCATCCAAATTTTTACAATTCTCTTAATTTCACATAGTGCAAATTTCGTGAAGTTCTTTTAATTATTAAAAGTTTTAATTTCTTGTTTAATCGATCAAAGTTTTTTCGAATCTTCCACTTTTCCATACTGCAAATTTTCTTCCAATGGTTTTAATTTTCAAAAGTCCGAATTTAGTTCAACTCTCAATAGTTCACATTTAATTCAATTCTTCCAGTGCCCTGTCGTCTTGAATTCAACATTTTTGTTGCCAGGAAGGAGTAAAAGGTTTTGGTAATTGAGGCTTAATATAATTTGACAATTGATCAATTGATCGAATTCTCAATTATCAAAATTTCTTTCAATTCCTTCGAATTTTGATAGATCACACGAATTTTTTTTCAACCCTCAATAGTGTAAATTCTTTTCATATTTGAAATTCTTAATGACGCAAATATCATTAAGGGGGAAGCCTGCTTTAGAGGCTTCAAAAAATCGATTTTTTCGAGGATTTTTCTGGGAAGGAAAGAAATATTCGATTGAAACGAAACTTTCAGGTTTCATTGTTATATATTTCAACAGTCTTCTCAAATTTTTTCATTAAAATATATGTCATATTATGCCTGGTACAAGCATTTCGCCGAGGCGCCTCGAGTGTGCATGTGTCGTGCGGCGGGAAAGATGCAGGTCGCAATTTCCATCTGAAACAAAAAACCCAAAAAATTTTTTATTTTCAATAGTATAGCTTCTTGTTAAACCAAGAAAATTCAACAAAAAGTGAGAAATTCAACAATTTTTCGCAAATTAAAAAAAAAATTCATTTTTTTGGAAAAAAAATTCACTTTAGATTGTTTAAAAAGTGGGTTAATCATAACTTTCTTAAGGTTTTTTAGGTTCAACAAAAAGAGAACTTAATCCCGAATACAATGAATTTTGTCTCGTTTCGATAGGACGTTTAATTTTTTCCCTATCTTTCCCGCCAATTAGGAAAAATCGTAAAAATGAAAAACCGAGAAATCGCGCGTCAAAGTTTTCGTATATAAAAAATCGTAATTTTCTTGAACTTACCGCAATCATATGCTAATCAGCGATTCCTGGTCCATAGAGTTGCCCTTCAGACTCTTCAAAAACCCTTTGGATACGTACAATAGTTACCATGGGTACAATACATACAATAGATCGAGGGGCGGAGCGCGGGCACTCCGAGCGATCCGGCCGCTCGTATACCTGCTCGACGCTTGCTCACTATTTCTTCTGTAACTCCGAAAATAATTTGAATTTGCTTTTGAAATTTTAGGGACACATTCTTGGATAGTTTGGGAAGACAATTGTGCAAAAAAAATCGATTTTTTGAAGCCTCTAAACCCATATAGGGTCGCCTGTCATAACAAAAATGCCAGCATTCAGCCATTAAACGGTTTGCTGATAATCGGCCAATAATTCGTCGACCAGCATTGGGGTACTGTAGGCGGATGAACGGCTTGCCAGATCTATGCCAGCCATTCGTGGGCCAATACTATCGCACCGATAATATGGCGATCAGCATTGGGGTATCGTAGGCAGATGAACGGATTGCCAGATCTATGCCAGCCATTGGTGGGCCAATACCATCGCACCGATAATATGGCGATCAGCATTGGGGTATCGTAGGCGGATGAACGGCTTGCCAGATCTATTCCACCCATTGATGGTTTGTTTTTGGGCGTTTTGCAAATGCAGGTCGTTAAACTGTAACACGTAAAAACAAGGGATAAGGTTTCGAAAAGCATATCCTATTGATGAAGCTGAAATTTTGCACCGACCTTCTTTTCAATATTTTAAAAGAACCTTTAAAAGGATATTGGCGACTAGCAATAGTTTTCGATATATCGGATATTGAAAGTTATTTATTGTACTGCGCTTCTACTATATTAAATAAATCCAAACAAAGCCATCCCACATGGCAAGTGGGATGCACATACGGGCGAGCACTGTTTGCCAGGAAGCAGCGCGGCCGGAGGAGTGGGGGGTATCTATGGGGTATATAGATATACTCGTATGGCGTGAAATAATAAACTTTACAATGCGATGTATGGAAAACTATTGCTAGTCGTCAAAAATCCGTTAACGGTTTCTCTTAGGATAATGAGAGGAAGTTCGGTGCAAAATTTCAGCTCGATCAGAGGAGTATGCTTTTCGGAACTTCACCCGAAACGAGCGAGTTATTTTTACAGCCTAAATGTTCTAAAAAAACTGTCGGTAAACTTTAATGTCACGAATAAAATTATCGGCATAAAAGTAAGGAACGAACAAACGATGGGTTCTGTAAGTGTTAAAATGGCTAAGTGGGTAGGGCGCTCGACACTAGAACGAAAGGCGCAGGTTCGATCCCGATGAAAGGTAAAAATTTGAACAATGCAGAAACTGTTTTTAATGCAATTATTCTATGTACATGGACATAAGTAAAGCATAAGAAAACAAAAAAGATACTACTAGAATTTTTATATTCATAATTTCTCAATTTTTTGTTTTTCATTCCCGGCAGAAGATCCTGCAGCCGTTGCTGGGCCAATATGGGCGTATGATAGTTGGCCCAGTCTTAGCAGCCATTCCTGGTTTACCATTACCAACCATGCATGGTGCGGATCTGGCCCGTTTGTATAGCCATTACCGCGCCATCGTTTGTTCTCTGGCAACCAGTCGTGGGCCATTACTGTGCCGATTGTAAAACCCTATTTGGGAAGCAGGCTTCCCCCTTAAACATCGTCAATTCTCAATGGTGTGAATTTTTTTCAACTCTTTCAATTTAAAAATGGACCAAACTTCTTTGAATGTTATTCTATTTTCATTAATGCGATTACTTCAGTTGTTTCACTTGTAAAGTGGATTAAAATTTTATTAAACCTTTCAATTCTTAATAATGACAATTTGGTTCAATTCATTCAATTTTGAAATAGATCGAATTTAATTTTGTTCTTTCAATTCCTAATCATGATTTCTTTTTTGATCCTTTCAATTTCAAAATTAATTCAACTTCTATTAATCCTTTCAATTCGTAATGATGATATTTTTTCAATGATTTCAATATAGAATTAGATTAAATTTCTATTAATCTTTTCAATTCTTCATAATGCATTTTAGTTCAATTCTTGCAATTGTTAATAATGAAATTTCAGTTAAATTATTTCAATTCTCAACGATGATATTTTTGTTCAATTATTTCAATTCTCAATGACGAAATTTTCGTTCAATTCTTTCAATTCCATAACAGACTAATTTCTTCCAATTATTTCAATTTTCAATAATAACATTTTCTTTCGCTTCTTTCAATGTGCGACATAACAAATTCCCCTCAATTGGACTATTCTCAGTCCAATGTTTTTTTTTCAACTCTCATTTACCTAATAATCCAATCGTTCACAAGGCTCAACCGGAAGATCTCCCAGCCTGCCTTATTCTCACCAGTCTCCACCCCAATTTTCCTGGACTGCGAGAATAATATGCCAAAGTCCCACGAACTAACAATCGTATTTTTCCGGGTCATAATCGAATTGAAATTCTTCCAAATCTAATCCACCCTCGCGTAACAGGTTCGGACGAGAATCCTCAACGATCACCCAACATTATTAGGCTCATTAGAAGAACTTTGATAGCTGGACGACTTCCGTACGATTTTAAATTCGTATAAGGGGGCGTACACAAATTATGTACCGCAAAGTTTTCCAATTTTGACCCCCCACGTAACGGAACCGTAATGCTTAGCCAACCCCCACCCCTATTCCGTTACGTAACGGGTGCTTTGTCGTCAATAATTGCAATTTTTTTCATAGACATAACTAATTATGAAAGGATCGGGTTTATACTCATTTTATGAAGTATATATTCATCTAATTTCATACCAACTTTTATGACAAAATCTTGAAAATTAACCGAGATATATGCCTTGATTTGACGACGAAAAAAAGAAATCCTCTCCACTGTCCCATCAATATACTTATGAAAGGTTATCTGTAAATTAAAAGTCAACAATTTATCGATATCTATACAAATATAGCTATCGTTATGGCTGGCAGTTTTTTATTTTGGTTTTTTTTTTACAAAATGCCGACAGTTTGAACATTTTTTTCTATTTTCAAGGTCCTTTTTCTGTACTCAAGCAGTTTTCAAAAATATTAATAATCGATTGTTAAGAACGCGGATACGTACAGCCTTAGTCACTGCGATTACAAAAATGTTTTTTTTTTTAATGAAAATCGGTTGATAAGTTTTTAAATATTCGCTCGGACAAGGTCGAAAAAACTAATTTCCAGAAAAACGCGTTCAAAGTTTTCGTTCCGTGTTTCTTGGTATAAAGTTACGATTTTTTCTAGAATATTGATACTCACATTAAGGCGTGACCCCCACTTGTAGCGCAAAAAAGGCCTTTTTCATGAATTTTTTTAAAGAAAACTACAAAACTTTTTTAACCGATCAATATACCATCTTAAAGAACACATCTTGAAGAACTTTCAGTAATTTTTTTATTGAAAAATAATACATTGTTTAGTGGCAAATGGCCGTCAATGAAATAATGTTTTTATATACACGGTTTGCAGTGACCAACATTGCGGCGAAGTGGATCATCTGAAAAAAAAATGCGGCTGGATTTAGTCAAATATAAGTATAAACTAGTCTTTAATCGAAGGATTTTAAAAAATATTCATTTTTCACAAAATGGCGGACAGTCAAAGTTAATGGTTCGATTTTAACGAAAAAAACGGCCGTTTTTTGGCTATAAAACGGCCATTTTTTTCGAAAAAAAAATCGAACGATTAAAGACTACATTTTTATGTATTAAATAAGCCTGCAAAATTTCAAGAAGATCGGTTCATTAGTGTTCGAGTAATCTTCGTCACCGACTTCAGAAATGCCATTTTGAGAAAAAGTCGTTTAAAGTTTCAATTTCAGTTTACACGAAGAAAATATTTTTTTTTGTAAACTTACATAGTCATCTATTCCGGGCATAAAAAAACTGCACTTCAAATTGCACTTCAAAAAAATGCAATAAAAAAATCGATTTTTTCAAAATCGCAAGTGGGCGTAACCCCTTAAAGTATTTAGTCGCGGGCGATATAACGGTTCGTCATCTTCATGATAGTTCACAAAATAATAAGAGCCTGTACTTTATCTATTGTACATGATGCCACACCTGTAGGGACTAAGAGCACAACCGGTCGCGCACCTGTTCTCACTAAAGTGACTATAACTCCGTCAATTTTCGGACTTGTGAATAAAAATCTTGCCAGCATATTTTTCAATACATGTACTTTCAAGAATTATTTTAAAAAAATGTCCTTCAAATTTGGCTCGAGGGATGTGGGATAGCTACTGTGCAAGTTCTTGCACAGTGATTGTCCCCCTTAACTGACATTGCGTATAGAAAGCTGTGAGCTGTCGACGGTAAAATTGCCCTCGAGGTTTAAATTGAAAACTTGAAGATGCAGACATTTTGCTATTTCTGGCAGTTTTAAAATCGTGACGTAACGCAAACCTCCCCACCCCCCCCCCCCGCATTGCGTTACGTCGTTTGCGTACGGCCCCTAACTTATTTCGTGTACCGGAAATCCGTTGGATTTCATGCTCCATGAAAGCGACCACACGACAAGCTGCAAACTTCGGAAAAACAAACTCCCTGCTCTCGCCCCGCTCTTTTCCACTCTGCGGTGTCTCATAATTGGAAGGAGCTCATCCCCCGTTCGCTCGGAGTCCTCGTGAAAACGAACGACCGAATATTCGAGTTGGTGGTGCCGCAATGGAGAACAAGAAATGGTGCGAGACTCGCTCACTTGCGAGAGACTCTGCAGCATCCCCTATCAAGGGTGTGTACCTCACGCTCGAGTTCTCACTTCCTCCATCCGTCCGAGAAAGATGTGCAAATGCCTTCCACCCTCCCACTACCCTTCTCTTTAACACTTCGAAACAATTACCCAACTGTGCCTCGACAATTTATAAATCCCTCTCCCTTCTGCCCCGCCGTATTTTACAACCCCACAACCGGAAGGGCGTAACCCACCTGACTTTGCGTCCACATGCAAGGGTGTCTAGGCCCTTTGTAAATGAAAAAAATATATCCTGTATTCTCGCACGCACACACGTATATGTTAAATTTGTACGTACCTACACATACGGCTAATACGAACGCGTCAATGCTCTGCCACCCTCAAGTACGCCCTTCCGTCACCAAGGGACGATATATGCATATTTATACGTAAATTTGAGCTCTTGTGTTTGTGTGAGGGCTGTGTGTGTGATGTATTCTCTCGAAAAGCCCGTTTTCGCGCCACGTACCTCTCATCATCTCTTTCACCCCCAATCTCCCCTCGTCCTTCACGGTGCTAAACCATTCCTTTCCGCCGTTCTCCGCTTTCACTTTACCTGTCCCAGTACTGTCGTGGAGCTCCACCAGGGAAGCCCTTCACGTTGGGGCGTTGGTTAAACGTTATTACTTCGGAGCCGCTGTGGATAATTTTCCTCATTTGTTCAGCGACGCCTCTCTCTCTCTCCCCCCTCTCTCTCTCACCCTCTCTCTCTCTCTCTCTGTTCTTTTTCGTATTATTTCGCACTATTTTGTTGATTTATATACTTCGCTGTATTCCGTAATATTATTTATTATATTTTCTATTATATATTTTTTTATATGATGTTGTACAATCAGGAAATGCATTGTGAACGAAGAGTGGTATGATTCAGATTCTCGACGATTCAACATTGCTTACTACTGTATCTGTTAGACCGTATGGTTTTCGCGAAAAGTTTATAACGTATAGCGGCGTTTTGGTTATTTGGTTATTTGTAAAACCTCTTTTTGTTCTATTACATTTAATTTTGTTTTTATTGTATTGTACTACATTTGTGTTGCGAGTGGTCGAGAGAGCCGAAACTGCATTGTACGCTCTTACCATTTTTTTTGCCCAAAAGTTAAACAACTAGGGCATAATTAATAAATCAATCAATCAATCAATCAATCTCTCTCCCCCCCTCTCTCTCCCCCTCACTCTCTCTCTCTCTCTCTCTCTCTCTCTCTCTCTCTCTCTCTCTCTCTCTCTCTCTCTCTCTCTCTCTCTCTCTCTCTCTCTCTCTCTCTCTCTCTCTCTCTCTCTCTCTCTCTCTCTCTCTCTCTCTCTCTCTCTCTCTCTCTCTCTCTCTCTCTCTCTCTCTCTCTCTCTCTCTCTCTGCCTCTCTATTTCTGTTTGCTCTTTTTTTTTATATTTTCCATTCTGTCGATCCAAGGTAGACGCCCAGTGGCCGTCAGGGGCCTACAAGGAACATCCCTCAAGGACACCCTTCGATTTTGTTGAAATTCGGATATGTTATAAAGCACCGAAAAGTAAGCGATACGTATTTTTTTTATTGGCGGAAAAACGGTTTTAAGGGGTGAAACGAACCCTCGACAATAGGGGTGTTTTTCGTTTTTCGTCGATACCGTTATCGTTCTCATCTCCAATGTGTAGTGCATAAAAAAATAAACATTGTTGCAATTCGAACTTTTTTAATATCTCGTACTGTTAAAACGTTATCGACGAAAAACGGAAAACCTCCCCATTTTTGAGGGTGCGTTTCAGCCCTTGAACCCGTTTTTCCGCCGATAAAAAAAATTTCGCTTACTTTTCGGTGCTTTATAACATATCCAAATTTCAACAAAATCGAAGGGTGTCACCTGAGGGATGTTCTTTGCTAGTGATCGTCACGTTTACGCATTAAATAAGTATTTTAAGATAAAACTCATTCCTTCGTGCAGATCTGTGGTGTATTAGCTCCCAGGAAGTATTTACTGTGTTGTATTACATTTTGACACCCGTAATAATACGCATTCAAGAATAATCAAATTAAATATATTCCGCTACGACGTCTAGCCATCATTTCGGCCGAATCCATCATTAGGAGGTTCACGTGAACCATGTCAGATCTCGGGTGATTTGAGACTGCCTGTGGACTTGCGTGAAGTAAGTTTTCCTTCAAGTGATTAACAAGGCTCTTAATTTTGCATTCAGCATAAATAATTATAGTTTTATGTTAATTTCAACGAGTTTTCATATATGACGATTACCGGTTCAGCAACATAAACACTCTGCCGTTTAAGGTCGTACCTTCACAGAAGAGTTGAATTAAGAAATGGTTGAAATTTGACATATATGTTATTTAATACATTATCCAAACATCTGTGCAATTTGAATAAGTTTGACCACCCCAAACCTGAGATATTTACACTTAAAGTTGGCTTGGTTTACACGTAACAAATGCGTTATGATGGGCAAACAGAGCATCATTAATTTTACCGTCAAAACTAAAATTAAGAAATTGATAAAAAACGAGGATAAGCTAGAGTAAGATATCACGAATAATGCGAAAAAAAATGAGAATGATTCACCATCTAGTTTCCAAGATATAACCATGAAAAGCCCTCACAATTTTCGTGCAAAGCCTGGCAAAGCCTGGAAAAAAAACAATTGGGGCAAAGACTGGACAGTCCCGGCAAAAAGTTTACTGGCAATGGCAGATCAAAAACACAATATAAAATATATTTTGCGGCAATAAATTATATCCATCATATTATCTACTAGTACCGAGTCAATATTGCGTAGTTTTCAATTTCATTTATTACTAATTAAACCAATTATCAATCTTTTAAACATGAACATGGTATGTAAACTTTTGGTTGAGATTTTCGCAGAGGAACTACCTTAATCGCCATGGCGGTCGACAACTGAGACAATGTTAGCAAAAAAAGAATCTTACGAATCGAATGTTAGTTTATAAATAATCAGAAAAGAAATATTGGGTCAGTATTTAGCATTGTCTGAAGGATCCACGGACCAGTAATCGTCAAACACATATTCGCGATAGTAAAAAGATATACATATAAATAAATGTTGTCGATTACTGGGTCGTGACCATGTCGATAACTGGGTACGTCTCGAACACAGGTCAACACCGCTCAAACGAAATAATATTAAAAATTATTTTATGAAAAAATAGTTGTTTATAATGACTACAAATAAATAAAAATGATAAATATGACGTAATAGGCAATAATTCGTTTTCTTTTTTAAATTAATAAAGTTTTATGAAAGAGAAATTTATGTTTCAAACTCTTTATCTAATGTTTTAATAAAAATCATAAAATTTGCGACCGATGTTTATTTCATTTTGATTTTATTTTTATCTTCAACTGGTATTCTTTCTTTCTTCTCTAATCATGTATTTGGTTCTTACTTCAGTAAGAACCAAACGTACGTAAATATGATTTATAAAATGTAAGATTTATACTAGATTGTATATTTTTTTGTCCGAAAGTTTGTTTGGGGCATAATAAATAGTATCAATCAATTAACCAATCTTCTTGTCATTCACTTACTCTCTCTCTCTCTCTCTCTCTCTCTCTCTCTCTCTCTCTCTCTCTCTCTCTCTCTCTCTTGCTTTTTTCTTTCGATTTCTCTATATCTGTTTTCTCTTTCTCTCTCCTTTTTTTTATTTATCTGCTCTCTCTTTGCCTCTCTCCTCCGATGGCGTTCTCTCTTCCATTCCTATCTTCGTGCACCGCTATGCAGAACTGCACGTGAACGTTCGCAGCACACCAAGCCCGGCAGCGACTCACGACAGTCAGACTCCTGGTAATTGCGCAGAGAGTACAAATTCACCACCACCGCGCGTACGAAAATTCGTTCCACCCCCTCGCCATATAATGAGAGACAATCCCCGCGCGATGCGGTGAACACACATGCGAAAAGTCTCGTACCCGCGCCTCGCTCGCCTCTAATTCTCGACATTTTCACGGTGCGCGGACTAGACGAGGTGTACGCGAGCATTCATGCGACGATCAAAGTTTCCGCGAATCCTTCGACCCGCCACGGGGTCGCTTCCGAAATAAACGTCGCTGCTATTATTTCGCCAGACGCCGAGGGGATTTTCGATGATCGGCGACCAGAGCCGATGGCACTGGCGAGGTTTCGAAGGATAAAGCTGGATTTTGATATCGATTTTTTTCAATGGATGGAAATTGTGTGGTTTGGAAAATATCGCGTCCACGTTTTGTACGAGAGATCGAGCTGATTATTTTTTTTCGGTTATGATTAAAATTATCAGTAACGACTACGAGAATTTGCACATTTCGGTATTCGAATCAATATTTCTCTGCGAATATTCGAAATGGATTTATAAAGTAGATTTGTGATAATTTTTCAGACTCAGTTTTATAATTATTTATATTGATAAGATAATCGTTAAGATATTTTGAGTTGTAGAACATTTTGGAACCCCCGTTAAATGGTTCAAATTTAGAATTTCGCGCACCCATGTATTTTGAACCGCTAATTACGGATGTGATAGTGAAAATACCCGCAAATTCGATTTTCAAAGTCAAAACTCACAAAAACTGATTTTGAAAAAAGGTTTCCTACTTTATTTTAATAAATATTGATCTTCGAGAAAAATATTTTCTACAAAAGTTGTAGCCTATAAAAAGATTGACCTTTTATGTTCTGGACAGTTTTTGTCTAAAACCATTCTGTTTCGAGAAAAATGGAATAATACGCCAATGAGTACATTTTGCTAAACTCCATTAGTTTCGATATTACCTCTTTACGCACTTTACCGCGGGAAGGTTGGAGTTTGTGTATTTGGGTTTGTTTGTTGCGTTGTGTGATAGTGAAAATACCCGCAAATTCGATTTTCAAAGTCAAAACTCACAAAAACTTATTTTGAAAAAAGTTTTCCTACTTTACTTTAATAAATATTGATCTTCGAGAAAAATATTTTCTACAAAAGTTGTAGCCTATAAAAAGATTGACCTTTTATGTTCTGGACAGTTTTTGTCTACAACCATTCTGTTTCGAGAAAAATGGAATAATACGCCAATGATTTTGCTAAACTCCATTAGTTTCGATATTACCTCTTTACGCACTTTACCGCGGGAAGGTTGGAGTTTGTGTATTTTGGCTTGTTTGTTGTGTTGTGTGTTGTTTGGGTTTATTTGTTGCGTTGTGTTTCATGTGTTGTTTGTTATTCAGATATGCATATAGTGTTAAAGATCACTGCTCAGTCTTAAAGATCAACTGCAATCTTCCCGCGGTAAAGTGCATAAGTAGGTAATATCGAAACTAATGGAGTTTAGGAAAATGTACTTTTTGGAGCATTATCCCATTTTTCTCGAAACAGATTGGTTTTAGACAAAACTTGTATTGAATATAAAAGATCAATCGTTTTATAGGCTACAACTTTTGTAAGGAATATTTGCCTCTAAGATCAATATTTGTTACAATAAAATAGAAAAACTTTTGAAAAATCAGTTTCTGTGTGTTTTGACGTTGAACATCAAATTCGCGGGTATTGTCACTATTATATTCGTGATCGGCAAGTAAAAATACACGGGTACACAAAATCCCAAATTAATCGAAGGAACTTTCTCATCCCTTTTCGGAACTTTATCCAAAAAAATGTCGATACTTAATATTTCTATCATTCGGATAAAAAAATAATGTTTACATTACAAAAATGGCGAATTGTTTTTAGACATTTTATGCTCTTGTTATTTATATTGATAAGATCATTTTTACGAGTACTGGAGCGATAAGAACAATTGAAAAATTACGAAATTGCTAAACATTATCGTATATGATATACATTCAATATGGTTATTATTCAGATTAATAAAACAACCGCACAGATGATTGTTTGAGTTATAAATTGTAAAAACGATTAAACATTATCGAATTTTTCATTCACTCAATATTATAATTATTCAGATTGATAAAATGCGCACCGAAAATTGTTCGGGTTTGTTTTGGTTATAAATTATAAAAATGATAAAACATTATCAAATTTTTCATACACTTGATCTTGTTATCATCCAGATTGATAAAATACCTACAGGGGACTTTCTATAAATCCGTAAAAATATCAAAAATGATTACATAAAAAAATTAGTTCATCACAAAAAAATTATTAAATAAAAATTGATTACATCACAAAAAAAACACAATGATTGAATTAAGGGGTTACCCCCACTTGCGATTTTGAAAAAATCGATTTTTTTTTTATTGCATTTTTTTGAAGTATAATTATCCGGGCCCATACTTCTGTATGGGCCCGGAATAGATGACTCTATGTAAGTTTACAAAAAAAAAATTTTCTTCGTGTAAACTGAAATTGAAACTGTAAACGCGTTTTTCTCAAAATGGCATTTCTGAAGTCGGTGACCAAGATTACTCGAACACTAATGAACCGATCTTCTTGAAATTTTGCAGGCTTATTTAATACATAAAAATGTAGTCTTTAATCGTTCGATTTTTTTTTCGAAAAAATGGCCGTTTTATAGCCAAAAAACGGCCGTTTTTTTCGTTAAAATCGAACCATTAACTTTGACTGTCCGCCATTTTGTGAAAAATGAATATTTTTTAAAATCCTTTGATTAAAGACTAGTTTATACTTATATTTGACTAAATCCATCCGCATTTTTTTTTCAGATGATCCACTTCGCCGCAATGTTGGTCACCGCAAACCGTGTATATAAAAACATTATTTCATTGACGGCCATTTGCCACTAAACAATGTAATATTTTTCAATAAAAAAATTACTGAAAGTTCTTCAAGATGTGTTCTTTAAGATGGTATATTGATCGTTTAAAAAAGTTTTGTAGTTTTCTTTAAAAAAATTCATGAACAAGGCCTTTTTTGCGCTACAAGTGGGGGTAACTCCTTAAATCCTTCAGAACCCAACCGTTCTCATTTTACAAATCAATAAATTATTGAACCAAAAGACGTCTTTAAGCCGACTCGTCAATTAAGAAACAATAGATTATGAATTAAATGCAAACAAATTCATCAAACGCCCATTTTTCTACAATCCAGATTAACAAGTCAATTGTTGACAAAAAAATAACAACATGGACTTTTCATTTTCGAAATGGTTAAAATGATTGAATATCTCAATAAAAAATTGAGGTAACCCGTTGCGGGATATTCGATATAAAGTGGCGGAAATTTACTCGATTGGTTTAATCCAAAGGAGACTTCAAGTTTCGTAAGGAAGATTCCCATACCATCTCCAGACCTTCTTCTTTTTCCAACTTTCCTGTTTTTCTCGACTCCCGTTGCGGGAATGAAGTTTCCCCAGGGATAATGGTAAACCGCAGGAGCTAAATCAGACTAATCCGAGGCGGCCGGTTTATCCAGCAGGTAGAGAAGCGTACACAAATATATACGTATGAAAATATCCTTTTTCCTCTTCTTATCTCTCGCCCGCTCTCGTTCAACATGCTTTTTCACCGCGCTTCGCTTTATCTCCGGATAATAAAAAATAAATTTGCACACAAAAAAACGATAAAAATCCTCCCTTGATTTACATGCATATCACATCGAGCCTTTTCTTTTTTCTTTCCCAATTACTCGCGTCTCCGGTATCGTCGTAATTTCCATCTATATGAATTGGAATTGTACCAACGATATCGTACCTCTTGAAAAATTCGAGACAATCTCCACCCTTCGGAAGTTCACGGAAATTGGCTCGGTTATTCGATACTGGAGGGCTGCAATTGTTTTATAATATTGAGAATAGGGGTGGAATAAATGGAGGGGGTGCAGCTTCGACGATCTTCCATGATGAGCTGCTTGGACGCGGGTCAATACTTGGATGGGTGAACGCTCGGCCGGATAACCCTCTGGGGCACTCTGGGAATTGCATCGTAAATTAAACATTGAACGAATATACAGGGCGATAATGATAATGCCATGCGTTTTTTAAGGGAACTGCGCGGAGATTTTGCAGCCGAGAAAAAATTATATGTCCTCTCTGAAAAAAAATATATAGTATTTTTGTAATGAGTAGTATTCGCCAGAAAGAAATTGAGCATGCTAGAAAAAGGGTGGGGGGAAAAATGTCGAACGATAGATATGCCGATGGGCCAAAATGTCGAATTCGAAAATGACGAATGTTCGAATATAGATAGATTAATCTTACGAGAGTCTGTGAAGTCGAAAATAACAATTACGAATATGAACATCTCGGAAGTTGATATATAGCGAAAAACAAAAATCAGATTTAATAAAATATCGAAAAGCCTAAAATCGATGGGCCTGTATGCATAACACCAAATAATTCGAGACGACAATTCTCCGAATTAAAAAAATGGCGATGGTTCACAATGCAGAAAATCATTAAAGCGAACGGCCAAAAAGTCGAGTGGTTGAAATCGCGGAGGGTCAAAATGTAGAACGGCCCGAATGGCGAATCGAGCAATACGTCACTTCGCCTCAGAGTGAAGCTGCGAGATGGCGCTGGCGGTCTGTAGGCTAAAATATCGTAAGGCAGTCATCCCACGTGACGGGCCCCACCACGTTCGCCATTTTGGCCGTTCGACCTTTCGGCGTTCGACATTTCGGGCCATCGACATTTTGCGTTTCGATATATTGCTTTTCGCCATAGACGGTATTACGCATATTAGGCACTCGCTATTTTCTGTTTCGGAGATATGGGTGTTCTACATTTTTCGATTCTGTATTTTTATGTTCCGAATTGCAGACAATCTGAATATTCGTTTTCGAATAAATTACCTCTCCAATAAATAATGGTTCGATTTATAGTCATTCGATTTTTTTATCAGTCGAAAGATAAAATTTCGAATGATTTAACCTTCGTTATTTTGAGAGTTCATAATTCTGTCGTTTCGAAATGTTTGTCGTTCTATATTTGGTCATTCGACATTTTTACCCCCACCCTAGAAAAAGTCGAAATTTCATTTTGAGTATAGCAGAATAAAGATAATTAAGGCCTTAGGCCACTCTAGAGGCCGACAAAATAGGCTTTTTGGGGATTTTTTTTTCAGAAAAACTATAAAATCAATCGAGATTACAAAAAAGGGTGCTTATCATACATATCAGTGACTGTAGACAATAATTTTTTTGAAGCGATTATTTTCAAAATGGCGGCTGTGCAGCGTTTATCTCAAAACTGCATTTTTTAAGTTGGCCGGAAACATAACTCAGACCATTTTCAACCGATTCACTTGAAATGTTGAATATATCTTGAAAAATACATTGTCTATGGAAGTACATCGGATTTTTTCTTTATATTGCATAGTTTGTTTGTTATTAACAATTATCTGATGATTTTTTAGGCAAATATTTGGAAAGTGAAACATTTGCCTTAAAAATCGTCAGATAACTCTTAATAACAAATGAGTTATCTGACTTGATATTTATAACGCAAATATTTTTTTTATGATAAAAGTTCTTAACTTTAGGAACACGATAATAATTATTTTTTCTCCAAATATTGAACAATACTGTTCTGCGGTGTTGCCATATGTCTTATTATTGTAGAGGACAAATATTTTTGACGGAGAATTATTCTGTCTTTACTGAACGTTTTTAGCAAATCTGAACAGTAAAGGCAATCCAAACTTTTTTCACTCTTCCCCTAACTAGTTTGCTATCTAAACATAATTTGTTTGCAAAATTTATAAACACAATGGAATGGTACGACGAATTATGTGACCTGACTTCCGATCAATGCAGACCCTGCAGTGTTAAAAGCTGCAATTATAAAACCCATTATCTCCCAACCTAAATAGTAGACAGTTCTGCAATTTCACTCAAACATGCATAATGATATATACAATGTCTGGTTAAAGTTTGAAAATCAATAGAAATCAAGAGCGCGCTTGTTCTACCTTAAAGGCGAAATTTTGGGTAAGTTAACCAACGAAAAAAAACACATCAAAATTACCGTGACACTTAGAAAATAGGGTCTAAGGGTGAAAAAACTAGCAAATGACTCCCTCGATCTCTCAAATAATTGTATCGGTCCACGCGCCAAACACCCTGTATCTAGAAAGAGAGAAACTGAAATTGCGCTCGTTGCGAATACACGCGAACCGAGTAATTGCGATTTGCAATACATCCTTCACAATTTGTAAAAACGATCGAAAAAAATGTATTCTAACGTTCGATTGATTCAATCGGGGCACGACGATTGCTTCCATCATTCTGCGAAAATCCAAAGAGCGTGTACATCATGCATTTCAATTATCCGTACACTCGTTTAAAGCGAAAAAAAAATTGATGCACAAACACAATACATTGGAGCGAAAGTGAAAAAGATCCGCCGTGACGAGTGGATGTAATTGAATTCCCCGGGGCGTAATAACGAAGTCTTCGTTGCTACTTGGCGTTATATTCGTTCTACGCTACAAATTCCTGCTTTCTTCGTTTCATCCCTAACGAATTGCAATTTTATGCTCGCTCCTCTCTCCATCGTACCTGATTCGCATCGCCTCTCGCTGGCGCGTTTTATCACCAGTGGAGAGAGAGAGAGAGAGGCACGGGTGCCGCATCGATCGCTCATCGCAAATCGTTTAATTATTCTACCCGATGGATAGAGTAACGGTAGAGCTTTCACCCCCTCCCCTTCTCTTCCCCTCCCCCTTCCACCCGCCATACTTCATTCGTTCCCTACATCCCTCGATATCCGCACAGAGTGATTTTTAATCCAAGCCGAGAGCGCTTTCAGCGTTCCAATTGTGTGGCGAAAAATCCGGAACTAAAATCGTAATACTCGCGCGTTATTCGCAGAGCGTTTGGGAATCCCTTTAATGGACTTTCCGAAAAATCAACACATTGCATGAAAATCGATAACGGTTCCCATTGCCGAGATAAAACCAACCACGTTCTCTTTTATTCGATCCAAATAAAATGGAAAACCACTTTTACGAGGTGTAAATGCTCCATCAATAAATTTCTTTGATTATTGTACAATGGGGCGTGCTCTATCTTGGATACAGAATTGTTTCGGTTCATTAAAAAAAAATAAGGGTGCCTGGAAACGGGTATATCCTTTAGGTATAATAATATCAATAATAACAATAGTAATGGCAAAGAAGTATAACAATAAAAATGAAAGTAAAATATAATTGGAAAATATATGTAATTTACTAGGTAAAATATATAATAGACGATGAAAGTGATAATAACGTAGTGACGTAATAATGGTAGCACTGTAATCATGAATGTATAGATGATAATATAAATAATAATAATCATAACTATTACTGTGATGATGATGATTATTATTATTATAGTCATGTGTGTATAAGAATCAAGTAGTAATTAAGTCGTAATTGTGTACTAATGTCAGTATACAGAAGTATGATAATGATTTAATAACAATAACCACCACAACGATAAAAGTAATAGTAATAATACTGAAAAGTATAATAACGATTAAAATAAGAATAAAATATAATTCCAAATATATACAGTTTAGTGTATAAAATGTATAATAAATAACGAAAACAAAAAAAAAGTAGTAACGTAATAAATAACGCAGTGTAATAATTACGAAAATGGAAAATGAGGGTAATAGAAAAAGTTAAGGGAAAAAATAACATAAAAAAATATTGGATGTTGTAATGAAAAGTATAACGATTCGAGCCAAAATAAAATATAAAGAAACAATATATAAAATTTGTAATAAATAACATAAACAAAAAAGTAGTAATGTAATAAAGTAGTGTAATAATAACAAAAGTGAAAAATAAAAGTAATATATAGAATTAGGGAACATATAAAAACAATAAATATAAAATAGTAATAATGATGATATTAATAAGCAACTACAGTTAAATGTTCTCTTATCTTTACGTATTTTTTCGTTATTCTTAAAAAAAAATCGAATACCTTGATCCTTGAGACCAGCATCCTGTGCACTGTGCACTCAATTGTTGCAAAAATTGTCTCCCTTTCGATCAATTTTCCATCCCTATTTATTCATCGATCACGATTTTATAATTTTTTTTTTCGTTAACTTAACGATGAATCTATTTCTCCGCATGGGTTAGTCTTGTTAAATATTTATGATACTCGACGAAATTTTCGGAAAGATATATGAAGAAATATATACATATATATATATATGTAAATATGTGTGTGTGTGTGTGTATATATATTTCGTGTGCCATTGAACTTTCCATTAAACCCCCATTGTGAAGACCGGGATAGAATTTCCCCAGCGGGTGGCTTCGCAGGAGAGCTCGAAATCTTGTATATACGAAACTGTGTACAGTTGGCTGAATCATTTTTTTCTTCTCTCCCTTTCAGCATTCTTTTTTCATTCGCCGGGGTCAACGGGCAACCGAGAGAACCCACCGATTCGCGTGTCACGATCTTCTAGTTTCTCTCTCTCTCTCTCTCTCTCTCTCTCTCTCTCTCTCTCTTTCTCTCTCTCTCTCTCTCCGTTGACTCTTCTACCCTCGCGCAAAGAGTCAACGGAGGTAGGAAAAAAGTTCAAGATTCGCATTGTTGGCGCTCTCGTGCACCCGTTGAGGGCAAAAGACGCGGGGTAAGAAAAAAAAGTGAGGAAGACGATGTGTTACCCCCGGAGATCCGTTACGTGACTCGCTGACGTGATGTCGCCCGTCGAAAATCTATATACACGTGTACCAGAACGTGCATATATATATATATATATATATATATATATATATATTAGGGTGGCCGTTATTTTGGCTTCGGCAAAAAAATGTAACGTCTAGCAAAAAAAACTAATCAAGATATGAAAAAAAATCTGTGTGAAATTTGGACGCGCTGGGATAAGGAGAACACGTGCCACTGAGCAGTTTAATTTTCAAAAATACATGCATTTTTTTAATGGTCGCACTAAAATATTCATTAGTCTCATAGTATTAATTAAAAAATCTGGAATTGGGTACATTGATTATACATATTAAGAGGTACAAAATATATTATTTACTGATTTTTTCCATCAATTATGTATAGTCGTGAGTAGATTAAAAAATTAATAGAAAATTTGAAAACGGACAAGGCGGTTTGGCCACATTGTGGCGGGAAATCGAAGCAGTGAATTAATTATCGGAGCGGATTTTTTATGCCAATAATAATATAATATACGTGTATTGAATGCTTCAAAATGATTGTTAGCGTTTAATCAGACGACGTGAGATTGGTTTCCCAATCAGATGATCGAGGTACGCAAGAACGAGAAGGGAGAAGGGGGCCTTCCTTCGTCTCAATATTAAGAAAACAGTCTCGTAGGTACTACTGAGGTGAACGGTCAGTGAGGCGAGCTCAACGAGAAATAGGAGGGTACGCGTGAGAGGGGAACTCTAACGAAAGCGTTCCGTCGCGAGAGACTCTGTCAGAATAGTGTAAGAATATTAATCTATAAGACGAACGGTTGTCGTGTACCGCGAAATATTTATAAGTCCAACATGCCCGCTATCCAAGTGAATAAATCGATGGTATAATTAAAAGGACAACTGAAAACCGAAATTCTTGATCACCCTATCCTGTACGACCTGAACCCCTCGTTCCTGACTGGAAGAGAAAACCGTAAAATAATATCGCTAATATGATATTTTTTTTCTTGAACCTGCGAGAAGATTTTCCAACTGTAGTGGCGATAATACAAAATATAGTGCAGACAAATAGTTCGAAATTTGGTCGGGGCGCTTCGTCCGCTCATTTTTACCTCCCGAGCATTACCGACCGAGTTGGTTTGCCATTGTTGGACATAGAAAAAAAATATAACACGTGAAATCTTTACGTTTCTGCAAATTTATTTCGATTACACGAACCGGTTCCAAACGGTATCAGGTTTTCCAGTCACACTTTACTTTTCTGCTCGATAAAGACATTGATTTCGTTATTAGTGCCGAATCTATGGCGTTTTTTGAACGATTTAAAATTGATTGTACTTTTCTCGACACCGATGTATCTGTTTGGACTCGAACGAGAGTTATCAAAGGTATCACCGATGGTATCAAACGTATCACCGATTATAACAAACGATTGACTTATGATGAAGATTAAAAACAATTTGTTCTTCAAGTTGTCGCCGAATATAAAAAAAAAATTTCGAACGTAAACAAATGTACTCTACGTCAATCATTTCATAGATGAACTGCTATTACTTATGTAATATTTCATATAAAGGTACGAATTTGCGGTCCGTGATTGATGGAAAAAAATCAGTAAATAATATATTTTGTAACTCTTAATATGTATAATCAATGTACCCAATTCCAGATTTTTAAATTAATATTGTGAGACTAATAAATGTTTCAATGCGGACTTTAAAAAAATGCATGTATTTTTGAAATTTAAACTGCTCGGTGGCACGTGTTCTCCTTATCCCAGCGCGTCTAAATTTTACACAGATTTTTTTTTCATATCTTGATCAGTTTTTTTGCTAGACGTTAATATTTTTTTACCGAAGCCAAAATAACGACCACCCTAATATATATATATATATATATATATATATATATATATATATATATATATATATATATATATATATATATATATATATATATATATATATATATATATATATATATATATATATATATATATACATACATACATATATATATATATGTGTGTGTACACAGGGTGAGGCAACAACTATTAGCAGTGTAAATATTTTCTAATCTATCAGACTTTTCCTACAAAAGTTGCATAGTTCGAACAGTGTCACCGAGTGGTGGCTGCGAGGTTCATGCAGGTGGAGTCGCTTCCGACCATTTAAGGGCACCTGGATTTTTTTAAATGGGACGACTATGTTTTTTCCATAATTTCATGAAGGAACCAAAAATAACTTCACCCACCAAAATTCAAGATGATCGGTCGAGATTGAGTATATAAAAAATCGATAACAAAAAAAATCAATGTTTTTAGGCTAGAATGGATTTTGCGAGCTACGTCTACCTAGGTGGGTAAAAAAACTGCATTCTTCATAAAAATATTTATACTTGATAGTGTCACTTTTCAGCTATTGGGATGTTGAATAAGTTCTCGCTGTTTCTTTCGTGAAAATGAATTATTTTAAAAATCATTTCAAATGCTTTCAAACGTTTCGAAGCTGTTGTGTGATCAACTCCTCATGATTCTGCAAGTTCAGGTAGCGTCTGACATGAGTCTTCATGAAGCAATGCCTCCGATTCAACACATCGAAATTATTATTTTTTAACCAATCTCTGCATGTTGTTTCCGACAGAGCATGGTCGCCGTAAGTCTCAACAAGAATTCTGTGTGCTTTTTTTAGCTGCAAATTTTTTAAAAATAAAGTAGTGCAGTCAAATCCCCCGTAAATACTCTTTTTTGGCAAGAAATTTGACATGTTTAAAATTATGAAAAAAAATTGTTTACGCTTCGGCGAAATGGTAAACACTGAATTTCAATGTTGCTTATAGTACTTCTTTATAGATGGGTTACCATCTTAAATCACACGCACGCACTTTTGGTAACGCCGTCTGTCGGAAAACAGCGAGAACTTATTCAACGTCCTAATACATGCCCTGAACATTTCAGTGAAATATTTCTAAAATACTTCAAACTTTCAACGCTTCTTTTCGTGCCACTGTTTTCAAAGTCAGTGGACATGATATCTTGAGAACCACTTCATGGATTGTTTTCAAATATACAGGAGATACGATGAGAAACGTCTAAAGGTCGTTGACGATCTTACTTTCTTTTAATCGATTTTCATTCTTTTAATAGTTACGTAAAAATGATGACTCTTTTACATAGATTTTGTATGCTCGAGTTTTGAGGGCTTGCACCACTGTAAACGCACAAAATTAAGTGATTTTTTGCGATTTTTTTTTTTGCTTGGAAGGACAAGTAAGAGGATAATAATATTCAAGGATGTTATTAGTAATACTTTAAGTGAACAAAAAAACATTCAATCAAAAAATTATAAAATATGGTGATGCTGGAGCCATTCTCGCGAAGCATGGTGAATTCGACACGCTCTGCAGCACGCAGTGTAACTGACGCAAATTTGAATTAAGGAAAAAATTACGAAATTTCTATTAATTTACATGAGTATAGCTAGAGAAACACGCAGGAGATTTTGAATATAAGAATTCTTGTGTAATTGGCAAGTATTTGAAGTAAAAACTCAATTTTCGACCGAAAAAAGGCAATCATTTGTTAATAACTAATGTCATAATTAACTCATTGAAAATCCCGTACGTATTTTTCTTCGGAATGTTATTTTAAAGATGTGCTCAAAATTTGGAGTGAAAAGAATGAAAATTGTTGGAGTTATGCTGCGGGCCGTTTTGAAAAATTGTGTACCGACAAAAACTGCAGAAGTCTCGTTCACGGGCCTGCGGTCCTTTGCGTTACATGTACCAAACTTTCTTCCCCATCTGCATCTTGGGCCAATTTAAAAGAATCAATTTTGAAAAAATTCCACAGTGGTGTTACATAGG
Organism: Ophion slaviceki; assembly: GCA_944452715.1. Classification (NCBI taxonomy): domain Eukaryota; kingdom Metazoa; phylum Arthropoda; class Insecta; order Hymenoptera; family Ichneumonidae; genus Ophion; species Ophion slaviceki. The sequence continues at coordinate 59,788,137 of OX101784.1, forward strand.
CTTCATACGATAAATTCGCTCGTTCAAATTTTATTTGACATTAAAGTTGAATTGATGATAAATTTCATGATTTTGTGAGATTTTTGGACTTTTGTGACAAAATTATTGATTTTTTTTCTGATTCATCTTGACAAGTATTGTGTCCTTTTTAAATTGTTCCCTAGATATTTATTTATCATGCTACGGGCAATTGAATTCGGTTTAGCAATCGTTTTTCGTACTAATCTACTTTTAAATAACAATAAATTTAAATCTATTAGGAATTCCAGAAACTATCTACGGAATAATTTGAAAAGGATACAATACTTTTCAAGATGAATCAGGAAAAAAACAACAAAAAATAAATAACTTCGTCGTAAAAGTCCAAGAATTTCACAAAATCATGAGATTTATCATAAATTCAACTTTAACGTTGAATAAAATTCGAACGAGTGAATTTATCGTATGAAGGCTAAGGACCTTTGTTGTAGAGCGTTAAATTTCTTATAAAAAATGTCATGCGCATTTCCGCGTTTTTTACCCGTAGGCGAGTTATAAAGCTGAGAAGCGGCAAACAAAGCTTTTACCATCTTAAATTGATGGGAAATACTAAATCGCGATGAGGGGCCTCTAAATATTAATTAAAAGGGCTAAAATTTACTCTGCGCTAATTTTTTGTCATTCTCAACAACAATGTAAACAAAAATTTCCATTTAAAAAAATATATATTTTTTGGGCCAGTCTAATATGTGTATATATATATATTAGGGTGGTTGTTATTTTGGCTTCGGTAAAAAAATTTTAACGTCTAGCAAAAAAACTAATCAACATATGAAAAAAAAATTAGTTTAAAATTTGGACGCGCCGGGATAAAGAGAACACGTGCCACCGAGCAGTTAAAATTTTCAAAAATCCATACATTTTTTTAAAGTCCGCATTGGAACATTTATTGGTCTCATAATATTGATTTAAAAATCTGGAATTGGGTACATTGATTATACATATTAAGAGTTACAAAATATATTATTTACTGATTTTTTTCCATCAATCACGTACCGCAAATTCATACCTTTACATGAAATATTACATAAGTAATAGCAGTTCATCTATGAAATGATTGAAGTAGAGTACATTTGTTTGGGTTCGAAATTTTTTTTTTGACATTCGGCGACAACTTGAAGAACAAATTGTTTTTAATCTTCATCATAAGTCAATCGATTGTTATAATCGGTGATATGTTTGATACCTCGCTCCGCTATATCATTACAGACTCTTATTTTTTTATCAATTGCGCGCCCATTTGATAACTCTCGTTTGAGTCCAAACAGATACATCGGTGTCGAGAAAAGTACAATCAATTTTAAATCGTTCAAAAAATGCCATAGATTCGGCACTAATAAAGAAATCGATGTCTTGATCGAGCAGAAAAGTAAAGTCTGACTGGAAAACCTGATACCGTTTGGAACCGGATCGTAAAATCGAAATAAATTTGCAGAAACGTAAACATTTCACGTGTTATATATTTTTTCTATGTCCAACAATGGCAAACCAACTCGGTCGGTAATGCTCGGGAGGTAAAAATGAGCGGACAAAGCGCCACGACCAAATTTCGAACTATTTGTCTGCACTATATTTTGTATTATCGCCACTACAGTTGGAAAATCTTCTCGCAGGTTCAAGAAAAAAATATCATTTTGAAGCATTCAATACACGATTATTATATTATTATTTGCATAAAAAATCCGCTCCGATAATTAATTCACTGCTTCGATTTCCCGCCACAATGCGGCCAAACCGCCACGTCCGTTTTCAAATTTTCTATTAATTTTTCAATCTACTCACAACTATACATAATTGATGGAAAAAAATCAGTAAAAAATATATTTTGTACCTCTTAATATAATCAATGTACCCAATTCCAGATTTTTTAATTAATATTATGAGACTAATGAATATTTTAGTGCGGCCATTAAAAAAATGCATGTATTTTTGAAAATCAAACTGCTCTGTGGCACGTGTTCTCCTTATCCCAGCGCGTCCAAATTTTACACAATTTTTTTTTTCATATCTTGATTAGTTTTTTTGCTAGACGTTACATTTTTTTGCTGAAGCCAAAATAACGACCACCCTAATATATATATATACACATATACACACACATCAGAGTGTTATCGGGGACATCTCTCTACTTTAATTGCCCCTATCCTCACCTTAAAGGTGCACAAGTCACATCTTCGAAAACGTACGTCTTCCTTTCTTCGTTTCTGCTAATTTATTCGAAAAAAAACCTGAGATGTATCGAGCAAAAGATTGACTTACCACCCAGAAGAAACAAGCCACAGGCGATTACGGTCTTGTGATCCGAGTAACAGTGCCCTATGAGGGCGGAGAATGTTCCAGCGAAGATCAGGGCGACCGCTGCTACTTGAAAGGGTGCCGATATCCTGGAATTTGACGTGGGGACGAAAATAAATAAATGAAAGAACGTCACACATCGTGCTTTATTGGAAACCAACGACATCATAATAATTTATATATATATATATATATATATATATATATATATATATATATATATATATATATATCCCGGGTGTCCCATTTTCATTTTACACCTCATTTATCTCGAGAAATACTGCTCCGAATAAGTATTGAGTAGTAGGGATCAAAGGGGGATGTTAAAAAAAATATTTTTTGTTCCAAAATTCAAAATGGCGACCCTAAGATGGCCGGCATGTTTTAAAAAAATAGGATCAGGAATTTTTTCACCAAAAAATGTTCCGGGCCAAAGCTAAAGCGCCTCCACTGAGATAAAAAAAAATGGTCGCATTTGATGACCCCTTTCGTACGGTACAACTTTTGTTTCAAACATTTTTTTGTGACGTCGATAATTACAGAGATACTCAAGGTGGCAACAGTTAGTGCCTCACCCTGTATATATATATATATATATATATATATATATATATATATATATATATATATATATATATACAGGGTGTCCTGTTATGCATAGATAATCCTGCAACTGTCAATAGGGAAGATCATGTCCTACTATATGCTGGAGTTTTAGTTTAGTAAAAGTCCCACGGTTTTCGAGACAAACATCATCTGCTTTTGGTTTTTTTCATGCCATTTCCTCAAATGATTTTACTTGATTAAACTTGATTAAACTTTTTTTAAAAAATCTCGGTTGTTTGTTTTATCAAGAAAAGTCTTCTTTTTAACCTTAAATGTTAAGGAAACTTTAGGAAAAAAGATCTTATGCAGCATTTTCATAGATACTAATTCGAGCATCGGACTTTGATAGCCTGCAGTGTAAAAAATGTACCACCCATATCGTGCCAATTACTTTGAAAAGTTGCTTAGTTATTGTCAATTCATATCATTTGTACAAAATGTCATGGGAAAAACAAAAAACAGATGATTTTTTCCAAAAAATAACAAAGCCCAAAATCTCGACAACCGTAAGACTTTTACTAAACTGAAATTCCAGCATATAATAGGACATAATCTGACCTATCGACAGTTGCAGGATCATCTATTCATAACAGGACACCCTGTATATTGTTCGAGGCAAATATATCTGAGAAATCTGAAAATCATATTTCCAATGTGATACAGTGAAAACTGTTCCACGGAGGTAACTTTTCAAGGCCGGAGCCTGAATTAGAAGGTCCGAAAAATCGTTTGTTTTTTAATGTCGTAAATCGATAGATAAACTATCCAATAATGTATTTACAAAGTTATAGAGGCCAGTTGTAAATTTGTGTAAGTGCGTTTCCTCCTATTGAAAACGTTGAAGCGCGTTTTCTCCAGTTTTCAATTTTACGATTTTTCCAAATTGGCGAGCGTAATGGAAAAGGAACTAAACAATCTATTGGATCAAATCAAAATTTATTTTCTTCAGGATAAAAACCTCTTCTACGTGAACTAAAAGAGTCGTTAAAAAAGGTTTTTTGAATAATTTTTATAGCACGTTGAAGGGTTTTTTTAAACACATTTTTTCTCAAACCTGAAAAAAGTCAGAATTTCACGATTTTTTCATCTTTTTCTTAGTTCACCCACAAGAAAAATATATGCCAATGGAAAATATTCTTGGTTTTTTTGTTTCAGTCAAGAATTACGAGCTGCATATTTCCCGCCGATTGGGGACTGCAGTGGCAATACGCACATGATAAATCTGCAGTTATTTATTCTTTCATGTTGGACATTTATTTTACTCATTTCAAATATACATGAAAAAATACCTCAGGGTTTACTGGGCTCGCTTCTAATTCAGGCTCCGGTTTTAATATACAACTAATAATGGTTACCATTTTCGAAAGCGATTTTTGTTGTTGCTGGAAACATGTTATTTCACATCAGCGGAAATATTGGCTCATATATATGAAAGTTTGTATAGAAATCGTCCTCGGTCTATTGGGACACTCGCGTGAAATATTGTACAGACGTGAACGCGTTCCGGAAATCGTACGGCAGATTAATAGCGTCTAGTCCATTCTCGCAACGTTTGACAAATAGTCATCGTTGCTGAAATTATTAGCATTTCGGGTCCCTCGTAGGGAGAGCTTTTTGTGCGTCAGCAGCTCGCCCCGTTATGCGAAAGAGCAATGGATTCCCAAAAACCAGGTCACTTCGTTCTGACCCACGAAGATTTTATTTTTCCTCGTTCCTTCGACTGTCGTCTTTTGTCCGAACACATACGCACATACGTATGAAAGGGGAGGCGCCTGGAATTCGAAATTGAAAAGTAAACCCTCGCGAAAGGTAATTTGGAAATCGTACGAAAAATGGTATGCCCTTAAAGGGGAACATACTGAACGCGTTGTTCGGTGATTATTATTCTCTTTAGGAAATATCATATTCGTTACCCGCCTTGAGCTAATTGTAGTTTTTTTAAGGCGTTATGTCTTGTAAAAGTGAAAAATCACTTTTTTTCAAAAGTATGATATTCTGACGGCATGTCATCTTCTAATTTCAAATTTCAATTTTTTTAAAAATCCATTGTTCAATCACGAGCTACACTTGTCTACTAACAGAAAATATTCGGTTTTTTAATTTCAGATAAAGCTGTCATGAGTTATCCTGACCACCATGAGGACACTTTTTTTAGGGGTCTCCGGAAACCAGGTCCCACCGGCTGAATTTTTCAAATTTTTTAATGAAATTTTTTTAAATATTGTTGAAATGTTGCATTTTTATGAGCTTAACATTTTGAATAATACAATTTATATATTATATTTTTTTAAATAGAGAAAATATGCTTTTTTGGATTCGAAACCCGAGTAACCCCTTAAATTTATTACTTCGGAAATTCGTTTGATTCGTTATCGCATAAACGAATATACTAACGAAATCTATTTGATTTTTTGATATTGGACGACCCGGTGCAGAAGGGCATTGCTCACCGTAAAAAATTCTTTCGAGAGGGCATCGGCTGCAAATCGATTATAATCAAATATTTTTGCACAAAAAAATTACAGAGTGTTCTTCTGATAATATTCTTTCAATAACCTGACTTTCGTAGATATTTATCATCTCATTTTCTAGAAAACAAAATCTCAAAAATGCGCTTTCTCATAAACATTTTTTAAACAAATCTGACATCGTTTGTGGTTGAAAAAATTAAGCAAGAGATTTAAAATCAAGGTTGCCAGCTTAAAAGCGCGCTTGATTTTTAAACCAATTTCACGGTTAAAAAAGCCGAGGTTCCCAATTCGGAGATCTCGACCAACCCTTCAAATTTCGTCACTACCTTTTTTCCCCTAAAATAAATTTTCATCGATCATTTCGATCCTCCATTCTCGACTGAGTCACCCGCTACATTCGCAAACCTTCTGCCTCCAACATCGAGTCTTCTCGCATCCAAGAATTCTCAACTTCTACAACCCCCGCCCCTCCCTTGGTCACGAAAAATTTCTTTATTTCACGTTCGCGTTTCGTGACGTAATCGAGACAAATGGACGAGGGCAGGAGCAAGTGTACGGCGGAAAAGGGGACAAAACGGATGTTGAAAGAAATTTCATGGAAGAGGGAACATTACGAATGTACGTAAGGGTAGAAAAGATGCGGAAAGACGATTTTTACGTGGATTCGTATTCTCGATACGTTATTTATTCAAGGGGGAAAAATAAAAGTAAGATCCACGGATATTTTCTTTGCCTAGGGAATAAATTATGAAGCTGACGTATAGTGTTTACTTTGTGGAGGTAAAAGTCGCTCCCGTGTACGGAACTATATATATATATATATATATATATATATACACATATATATATACATATTTATATGACTTTGGTACATTTCTGTGTACACGCTTGAACGAATAAACGTCACATTTTACTTCCAACATGAGTATACGACAAGTATATTGTGATTATATTTATATGCTTGTAATTTGATATACAGGCTGTCACGTTATGAATGGATAATTCTGCCACTGTTGATAGGGTAGATGATGTCCAACTATGTGCTGGAATTTCAATTTAGTACACTGCAAAAAAAAAATATTGAATTCAAATAGGATCTATTTAAAACAAATAGGATTTTTCCTTTGCTCACAGCCTACTACGATTTTATTTGCTCCAAAGATATTTTTTTATTTGTTTCAGCTATTCTTTTTAAATATTGAATTTATTCAAATTGAACAAATAAAGATTCGATTGAACTAAATCTCTATTGGCTTACAATGTACACTGGAAATGTAAGTGTACCATATGCATAAAATATTTCATAAATCCAAAATAAAAAGAAATACTTAATTGAGGATTTTACGACAACGATTTTGTATCGTAATTCGCCATTCCCTGGTCTTTTGCGATTATTTCTATCGAAGAAAATGTTTCGCCTATATGGGAATCGAACCTAGAACTCATAGCTACGCACGCTGCCCCCATGCTACCAAGTGCTTGTATCATCGTAGTCGCAGATTTGGCTAAGGGACCAAATGAATTCCTATAATTATTATGGTTAACTCTACGAAAATTCTATTGTATTTAAATTTTGTTAAATAAAATAGATCCATTTAGTGGATTCAACTAAATTGGTTTTTGAGCAGATCAAACCGAATCACAGATTTATTAGGATTGAATAAAATATTTAGTTATTGGACGATATTGAATATATTTTGATTTGAATAAATAAATATATTGAAAGTAAATAATTTCAATAATGGAATGGAATAGGAAAAATTTGATTCCACGAAAAATTTATTTCAATATACAAATCTAATTCAAATAAACAAAAATCAAATAGACGCGATTAGTTCATATCAATAGAATTTCCTGTCGGTGTAAAAGTCTCATGGTTTTCGAGATAAAAATCATCTGCTTTTGGTCCATTTCAACAAACAATAATTTTTTTTGACCCGGTTATTTTTTAAATACTCTTGGTATTTGTTTTGCCTAGAAAAGTATTCTCTTTAACCTTAAATGTTAAGGAAACTTTACGAAAAAAGATCTTGTGCAGAATTTTCATACAAACCAATTCGAATGCCTGACTTTGATAGTCTGCGGTGTAAAAAATGAACTACGCATATCGTGCCAATTACTTTGAAAAGTTGCTTAGTTATTGTCGATTCGTATCATTTGTAGAAATTGTAAGCGAAAAACCAAAAGCAGATGATTTTTTTCTCAAAAACCGTGGGACTTTTGGTAAACTGAAATTCCAGCATAGGACATGATCTGACCTATCGACAGTTCCAGGATTATCCATTCATAACAGAACACCCTGTATGTACGTAAGTAACGTGCACTAACAGAGGGTTGGAAAAAAATTCCGAGAGAGAGAAAGAGTAGATCGTTGAGTGTGCTACGTACGATACGAGAAGTACAGCAAAGTTGAGAATAATCGAGAAAAAGGTGTGCGTAGCCCCAGGAAAAGGGGCTGTGAAAATAAACATTTACTCGACAGTGGCCACCGCTGAATGCCCGTCTCTGCAAAGTGTCGAGACCGAAACCAAGAGAATCTCCGTACCCTCGCTATAATATCGACTTTTCTCCTTTAAAGTTTTCCACTTCGCGTACGAATTCGTCCATGCAATTTATGCACGCTTTTATCGACTCATAATTCATGGTTTATAAAAAGGTAAATGAAGAGATTTTGCAACGAGTTGAGTGGCTGACGCAGAGGATCTTTCTGATGAGTTAAGGTGGGACATACATTTACAACGATCAAAAAATCGATTTGTTTTTTCTTTCTTTAAACGATAGTACTATATATGTAGAATATTTTCGTAAAGTTTCAAAGCGAAATTCGAAAAACTTTAAGGCGTTACGCCCACTTGTAGCGCAAAAAAGGCCTTTTTCATGAATTTTTTAAAAGAAAACTTCAAAACTTTTTTAATCGATCAATATACCATCTTAATGAACACATCTTGAAGAACTTTCGGTAATTTTTTTATTGAAAATAATTTTATTGAAATAATGTTTTTATATACACGGTTTGCGGTGACCAACATTGCGGCGACGTGGATCATCTGAAAAAAAATGCGGATGGATTTAGTCAAATATAAGTATAAACTAGTCTTTAATCGAAGGATTTTAAAAAATATTCATTTTTCACTAAATGGCGGACAGTCAAAGTTAATGGTTCGATTTTAACGAAAAAAAACGGCCGTTTTTTGGCTATAAAACGGCCATTTTTTTCGAAAAAAAAGAACGATTAAACACTACATTTTTATGTATTAAATAAGCCTGCAAAATTTCAAGAAGATCGGTTCATTAGTGTTCGAGTAATCTTGGTCACCGACTTCAGAAATGCCATTTTGAGAAAAAGGCATTTAAAGTTTCAATTTCAGTTTACACGAAGACAATTTTTTTTTTGTAAACTTACATAGTGTCATCTATTCCGGGCCCATGCCGGGCCCGGATACTTATACTTCAAAAAAATGCAATAAAAAAAATCGATTTTTTCAAAATCGCAAGTGGGGGTAGCCCCTTAAACGTTACAGGCCGTCAACGCTGTGCCTCACCCCTCGGATTCGGAGCGGGCGTAAACTTCAAACGCCTTTTTCTCAAAACTGCATTATCGAAATTGACGTGCAGGATTACTCAATAACTATTAAGCCGATTGAGTGGAAACTTGTTAGAAATATTGATAATTTTGGTACCTTCTACTTGACGAGAATTATTTTTGAAAAATTTAAAAAACAAACTTTTTTCATCCACATTTTACAGAAATGTTGCGTGAAATGTTGATTTTTTTTTGTAAATTCGTGCCATTTTCTTAAATTTGTAATTTATTCATTTTAATTAGCCCCACATAGAAACTATGCATGTTCTGACAGAAAAAAAGTTTGAACTTTTTTACAAATCAAAGTCTACGGGAAGCTAGACTGCACGCCGATTCGCAACTCCCGCGGCGACCTTGTTGTAACACTCTGCCACAGCTCCGTCATTATGATGATGAATTAATTTAAAAATATTGTTTTGTATATTTAAATATATTATTAAAGTATACCTAAAGTTTGATAATTGTAGAATAATTATTTCTTAGTTTAAAAATCCCTCAATATTGCTTATTTTTTTCCTTTCTAAATGTATATCTCGCCTTAAAAGTTGGATCATTGGACACCTGAAGTATGTCGATTTAGTGGGGCATCAGAGTAGTCGCATAGAGGGAGCGATTTATAGATGGGGTTGATGGAGATGATCAGATGATAGATGGAAATGACAGATAGAGATACAGTATCACGTGATCGATTATTGTGGCTATGCTCGTTATCTATCAAACCTTCAAAAGGTGGAAGAAAATAAATGATGACAGCGTAAGGATAGGAAAATGTCATTGAAAAAAAATGGATCGAAAAGTGAGTGACACACAAATGATATGGGTATATAAGATAAATAAAATCTCCTTATTAGCATTTTCAAATAAAAGAATATCTAATATTTATTAAGTATTTAAAACTATAATTATCAATATTATTATTTTTTAAATCCATTTTTAATAACAAACTTTTATAAAATAATTTATCAAAGTAACAATTGACATTGAAACAAGTGTTTTGTTTCGTTAATTTCGAATAAAGGTATTGTTTTTTTGATCGATCTTGAATGGATTTTTCAAAAATCAATTTCAAATGAAATTCATTCTTTCAAACTTCGAAAATCCAAGTCCCTTTTTTCAATTGATTCTATTAAATGCACTTATTTTAAGTTTTAATTGATTTAATTTATTTTATTAAAAAATAATTACAGTTGATTCAATTATATTTTCATATAATTCATTCTATCTAATTGATTCTGTCTTATTACAATTGAAATAAACAAAACGCCCATTTATTTACAGTGGCAAAATTCCAGGATTTTATCCTGTCAACAAATCTTGACTTTTACCCAATATACAAAATTACGAAAACCAAAATACAGATTTTAATAATAATTCAATTTCAATTGTTTCCAAACTTCTCCCGACTTCGTTCACAAAGCCGATTCACTTTCTGCATGTGCAGGAAAAGACAATAGCATCGAGGTTGGTCTAGGCTCAACAATTACAATAGAAAAGATTGCTTTTTTTCACTCAATTTTAACGAAAATTATTATCTTTCTAAACAATCTTAAATGACATACTTTTTTTAATCCTCCTAAATTCAACTTCCTTTTTCCATATTGATTCTATTCAATACACTTAATTTAAGGATTATTTAATTGAATTAATTAAAAAATTATTCCACTTGATTCAATTCTATTTCAATCTAATTAATTATATTTCATTCCAATCGACATAAAAAGAACTCTCATTCATTTACAGTTGCAAACCTCCAGGATTTCATCCCGTCAATGAGGGACATCGGCAAGTCTTGACTTCTACCAAATATACATTATAACAACCAAATTGCAAAGTTAAAGAAATAAATTAAAATCTCTGTAAAACTTCTCTTATCTTCGTTCACAAAGTAAATTCATTTTCTGTATCTGCAGAAAAAGACAGTAGCGTGATGGTGGAGTTTCCCAATGAGTAATGAAAAAGGCGATAAAGACGCCAATTGTGAATCCACCCATAAAACAATATATAGGCATGCTCGAGCCTCGTAATACCTGCCATCGGGACGTCTCGTGCATGCGAGTAAAATGACGAGCAAAGAGGTGTGTGCAGTGGGGAAGGGGATCCAAACATTAGTGATATATGAGGAGACCAGCAAGAGCGAATATGGGAAAGACACGAGATCGAAGTAGGTTGGCGGGAAAGGGGGGGGGGGGCGTAGAGAGGAGGAAGATTACGAGGGAGAAAAGGAAAACCGCGCAGGGGAAGAAGAAAATGATGTCATGGTTGGAGAAAATAGTTGACGGGGGGGGGGGGGTAGGGAGAGAGCGAGAGAGAGAGAGAGAGAGAGAGAGAAGAAGGAGCTGGGGGTAATACGCGTATTCGTACGTATCGAGGTAAATGGAGCGTAGTGGGTAACGGCGCGTACCTACTCGAGGGTGCATCCTCCCCGCAACTTTCACAACCGCAGCATGCACGACAGCGATCGCGAGTACACATATATACATACATACATACATACATACATACATACATACATATATATATATATATATATATATATATATATATATATATATAGGTGTGTGTGTGTGTATGCACATGTGTGCATTTTATCTCGAGCGTACAGGGTGTCACGTGTAAGTGCATACGTGAAATAGTCGGCAAACTCTTGGGCACCGCGAAGTTGCATCGAAAAAGCTCGAAAGCCCATAACCATGACACTCTAACACTAAATTGCCTAGCACCCTCCAGACAGTGTCATCAAATCCTTGATCTTTCGAATTCTTTCAACTTCATTGTCCATTCGAGCCGAAATCATTAATTTTTCGTTTTTCGATGTTTATTTGAATTTATAACAATTGTGTGCTACAACTTGCGACGATTTTCTACCTTGTGACTTTTCTTATCGCAGTTCTGTGATTCGAGCGAGAATTTTAGTATTGCCTCTTAAACGCCAATGTAACTATGATTTTTTTCTTTCGTCGCTCCTCAATTCATATATAGAATACTCGCTATGAAGTTTATACAGATTTTTGTTGTTTTAGAATTTTAGAATTCCTTTTTTCGATCTTTAAGAATGTTGTACACTTGCTTCAGAGATGGTTGCCGCCTGAGTTGTTCCACGGCGTACAACCTAGCGTCTGGTGCATTGATCCGAACCGTCAGAGCCAAGAAGTTTTAGATTTCTCAGACCCCCACGTTCTATGTGAACCTAAAGAATTCGAGGAAAAGTTAAAATTCGAAAAATGATACGCGTTTGAAAAATTGTTCTATTTTTCATGAAATTTTTAGTATAGTATTGTTCAATGACTATTTACATTTTTTGAATAATTTTCGGAGAACTCTAGGTTCAGGTAGACGGTAATTATGTTATCTAAAAGTGTGCGAAATTTCAACACGATCGATTGGATAGTTTTAGAGTTATCTTGTACGAGATTCAGGAAAAAGTAGTGTTCAAGAAAACGCGTTTGAAGTTTTAAGACTCAAAAAATTTATGACCCAATGACCGATCGATCAATCTGCGATTCAAGGACTATAAAGTAGTCCCTAAGCTTTATCGTCAAGTTCATTTTAGGCCGCAAGCTCTCCTTTACGTGGTGCAGGGGTCTTCATCCACCAAGGTTAGCCCGACCCCTCCTTATTAAAAATTTAAAACTTTAAAGTAATTGTACGCGATTATTTGGGGCGACATTTTTCCCTAAGTTATAACGTCATTTTTGTTATTAATTCTGTGACTTTATCCGTAAGAATTTCGAGCAATATTTCTTCTAAACTGGTACACCCTATATGTATGTAATATGATCATGTAAATACACACATGCAAACATGTATATGTGAAGAATATAATGAGGGTGTACAACCACAAGAATACGAAGATTACGACCGTGCACTTTGTAGTATGTACGCTTGCTTATATATATAGCCTGGATTATGTTCGTACCCATTTCACTGCGCATTCAAGTTTTGATTTCATAGAAATTTTGCGTTTACCTTCCCCCATATCCCATACGATAAATCGACGAGACCGCACGTAAGACGAATCTCGGACAAGCTCCGTAAACCTACGTAATAAAAGTTTTGCAACGACCTACAGAGCTATCCATATTAAAGTACAATGATGTGTGATTAATTTCGAACGATTAATTTTAATCGAGTCGATTACTTCCATTCGCCTCCATCCTCCCTCTACTGCTTTACCCAAACCCAAACAAAGCCATCCATATGAAATTACGATGTGTGATGAATTTTGAACGATTCACCTAAATCAAGACGAGTAATTATTCGTCTCCGTCGTTCTTCGTGCAGCTTTACCCAAACCCAAACAAAGCTATCCATATAAAATTTGGATGTCCGATAAATTTTGAACGATTAATGTAAATCAAGCAGAGAAGTTATTCGCCTTCGTCTTTTCTCGTACAGCTTCACCCAAACCCAGAGAAGCTCAAACAGAGCTATGCTAAAAATATTACTAATTTTACTAATTTAAATCACTAACATTACAAATATTACTGATTTAAATCGCGATGAGTAAATATTCGCCACTGTCTTTCCTAAGGCAGCCTTACCCAAGCACAAACACAGTTATCCGTATAAAATTACTAAAATTACTACTTTTGCTAATTTAAATCCAGACGAGTAACTATTCACCTCCCTCTTTTCTCATACAGCTGTACCCAAACCCAAAGAAGTCTAAACAACGTTAGGCATGCAAAATTACTAAAATTACTGACTTTACTAATTTAAATGAAGATGAGTAACTATTCGCCTCCGCCTTTCCTACGACGGCCTTACCCAAGCCCAAACACAGCTATCCGTATAGAATTACTAAAATTACTACTTTTACTAATTTTAATCCAGATAAGTAACTATTCACCTCCCGCTTTCCTCACACAGCTTTACCCAAACCCAAAGAAGCCCAAACAAAGCTAGGCATGTAAAATTACTAAAATTACTGATGTTACTAATTTAAATCCAGACGAGTAACTATTCACCTCCCTCTTTTCTCATACAGCTGTACCCAAACCCAAAGAAGTCTAAACAACGTTAGGCATGCAAAATTACTAAAATTACTGACTTTACTAATTTAAATGAAGATGAGTAACTATTCGCCTCCGCCTTTCCTACGACGGCCTTACCCAAGCCCAAACACAGCTATCCGTATAGAATTACTAAAATTACTACTTTTACTAATTTTAATCCAGATGAGTAACTATTCACCTCCCGCTTTCCTCACACAGCTTTACCCAAACCCAAAGAAGCCCAAACAAAGCTAGGCATGTAAAATTACTAAAATTACTGATGTTACTAATTTAAATCCAGACGAGTAACTATTCACCTCCCTCTTTCCTCATACAGCTTTACCCAAACCCAAGGAAGCCCAAACAAAGCTTGGCATGTGAAATTACGAAAATTACTGATTTTACTAATTTAAATGGATATGAATAACTATTCGCCTTCACCTTTCCTAAGATAGTCTTACCCAAGCCTAAACACAGCTATCCCTATAAAATTACTAAAATTACTAATTTTACTAATTTGAATCCAGACGAGTAACTATTCACCTCCCTCTTTCGTCATACAGCTTTACCCAAACCCAAAGAAGCCCAAACAAAGTTATGCTTATAAAATTACTGATTTTACTAATTTAAATGAAGCGAGTAACTATTCGCCTCCGCCTTTCCTAAGACGGCCTTAGACGAGCCCGAACACAGCTATCCGTATAAAATTACTAAAATGACTAGTTTTACTAATTCAAATCTAGACTAACTATTTACCTCCCTCTTTCCTCATACAGCTTTACCCAAACCCAAACGAAGCTACACATATAAAATTACTAAAATTAGGGATTTTACTAATTTAAATCGAGACGCGTAACTGTTCGCCTCCGCCTTTCCTCGTACATATTTACCCAAACCCAAACAAAGCTGTGCACATAAAATTATTCAAATTACTAATTTTACTAATTTGAATCCAGACGAGTAACTATTCGCCTGCGCCCTTCCTCCTAGCACTTCACACTCGAACGACTTTGCATTCTCGTATGCAAACAGTTGCAATTGCGATACAGCAGGCACTCCGAAAAGGGATGAACTCAGGCCGGTTCGAAGACGCAAAAGTTTAATCGCAAGGCTCTCCGAGGGCAGGGTGATTCCAACTATTGTCAACGGTGTTATATCGAGTGCATTTACTCGAGTTCGGGTTACTCGATGGTCGAGCTACCACGCCTTCACGTTTTGCAATCTTTTCCATTAAGTCTTGGGACTGGGTGGAAGCGTGCAAGGATATAATCCGCAGGACTCAATCTATATATATATATATTAGGAAAGGATATTTTGAGGACAGTCCTCGAAGTCGAATATCTTCACAATGACGTTTCCCTATATACCGGGTGTCCCATTTTAATCTTACACCTGATTTTTCTCGGAAGATATTGCTCGGATCAAATTTTGTGTATAACAAAAGTTTTAGGGGTTAAAGGGGGACGTTTAGAAAAAAATTTGGTCGACCCAAAGTTCAAAATAGCGGCGTTAAAATGACCGACATATTTTTTCAAATGAAAACATACCTTTTTTTATTGCCGAAAAATTTGTCAGCTCAAAACCAACAACTTTTGTTGGTATTTTTTTTGACAAAGTTCATCATTTTCAAGCTAGAACATCATTTTTAAATTTTTTAAAAATATTTTTTTACATGTATTCCTTAAAAGTACGGGGTCCTTCCCCTTTGTTCCTTCCATTCCTTCCGACATTCACAATCCTTCCAGAGTTCCCCGTCGGAACGAATGGAAGGAATAAAGGAGGGGATGGTAAAAAAGGAAGGACCCCGTACCTCTGAAGAATATATATAAAAAATTTTTTTAAAAAGTTAAAAATGATGTTCTAACTTGAAAATTATGAACTTTATCAAAAAATGTTTCTAACAAAATTTGTTGGTTTCGAGCTGACGAATTTTTTGGTGATAAAAAGGTATGTTTCCATTTGAAAAAAAACATGGAGGCCATTTAAACGCTGCCATTTTGAATTTTGAATCGACCAAATTTTTCTTTTTAAACGTCTCCCTTTAATCCCTAAACCATTTGTTATACACAATATTTGATCCGAGCAATATTTTCCGAAAAAAATCAGGTGTAAGATTAAAATGGGACACCCGGTATATGTAACAACGAGAAAAGCAAAATAACAAAAAGACTAGAAAAGACATAAGAATTATATATATATATATATATATATATATGTGTGTGTGTATATATGTGTGTGTGTATATATATAACTGCAGGGAGGCACGCTAGTGTGCACTGAGAGAAAAACGGTCGCGAGTTGAATTGCTAATCCAGGGATAAACACTTCGGAATCTGCTACCGGTATTTACATTATTGCGAGAACGAGTAAACAAGATACAAAGAGAGGGGAGAGAGAGAGAGAGAGAGAGAGAGAGAGAGAGAGAGAGAGAGAGAGAGAGAGAGAGAGAGAGAGAGAGAGAGAGAATATGAGTGAAGTTGGTCAGGAATAGTCGAGGTAGCCTGAGAGCACGTTTCACAATTTGCATTAAGCGTTAGCCGGATACGTAGCAACGACGGGTGAAAAAAAGAAAACAGAAAAATAAAATGAAGAAGCTAAAAAGAGAATGAAGTGAGAGAGGAGGGGAGATAGAAAGACGGTATATGTGTTTAAAATATATACTCGGTAAAGTAACTCAAGCCGAAGCAAAACTTTTTTGCAGTCGACCCACGATCTCGTTAGTCTCGCTTCGGATAATGAAAAATCTTCTCGGATTTGACGTTACCCGCCTTAATAGCGTAAAAATGAATTTGCTCGTCACTTTGCGTTGGAAAATCACTTATCAAGTCGTTTAATAAATTTAATTCATTGTTTGGTCGATCGACATTGTCTCGCCGATCAAACTTCATTGCTGTGGGCCCTTTTGTCGCAATTTTTTTTGCGGAATTTTCATCAGGTACGTTGTTTTCTGGAGTGCAAATATTTTATCGATCAAATTCCATGGGCGGTAGGGTCGGGTTGATTATTTTAAAAAATACTAATGACACGGTAGTGGGCAATTTCAGAATAGCAGGTAATTTTTACTTTCTCCGTGTGTACGCGAATTACACGAGTAGATAGAAGAATGATTTTTATTTGTAAGAATTTTGTGCAGTATTGCCTCTAAAATCGTACACATAGGTAAAACTATTATTTTTTTGTAATTTCTTAATTAACATGATGCGTGCAATGTACTATAATATTTATACATTATAAGGTTCTTTTCATGTAATGCATATTATATGGTATAAAGTGAACAATTATTATAAAACTTAAACATTTATTACATGATAATTATTTTATATTATGTGTAATATTCATTGAAATATTCATTTCAAGTAACACAGCGTGTTACTTGAAAAAATGAGAAAGCCATGGCAGCATATAATTAAAAATTGCGGACAGTTCTTTATCTCGTTTATTTTACGCGAATTACGCGTCAAAATTGGATAATGACTTTTATTTGCAAGAATTTTGTGCAGCATTGCCTCTAAAACGGCCCATGTATATATATGACTATTATTTTTTTCGTAATTTCTTAATTGAAAATATAAGATACGTACAATATACTATGAACTTTATGTATTTTGCCATTATTATTATCTACTAATTATTGTATATAATAAATTAACAATTATTAGAACGTTTAAGCTATACATATATATAGGTTAACTAAATTTAAGTTAACTAAAAGTAATTATTATTATGTAATATTTATAAATTTATAATGATATAAAAATTTGATTGAGTTTAATTATTGTAATAATTGATTATTTCATAATATGTAATAAATATTACGTAGCAATAACTATTCTTATTGCAGTAAATAATTTATTTACGACGTCGTTTCTGTTAACAATTTCACGACTTTTATCCGTGGAAAAATTCCGCAATGGTTCCCCATAGTGGGAAACCGGGGGATGTACAACCAGAAAAACACGAATAATTGCGGGGTTTTTTTCTCTCCATTTTTCGTACACAAATTACGATCGTAGATAGGAGAATAATCCTTTGAAAGGGCCGATAATGAATCAGGAGGGTATATACATCACTTCCGGTACAAGTCGAACTGCCAGTCTACACGAACGCATCGAAAATCCGCTCGCCTACGTGTTATCAATGTCGCTTGGACATCGATGATTAAATTCTAGCCATATGAATTTGTATATATATATATATATATATATATATATATATATATATATATATATATATGAAGAGAGAGAGAGAGAGAGAGAGAGAGAGAGAGAGAGAGAGAGAGAGAGAGAGAGAGAGAAAGAGAGATTAATACACACGAAGGAACATTGCTTCGGCCATCGTTGCTTTATTACTACCAAACGGGCTGACCACACCGGTATATTACTACTTTAGTAGGGAAAACTTTGGCAAACGGGTCTGCGTATAGGTAAGGGCGGAGGGGGGGGGCGGATAAAGGGAGAAATGTAATATATCTCGTCGGATGATTATTACACATGCGCATAACCATTGACGGCCCAATATTCTCATTGGCAATGGTGCAGCGTCGATGGCCGCGATTATATACGAGCTGTTCAATATAAAGGGAGGAATAAAAGTATGGAAGATGGCAAACGAAGTGTTTGCCCTGAAAAATGAAAAACGAACATATTCGTGCTCGCTATCGTCCACGAGCCGCGGTTCGTTTGCCTACTTCCCTCAGGCATTGGCATGAGGCCAGTACTCGGATGGGTGACCGGTCGGCCGTGGTTTGCGCGCGACTACCGAGCGGCATGGCAGTTTTGATCGAGTTTCCGATGATGAACACAACACAAAGTAAGGGAAAATGTAGCTGCCTGCAGCGGCACAGGTTTTCTCCAGTTTCCCCGGGCCCTCGTGTGGAAATGAGATCGCATAACTCGAAGAAGAACGTCAGAAATTTGAAAATTAATTGGGAGGATTACACGAGAAAAATTGTTGATGGAGAAGAGATGGGCGAGGTTAACGGGCTGCATCACCCTAGATGGGTAAAAAAATTGCATTTTCCAAAAATATTTTTATTCGATGGTATTACCTTTTACCTATATTCCCTGAAAGTTTCCTCGAAATGTTCCTAAAATTAAATGAGCTACAGCTCTTGATAGTCGGCCAGGCGAGCTGTACCAACACCTTTGAGGGGTTACGCCCACTTGCGATATTGAAAAAATCGATTTTTTTATTGCATTTTTTTGAAGTATAAGTATCCGGGCCCATACTCCTGTATGGGCCCGGAATAGATGACTCTATGTAAGTTTACAAAAAAAAATATTTTCTTCGTGTAAACTGAAATTGAAACTTTAAACGCGTTTTTCTCAAAATGGCATTTCTGAAGTCGGTGACCAAGATGACTCGAACACTAATGAACCGGTCTTCTTGAAATTTTGCAGGCTTATTTAATACATAAAAATGTAGTCTTTAGTCGTTCGATTTTTTTTCGAAAAAAATGGCCGTTTTATAGCCAAAAAACGGCCGTTTTTTTTTTCGTTAAAATCGAACCATTAACTTTGACTGTCCGCCATTTTGTGAAAAATGAATATTTTTTAAAATCCTTCGATTAAAGACTAGTTTATACTTATATTTGACTAAATCCATCCGCATTTTTTTTTTCAGATGATCCACTTCGCCGCAATGTTGGTCACCGCAAACCGTGTATATAAAAACATTATTTCATTGACGGCCATTTGCCACTAAACAATGTAATATTTTTCAATAAAAAAATTACTGAAAGTTCTTCAAGATGTATTCTTTAAGATGGTATATTGATCGATTAAAAAAGTTTTGTAGTTTTCTTTAAAAAAATTCATGAAAAAGGCCTTTTTTGCGCTACAAGTCCGGATAACGCCTTAAACTTTAAACGCGTTTTTCTCAAAACACTGTTTTCAAAGTCGGTGGATTTCCAAATTTATAGGAGAAACGATAAAAAACATGTAAAGGTCGAAAACGATCTCACCTTTTCAAAATCGATCTTCATTTTTTAATAGTTGCGTAAAAATGACGACTTTTTTCATAGATTTTGTATGCTCGAGTTTTAATTGAAAATAAAATGCTCACCTAGCCAAAAATGAAAAATTCCAATAATTTTTTATAGCAAATTAATTTGATATATTCCGAATTTTAGTTATGCAGGCATATTAAGAAATGTTTAAAGTATATCCCTGATTTTTTTTCAATAAAAATCGACGGAAGCGTTGTTAATGTCAAATTGCCGTGTGTTAATGGCAATTTGACACACAGGGTCAAATTGACCCAGTGTGTCAAAATGGTGGACAAATATTTAACCCTTCGTTGACAGACTTCAACGAAGGGTTACAAAAATGATTTGAAAAATCAACGATCGTCAATGGTTAGTATTTATTGTTAACTTAAATAACCCGTTTGGTTTTGCGAATAAAGGGGATGATTCGGATGGGCCGTTTAACCCCGACTGGAAATATTGTTCCGGCAGCCGGATCACGGATCAGGCTGATTTCAAGATACGGTCCGGAATACCGTAGAAGCTCCCGCCTGATCTGTGCCGGATATCCACTGGATCAGTTAATCCGGAAAACGGGTGTAGTAAAGACAAACTCATCAGTCTTGAATCAGGCAATCTTGCGAGGGCCTTGTTAGGACGCCGAAGTCCGAAGTTCTATAAATATAGTCTATCGTATATATATATATATATATACTATAGACTATATTTACAGAAAATACCCTTTTTCGTGGCTCCAAAGTGGACTGGCCCCTTAACATACTGAATCTAAAGCCGTTTGATTTTTTTGTTTTGGATGATCCATCCTCGAGATTCCATCAACAGCGCAGACACCATTTTTTTAGGAATTTTATTTTAAAACTACCATTTTTGTCTATAAATACCCGTGCGGAAAACTGATAGGGCATCCCTAATAAAAATAAGGGCCTTTCAGGGCTTTCCTAGTGCTTTCCCTAGTAGGGATTTCCACAATGGGCCCAGACTTGGCCATTATCAGGATAAACTTGTAGGGATTTCCACAATAGACCCCGACTTGGCCATTATGGGGATAAACCTGTAGGAATTTCCACAAAAGGACCCGACTTGGCCATTATAGGGATAAACCTGTAGGGATTTCCACAATAGGCCCAGACTTGGCCAGTATAGGGATAAACAAGTAGGGATCTCCACAATAGGCCCAGATCTGACTATTATAGCGATAAACCAGTATAAATAGCTTAGGCTACATGGTTGATGGTATTTCAATTATTCAAATCGATTATATACATCGATCGAATAATATTATCGAACGCAAATTGGGAAAAAGCGTAAGGGCATTAGCAAATAAAAAATCAACGATGAAGACAAATATGCAGACGAATATCAGACAGTATTTATTTATCAAATTAAAGAAACCTTTTACATAGATACAAACAATTACTCATGGTTTCACTCATAAATGGAGTAATGCTAGCGCATATGTGTGAACAGTCCCAACCGGTTTTCTCGACATTTTTATAGCAACTAATTTCCGCTCAATGCACATCATAGGGAAAATTATTTCTTCTGAAGACTTCGCTGATATTTCCCATTCATAAACTTTATCTGACTATGTAGGATAAGTAAATAAATTGGTCTTTGTTTTCCAGATCTTTCCCCTCAATGGAAATAGATTCTAGTGATTCAGTAGACCCATATATTTTTTTTTATTTCTACTACACATCCATTCCTTAGAATGGATTATTTTTTGTATTAATTTTGTCATGGCAGTTTGTCATAAAGGCTCACATGCAAATACGCAATCACATTTCTACGCGCGCACACATACATACACATGTACTCACGCCCACAACTATGCACATGAACAATTACATAAAAACAAATACAGATATACCCTGACGCATTTAACATACACGTATGTCCACTGATACGGATATTTTATGGCGCTGAAATGGTTATGATGATGCGCCGTTGAGGCATTTTCAGGGCGCTAAAATGGTTTTGATGAGGCGCCATTGAGGCAACTTATAAGGCCCCGGTCGTTGCGCCTTTAATGGCCCTTGTTGACAACGTGTGACCGGCCGCTAACGGCCCTCATGTGGCTTCCAGATTAGGGCCCGAATAAAGTCAGAGGAATATTATTGGGGCCCGATCACAGCCCCAACTCAATTTCCGCACGGGTAGTCACTTAAATAAATGAATAAAAAAAATTAATGTATTTCGAAAGTGTATTTATTAAGTGTAACAACTTTTATATCAATATCTATAATATAAAGCTCTCTAAAGAATCATGAAAAAAGCCTTTTTTAGCGTCTAAAGTGAGATTACCCCTTACAGTTACCTGTCCAAGGCCTGATCGAGTTTTTTCTCCCATTCGTGCTCCGGGGTTGGCTATCCCGGTAGACATCCGGCGCAGATCCGCTATGAACTTCGTAGTGTGTCTGATCTGCGCCGGATATTTACCGGATCAATCAACCCTCGAGCACAGATGTGCGCGTGTACACATATAACATTATTCGGAGCCATCAAAGTGAACAACTGAGTTGCTGCGTGCATAATTTCGGCAAGATTCTAATCAAAATAATATGGCGTCCATGCGGACCCGTCATCATTAAATCGGGAGAGAAAGCACGAATAAAAATAAATTTGAAGTTTGCATCGTGGGAATGCAACGCTTTTTTTCTTCACTTTTCATTCGTTTATTTTTATCACCATCAAATGGTAATCAATCAAATCAATTTATACATTTTTTTTACAAAATCATCAGGAGCTTTTTTTTGCAAATTGCAATCGCAACAATTTAATGAGAATATGTAAAAACGGGTGAATTCTTTTCACAACCTAAATTGGCAAAAACAAACCTGTGAGAAAAAAATTATTGTTGTCTTGCAACGATGCAAATTTCAACGTCATGAATAAAATGATTGACATTCTTTAGAATAGAATGAGAATTATCAAAATACGCAAAAAGAAAAAAGAAAGTTTACACAAGTGTTACAATGGCGCGTTCAGCTCTAGAATTAGAAGATGTGGGTTCAATCCCGAGGGTAGGTAAAAACTTTAACGAGGCAGGATGCGTTGTAATCCAATTATCATATAGTCAGAGTCATAAATAAAGCGTATGGAAACGAAAGAATACTACCAGAATTTTTTTTATTGGTAATATTTGGATATTTTTATTTTTCATTTCGGGCATAGATACGGCCACCGGGTCAGGGCCTGAAAAGTGTACTGATTAGTTATGTTACCGGCATCCGCGTCATGGCCGAATGTGAAAAAGCATTTTACGCCCGGTAAAGCCCTGATCCGGCGGCCTGTACCGTGCCGTGGTACGGAATACGGTATGCCGGATCCAGCCATAGTCTGCCCCGTAGCAATATCTCTAATCGGGACCTGTTGAGTGTCCACTGTCAAACGTCGCGAAGAAAATTTCGTCATCTGCCGGCGGCCATGGTTATCCTGTTTTTTCTGTACTTTCGGTGATTTTTTTAAAGCTCTCAATATATGTGCCTTTGTGTTGAGAAATGCGTTGAAAAAAATCCGCCTAAAAATCGACGAAAAATGGAAAAAAGCGAGCTATCGATGCCGAAAAAAACGAGCACCGCCTCGAGCTGCAAATAAAAACAACCCTGAAATGAATTGGTCCAATAAAAGCACCAATATTTGGTTGCTCAATATCGAGAAAGAAACAAGAATATAATTAATAATCCACACTCACCGCACACTTAAAATTCCATTTTTTTCACACTCGTCGGCGGTCCTCGCCAGGATATTAAATATCCACTTATGAAATCTCCCGACCATCCCTCCGGAGAGAAAAGCGTCGAACTTTTCGACGATTTTTTGAATGAATCCATGGGTGACTAAACCCATTCGTGCGAATACATCGATGCCCAAGCCAATGAGAATTGTCCCTTCACCAATGCCGAAATAGTAATTAATTTTGGTTTGCCGCTTCTTTCATTGGTATATGTATGTGTATATATATATATATATATATATATATATATACGTCACAAAAGGCCACGAAGATTCCTGGCAGTGTTCGAACTTTCCGTGATGGTTTTCCGCGAGGGATAATTTAATTTTGCGAGAACAGCCGGCCAAATTAGTGAATGATATCGGCGGTTTCCGACCGCGTTGCGAACGATCTCTAATATAGGGGAGACCGGGGCAAAATGGTATAGCGGGGCATAATGGGACCGGGGCAAAATGGGACCGGGGCAAAACGGGTTTGGGGCAAAATGGAATAGTGAAAATCAACACTGCTGGAAAATACGTCATTGGAACAAAACAGGACTGGGGCAAAATGGGCCGGAGAAAATCAGGCTCCTCAGAAAGAGGCGGTTGAGGCAAAACGGGATCGGGGCAAAATGGGACAGTGGAATAATTCGATGCAGAAACGAAAGAAATGCAGGGGTAAAAAACGAGGGGTAATAAATGAGTGAAAACAGGTTTTATTGAATGTTACACGATATTTGGGTCACACTCTACTTACGATACTATAATTTAACGGTGGCAATGTTTAATTTTTATTGCTTGTTTAACTAAGCTAATTTTTATCGGCACAATTGTCGCAAACGGACTCGATTAAGTTATCGTCAGCATGGGCACATGAATAGTGGGCCCATTTGTTATTAAAGTTTGTTAAACAATTACTTTTGATTCTGCGGTCAGAACTGTACCAAACTTGACGTAAATTGTTATTTGAGCCTTCTTATTCGATTGGTACAATTTCTTTGTCGTTATTAATTATTTAAATAATCAAGTAATTTTTATAATCTGACGCGTGCAATTTATGGTTTTTTTTTTGTTTTTATCTTTCTTTGTTTTTTTTTAAATTTATTTTCTGCCAACTGCACGTTACTGATACTGATTTTCAAGCCATTGATGAAAATCTAACTCTTGTCAATTTTTACGTAAATTGTTTTATGAAACCAGGACCGCCGCTCCCCATGAAATCGACGGATATGTGTCGACAAATATATCGGTCAGTCCGTATTATCTGCGAATATGTGGACTGAAACGAACCACAAGCACCATTTAGAATATATTATGTTTCAACAGCTCTTTCATAGAGCCGAAGCATGAATTTTCCTGTCATCCCATTTTGCCCCAAATTCAGCGGGCTGCGACACTTCATTTTTGTGTGTCCCATTTTGCCCCGATTCAATTTTGCCCCAATTTGATATTCCACTCCTCTCTGTTCCATTTTGCCCCTATCCCATTTTGCCCCAAATCAAGCACCAAGAAACTTCATTTTTTGCTATCCCATTATGCCCCGATCCCATTATGCCCCAGTGCCGTTTTGCCCCGGTACCGTTTTGCCCCGCTATACCATTTTGCCCCGGTCTCCCCTATATATATATATATATATATATATATATGTGTGTGTGTGTGTGTGTGTATATATATATACGGGGAATCCCCTCGCGTTATCGAGATTTCCACTGGACGGTAACTCCCAGGGGGCGGTCGCGGTCGTCGCGGTGATGCGGTCTCCGCGCTTGCCAATAGTTCGAAACTTCTTTAATATATATATTTAAACATCAGGCCATGTTCTCGTTCGACTAACGATGCCATTTATTTCTCGTTGATTTCCGATATCTTACAAAATTTTAAACTTTCGTGCATCCCCAAATTTCGTCGACAAAAATGTACACCCCACCCCCCAACTTCCGGAACGACACGGGATAAAAATGAGATAAAGATCTGAGCTTTTTTCCCTGATTTTTATCTAGCGAGCTTTGCAATTTTTATCTGGCAAGCGATACTTTGAAATTTCATCCGGATGAATATCGGGGAAGAAGAGTCGCGTCTTATCGAAATCTATAAAAGTTAGGGTGGTCCGTGTTTTCCGAAGCTGGAGGGTTTTCGAGGCACGGCCGAGAATTTTTTCACGGAACATTTCCGGAACAAATTGTGTGGAAGGGCTGCTTCGCTTTTAGGTTAGGTTTGGTTTTGGACATTTTTAAAGGGTGTACTGTGAATGTTGGGGGTGGAAATAGGGAGGCGAGAGAGAGAGAGAGAGAGAGAGAGAGAGAGAGAGAGAGAGAGAGAGTGCTTAACGCCTTGTGTTTCTCTCATCTTCTTAACTTCCGGAAAGTCACCCCCTTAGCTGCCTCTCCATCGTCAACGGCTAAACCAACGTTATTTCCGGTTACATTGAGAAACAGCCGAAAATCGTGTTTGTTAGAAGCAGAGAAAGAGGGGGGGGGGGGGAGCGAGCAATGAACACAGAGGGGGGTGGGGCGGAAAGAAAGGAGAGAAGACATTTTTTTAATCTGGGGTTTTTTCTTGGCAATTTTCGTCGAGTCATTTTTTTCAGAATTTATTTCCCCGGCGATTTTGTTCGGGGATATTTTTCCGTGCGTTTTTTTCACCAGGCTAAATTTATTCTGAGAAATTTTGGGCTGGAAAAAGCCAGAAACCATTCGCTAGAAAATTCACCGCACAAAGAGTGAACTCGAAAAAAAAAACGGATGCAGCACGCATTGCATTTTTAAAATTCTCAGCTCTTTGAAAATAAACTAAAAGTCCGCGAAGCGTAGGGGCTCGAAACTCGTTGAATTCCAAAGAATTTTTTGTCTCCCTGTGTGGTGCAAGCGCATTGTGCTTTCCCGTAAGAGAATGGCATTGCATTTTTGCGTTCTTCATCCGCGTCAGCGACACACACAGAGCCCCTCACGATTCAACAAAAGCATCGAGTACCACGTGAATTATATACGTGATATCCATGAAATGGAAGTTCCCGCGTCAGACGCTGAAATATTTGCAAGGGTAATCCCGGACTCGGAAAAATACGGAAAAGGGTGCACGAGAGGAAAAATAGAAATAAAAATACACAGGGCGAAATAACGGGAGAGAAAAAATTACAAAAATAAAAACAAATTATGGAAAAATCTGTGGTTGCCTCGAGCGGTGAGTTACGCCCACGAGAGAGGGAAAGAGAGACAGAGAGAGAGAGAGAGAGAGAGAGAGAGAGATGTCCTCTATGGACGGAAAAGTAATGCACTTCCTGGTTTTGTCAGGTGGCCGCTAATTCGAGAGACCGGATTTTATTTATTCGTTGTCGTCGTCGTCGTCATCGAACACATACACTGTAGGTACGTACGCACCCCCCGAGCCTTCGGGCTCTGCGCAGCCACAGCTTCCAATTTTTTGCTACTTTATTTTATTTTTTTGCACCACCATCCTTTAGCTCCGGGCTCTCATCTCTCTCCCCCAGACATATATACGTTATTCTTTTTTTCGGTTTTTTTCGCGAGCCTTGGGCATCGCACTCTGGTGGTGAACCACGCGCTCATACTTTTCCGCAGCTCGCGGTGCACACCGCAGCATGGACGTTATCCTTCGTTCCAACATTCGCTGGACCTTCGACCCTCGTTCTCTCTCTCTCTCTCTCTCTCTCTCTCTCTCTCTCTCTCTCTATCTCTCGCTTTATCTCGTTCCCTCTGTCGGTCGCCTCTTTTGCCCGGACTCTGCGCTCGACTAAAAAATTAATGTATAGATATACACGAGGAAATTCCAAGAGAAAAAAGTTGTTCCCAACTATGCAGATATCCATTATATACGAAAGTCAGTTGAATTTTGCCTTCATTTTCTGCTATTTTTTCGCGAGTTAAGAACTTTTCTATTAAAAAGTAGGGACATTACGCACTGTGGGTTGTGGAAGATAATAAGTTTACGTAGGATTGAGTAAAATGAAGTTTCGTAGATGTATAATTAATGTATTGGGTGGTTGCGTATGAAACCGTCCATTTTTGAGCGACGGAAAAGACAGTGCTGCGGTGGCAGACCGACTACCTGGCTTGTTAGAAGTATTGCCCATCGGAGCAGACAACCTTGGCCTGACAATCGGAATCCACGCAGGAAGGATTCGGGTTCGTTGAAGGCAATCCAGTCATCTAGTCATTTTTTGACTCCTTCGTACGGGGTGAAGTGCTGAGCCGTGAGCGCTGACTGCATCAACCGGAACAAATGATATTTTCAGTGAGTGATGTCTGGGGAATATGGCAAGTGGGGTAGGATTTCCCAGTTCACTTCTTCTAAGTACTAGGTAAGCGGTTGAGCAACATGTGGCCTGGCGTTGTCGTGCTGCAAAATCAACTTGCCATGGCGATTCTCCCATTTCGGACTCTTTTCGTGCAAAGCTCGCTTCAAACGCATCAGTTGCAGTCATTTTTTCAGGCAGAAATCAAGATGGTAGGGTTACAATAGGATGCTGAGAGGGTGTCTTCCATTTTTGGAAATATGGGGCGCATGAATGCACGAAGCTGGAGTAGAAGGACTGAGACTTTTTTACTGAAGCTCTGGTAGGAGGAAGTAAATACTTCCAGAATGTGGCTGTACTTCGATTCATCCGGATCCGTCAAGTAGGACCTGAGAAAATGTGATGTTCCTTTGAAAAAGGCAGTGACGCGGATTTCCATTCCTTCTAAGTACTTCTCAAGCGGTTGAGCAACATGCGGCAGGGCGACGTCATGCTGCAAAATCAACTTGCCATGGCGATTCTCCCGTTCCGGACTCTTTTCGTGCAGAGCTCGCTGCAACGCATCAGTTGCGTTGATAACGATCTCCAGTGATGCTTTTCGGCGCTCTCAGCGGCTTGTGCATACACGACACTCTTCTTTTGGCCGGTTTTCCGTGGTCCTTCTTGTCCATAGAGAAATCACCAGTTTGGAAACGGCGAAAGCACACTTTTCACGGTGTACTCGATGGAACATGTTCGTCATGCACTTCCTTCATCTGACAATGCCTTTCCGCGGCTCATTTCTTTGCTAGGAAATAATTGAGGATATCTTCCCGCAAATTTGACTTCCCGAGTAGAAATCTTGCTCCAGCTACAATAAACCCCTGATCAGGCATCCTGACTTCTTTTTCCAGCCTTGATCAGCATTTTTTATCAAGCCCTGATCATTTTTGAAACACAATCCCTGACTTCCGTCTGATCAGGGTAAAAAATCAAGGCCTGATCAGGGTAAACTATCAACGCCTGATCAGGGTAAAAAATTAAGGCCTGGTCAGTGTAAAAGATCAAGGCATGATCAGCGTAAAAAATTAAGGCCTGATAAGAGCTTAGTTTTTCACGGCTTGATCAAAATGAAAAATCATATGATTTTTCACGGCTCAGGATGACCGATTTTTTCCTGAAATAAAAAATACAACGCATACACAAAAGAGAAAAAGGTACCACTTTATAAATAACGCTGATCGTTTATTTTTTAATCTAAATATAAAATTTATCACATATATTTTTCACATATATCTATGTGGAAAACAAACATCATTTTTCTTGTATTTGTAATAGAACAAAAACTCGAAATAAACTAACATATATCACTGTATTATATTCCACTTATCATCCCGAAATAAACTAATATATTTTCTAAACAAAAACTTAAGAAACTTCGTGAATAAAGTAAACAGAACTCAACGTTTTTATGACCAGACGTTTCTAGGAAACGTTACATTGGGCGTTCTGTTCGTTTTTTTACGCGACGCTCGAAACTTGTCCCAGTCTTTTGATGAATTAATCAGGCCTTGATACCGCTCCAACAGCTTGTCCAATTTGCTTCGAAAGAACTTCTATTCCGTGTTCCCTATATTTCGAAATGACAGCCACTGAAAAATACGAAAATGTGTATCCCACTTAGAATTCAATGTCTACATATATATCTATATAAGGTATGCACATTATTTTATTACGGTGGCACAAATTTGAGCTCTATTTTTTTCCTTTTTCTCACCATCCAATTATCTACTTTAAAGAAGAAAAAAAATTGTTGCAAAAGTTGCGAGCGGTCATTTTTTAACGAAAATTAGAATCGAAGCAGGAGAGCCTGTACAGCGAAGACCGACCAAATAATGGTGAGTTGACAGCGTAGTGCAGTTCAGTGAATGTAATGTCCATCCGAAGTGCATTTCTTATGGGCTAACTTGCACCGATGGAAATACTTTCGCTTAACTGAACTACGCAGTCAACTTATCATTATTCGGTTAGCCTACGCTGTCCGGGCCCATAGCGAAGGTTAACCAAATAATGGTAAGTTGAAAGCGTAGTGCAGTTCAGTGAATGTAATGTCCATCCGAAGTACATTTCTAATGGGCTAACTTGCACCGATGGACTTACTTTCACTTAACTGAACTACGCAGTCAACTTGTCATTATTCGGTTAGCCTACGCTGTCCGGGCCCGTACAGCGAAGGCCAACCAAATAATGGTAAGTTGACAGCGTAGTCAGTTCAGTGAATGTAATGTCCAACCGAAGTGCATTTCTAATGGGCTAACTTGCACCGATGGACTTACTTTCACTTAACTGAACTGCGCAGTTAACTTATCATTATTCGGTTAGCCTACACTGTCCGGGCTAATCAGCACCGATGGCAAAACATTTACCAGATTGAACTACGCTGTCAGCTTACCATTATTTGGTTGGCCTCCGCTGTCTCTTTTTCTCCTCTGGCAAAGGAGACGGACCAAGTAAAGAAAAATAAAAGCGATACACAAAACAAATATAAATCTACTTACATAGTGGTAGCGCCAACACATGCCAATCCTCAGGAATTTCGAGTTGTTCCTCGCTGAGAGGATCTGTTCCGGATCTGTCAAATGTATCATAATAAATATTTAAACCAATGCATATATAATTTGGCGTATGATTAATTTACAGTCAGATTTAATCCAATTTATATTTATAGATTTAAGAATTATAAGACTTTGAAAAAAATTAATTGTTATACTAACCTGCTGCTGTATTATTTCTTCGTTTTTTCCCTTATTTAGAGCCCGCTATTCACGCAGACATAGTCGTTGCGCAATCTTCTTCCGATTGTGTTCGTCCATCTTATTCACACGTACACGTTATTTGTAAAAATGTATAAAGTAATTAATAATATGTCTCGTGCTTCTCTCGTGTCTGTGTATCATTTGACAAGATGAGGTTAGGCACGTTTTTAGCGCCAAACTGTAGAAGTCCAGTTACATGATGATTGCTTGAAGTTAGCTGGATCAGGCGAATTGAAGTAAGCCGTAAGTCCAGTTGCTTGACATCGCCTGAAGCTACCCGGGTCAGGCGAATTGAAGTAAGCCGTAAGTCCGGTTGCTCGACCACCGCCTGACCCCAGCTTGATCAGGCAAATTAAGGCAAACGTAAGTAAGGCCTTCGTACTACAAGCTGATCAGGCGCAGATCAAATATCAGGCCAGCCTGACAATATTTCTACTCGGGTTGTTCCGAACCAGCCTCACCATTGGAAACACGCTCGAAATAGCTGTTGTCAACGCGTCACACAAGTGCCACCCATGGCCTTTCCTCAGGACCCTAGATACCTATCATTATGGATATTTCCAACTTCCAATTCGAGAAAATACTGCACCTAACGCCATTTGTCACCGGTGGGTGGTTTCATACGCAACCACCTAACACCTCCATATCCCAATCTTCCTTAGTATCTCCACTTTCCTAT
The DNA here is from genome assembly GCA_944452715.1 of Ophion slaviceki. NCBI lineage: Eukaryota > Metazoa > Arthropoda > Insecta > Hymenoptera > Ichneumonidae > Ophion > Ophion slaviceki. Next base: position 59,819,554 of record OX101784.1, read on the forward strand.
TTCGTCTTCCCTAGAAACAATAACTTTGTCACAATCATCACGATTTTTATTCCCATTCTTCGTCAACGATTCCACGTCCGGTTTGACCGCCGTACCGTTGCAACAAACGGCAGCACGCGAAGTTTGTCACAATAATCAGAGCGCTACGTTACATTGTCACGCGAACCTCGAACATGCCTCAGCCGGGATGAAATTTCAGCTGAATAGCATCAAGAGGTCTTGAAATAGATGGGACGGAGTGGCCAAGACCACGGCTGAGAGTCTCATTCCGTATATAGCTTACCGACGACGTCTAGAGTTTCACAAAGTGCCTTGGGTTATAGCTGCTTTCGATACTACACGAGGAAAACCCAACACCCCTTCTATCAAGGAGACGAAGAGCACCACCAACAAGGACTCATATATATATATATATATATATATATATATATATATATATAATTCAATAGTTCGCTACTGTTGCAGAGACAAAAATGCTAAAGATATCTTCCTCCCGAAAAATCGGAAAAATCTCTCCTCACTTTTTACCATAAATCGACGAGAAAAAAAAATTATACTCCATTTCCAACACCATTAAAAAAACTATATATTTTGATTTCCTAAATAAAATATGAACGTTGCTCCAATGACTGAAGATTGATCCGCGATACCTTCCTTGACTTTTATTCCGCAAGGGTGGAAGAGTATCCTTGCAGATGGAGGGAAGGATCCGAGGGGGATTTTCCGCTGGTCGCTGAATGATCATTTTTTCCATCCTCCATCCATCCATTCATTTATAGAAGGCTAAAAAAAGGTCTAGATGGAAAATACCTTCCCAGTAAATTAAAAAAAGGGCTCCCGCAAGAATACCATTCCGACCATTGCCTACATAAGGAAGCGTCGTCCAATAATACACCATTGATCGTATCATTATTGTGTAACGGAGCATAGTACGTGAACAATTTGTACACAGTACCAATCGCCAACATGAAGTAATGAGGTATGCAGGAGAGAGAGAGAGAGAGAGAGAGAGAGAGAGAGAGAGAGAGAGAGAGAGAGAGAGAGAGAGAGAGAGAGAGAAGCAAACGAGAGCGACCTGAATTGGGAACGTGTATAAATGTAACCCACCATCATTACAGGCTGTCAACGCCCACGCACGTTGAATAGCGGGCTAAAAAAGAAGGAAAGAAAAAAGCTGAGGAACACTCGTGCATAGCATGAAAAACATTTTTCGCGTATAAATGGCACAATGATTGGCACCTCAAGGGGCTGACAAGCGTTCCTTTTATTGGGGCACGTTGACGGGACCTTTTTTTGGTGTCCTTTGGCCATATTTGCCACGGGGAATGGCCAATTACTCTTGGGATGCCAACGGCTGTAGGCCTTCGTGGACTGTGTTGGAATATACCTGGAAAATCCTTAAGGGGAGATATTCCCCCCGGGGGAGCTTTTCACCATTCTTACCAGATGGCTATTCAGTGCCACATGTTAAATGGTACTGAGTAAAAAGCTTCTCTCGTTTTCCCTTTTACTGATTCGCTCTCTCTCTCTTACTCTCGCTCTCGCTACTTTCCTATTTTCTACTCCGTGCTTGTCTCTCTGTACCTGTCGCTTGGGACTCGTCATTTACTCGTTCTTTCACTTCGTCCCTCCTTCATTTTGGCGCCCTCTCTCTCTCTCTATCTCCCCCTCTCTCTCTCTCTCTCTCTCTCTCTCTCTCTCTCTCGCCCTCTCTCTATCTATCTCTCTCTCTTGACTCTTTTTCTCTCTCTTTTCTCATCACACCATCCATCCTCCTTTCTCTCCCTTCAACCTTTTTGCCCTCTTTCGAGCTTTCGTTTTTCCCTACACCAGACACACATACACACACCGTTTAGCCGTTCATGCTGTTTCTCGTGCCGTCAGCACGCTCTCAGTTTCCTCGACTGACGCTGGATCTTCTTGCCTTCCCTTTTCGTACCGTTCATTCTGCACCCTTACACCGTTGCTCCATGCTCGACGATGACAACGACCATTGTTGGCACACCCTCATTGTCTTACCGTCGAGGGAGGAGGGAGAGAGAGAGAGAGAGAGAGAGAGAGAGAGAGAGAGAGAGAGAGAGAGAGAGAGAGAGAGAGTGAGCACGCGTTATACCGAGGTTCCAGACCCAGTTCCTATTCCAACTGAATGGGCAAACACGAAACGATGGAAAACTGACATCGGAATGGCCTACTCTTGGTCCCATATACTTGCAAACGCGTTTCCATGTATAGCACAAGGTTATTCACACCATTGCCGCCTGGCGTCCCATATTTCAATTTTGACGAAAATATAATTCCACTGAAAATGAGAGTAGCGCCCGTCGAAGAATAAATGACTTTTCATGGTCCTCGTCCTCTTTAAAATATGCGTCGCGAGAACGGAAAACAATCCTGAAATCTTTCACAGAATTCCTTAAAAGTGTAAGAACATTGCTCAAATTAAAAAGTGCAATTTTTATTAACCCAACCATAGAGAAGTTTGAATAATAATTTTTTTATACGATGATAAATCTTTTTAACGTGATAAAAACGAAATAGAAACGTCAATACGGCCCGCTTAATTTCACTAATAAAATGGAATGGATATAGAAATCATAAGTAATTGGAAATTGGAAGCTTTGATGCACGAAAAAATATCATCTCGATTAAGGCGTTACCCCCACTTGTAGCGCAAAAAAGGCCTTTTTCATGAATTTTTTTAAAGAAAACTACAAAACTTTTTTACACGATCAATATACCATCTTAAAGAACACATCTTGAAGAACTTTCAGTAATTTTTTTATTGAAAAATATTACATTGTTTAGTGGCAAATGGCCGTCATCGAAATAATGTTTTAATATACACGGTTTGCGGTGACCAACATTGCGGCGAAGTGGATCATCTGAAAAAAAAATGCGGATGGATTTAGTCAAATATAAGTATAAACTAGTCTTTAATCGAAGGATTTTAAAAAATATTCATTTTTCACAAAATGGCGGACAGTCAAAGTTAATGGTTCGATTTTAACGAAAAAAAAAACGGCCGTTTTTTGGCTATAAAACGGCCATTTTTTTTCGAAAAAAAAAATCGAACGATTAAAGACTACATTTTTATGTATTAAATAAGCCTGCAAAATTTCAAGAAGATCGGTTCATTAGTGTTCGAGTAATCTTGGTCACCGACTTCAGAAATGCCATTTTGAGAAAAACGCGTTTAAAGTTTCAATTTCAGTTTACACGAAGAAAATATTTTTTTTTGTAAACTTACATAGAGTCATCTATTCCGGGCCCATACAGAAGTATGGGGCCCGGATACTTATACTTCAAAAAAATGCAATAAAAAAAATCGCTTTTTTCAAAATCGCAAGTGGGTGTAACCCCTTACGAAGGTATTGATGTACCTAAAATGTGCCTTGAATGATAATAATAATGATGGTAACAATAATAATAATGATGGTAACAATAATAATAATGATTATTATTATTACATGAAAATAATGGATATTATTATATATAAAACTGTTATTAATATGTATATGCATGTATAATTATTTATAATAATCATTATTATTATTGTTCCTAAGACTGTTATTAATGTACCAAGAATAATTACAATACGAAAAATGATAATTCATATGATTATTATCATAGGACCAATCGCTGTAAGAGTAATTATCAATATTAATATTTTTGTTATCATTTTTGTCATTATTAGAATATTTTCTATAAAAACAAAAATGTTAACACTAATTATTTGCATTAGAATTATCTTTATACACTAGATGTTTGAATACATTTTTAAATTAACTAAATACTAAACATTCATTTATAATGATACATTTTAATTAATCAATAGTATACAGTGTCATTATTATTATTATTATAAAAGTATAACATATTTTCTCGACTGAAAAAATGTCCAATTTTTTCAGAGCCTTTACATAATATATTTTTCCTTTAATTTTTTTTCACGATCTCTCAGATGGAACGGCTTCTAATTCCGCAACGTTTTCAAGATCACTCAACGACTGAAAAAAAGTACTTGATTAAAAATCATGACCTGTCGCCGGGTCCCTTTTCTCGCCGTAAAAAATTCTGCCCCTCGGCTTATGGGGGTCGAATGGATTTCGCATGAGCAACGAAACGGGCTGCGCTAAATTTCCGCACGGTCTCTTTTAATTGTCAGTGAGCGCGGTGAACTTTTCGTAGGTTCGCTGCGGGGAAAATTAACACGTTGGACGCACCCGAACGAAGCGTTGTGGAGCGATACACGTCGAGCGAGAGAGTCCCCACGCGGTAAGGCGCACAAGGCTCCATCGTACTAACTAATTTTATCGAAAAACATACGCGCTCGTGCACTGAAAATGTTCGTTTTACGTGCGTGTTGATTCACCAATTAACGTGCTCGAGGGTGGAAATCGATGCTCGCGGCTCGTTTGCATTTTACATGTATTTCAATACTGCCTTGGTATATCACGTACACCTGGCCTATAAATTTACATTTTAACATGCGGGCACAGATTTTTCGATGTTGGGTCGTTCTTGTTTGTAACATTACTTCTTGAACTACTTACTTAATTATTTCTATTATATTGATTTGTATGCGTGCACATGGAAGGTGATGATTATTATTTTGTTTATTTATTATCATGGTATTATTTTATTTATTATTATCATTCTATTATTTTATGTTATTTGTCTTATGCTTAGCCTGATGCTTTTTTTCCTTAAAAAAACTTAACAATCTATGAGAAAACTGGGTTGGAAAATTTGTAAAGTTATGGTGGCCTTGTACATGGCCTCTGTAATAATAGGAATTAAAAATAAAATTAACATGATGCATATTAATAGTTTCATATAATATTTATTTTTTTACGTATAGGCATATTTATTCTTATTATTAATGCTGGAATATCATTTGAATAATTAGAGTAATTATTTGCAGAATAATTTGTTTCATTCTTGCAGCGTATTCAGAGCAACAACAATAATGAGTTATCAATTTTGTAGTTTTCGTTGTTGCTTATAAATCGATCAATTGGGCGACAACCGCTAAAAGTTATGCAAAAATTACTCAACAATTAAATTTTCAACCCAGGGCGTAATGATGGCTCCTCAATGATAATAATAATGATTTTAAAAACATTGACGTGATAAAAGTTATCAGTTAATTCATTGTAACGATAAAATAGATATAATGATAATAACAATACCTATTCTCATTTACATATGTATTTTTATTGTTACTTTTATTGTTAGAACATTATGCAAATAACAGAGTTATCGTTTGCAGAATAATTTTTATTATTCTCATAATATAGAAAGAGAAACAACAATAATAATTTATTAATTTCGTTATTTTCATTATGGCTTATAAATCGATCAATTTGGCGAAAATCGATCAAATTTGTGCATCAGTTATTCAGAATTTTGTTTAACCCACGACGTAATGATTACTTTTTTATAATAATAACGATTAAAAATAAAAGTGAGAATATCAAAATTGACAGTTAATTAGTAATCACCATAAAACAGCTATAACGGATATTTATTCGGTAATAGTGATGATAATAATAATTATTTTTGTCATCGACATACGTAATGTTATTTTCAATTTTCTGTTTGAATACTATCCCAATGCTTAGAGTAATCTTGTTATTTTTATTGTTTCTTATCATTTATCATTATCGTCTAAAACATCACCGGAAATGTTTTGAAAATTTAAAAAAAAATGTTTTTATTGTTAAATGTTGACATTTTTTCCAAAAATTCAATATTTTCGTTTCAAAGCGTACCATTTCATCGGGCTTCAACATTTCTTACTTTTCCTTGGTTCATATTCTGCGTATGAGTATTAATGAAAGAAAAGTTTTCGTTGGTTTTTTTTTCAGATTAATCTCGCCGACGCTACGTGTCCCGCCATTTAATAACATCCGACGCAACCCATTCAGAAGACCGTGCCATGTCCCGTAATTTTTAAAGATTGATAAAAATAAAACAAAACCATATAAATGCCAAAAGTAGTGATAAAATGTATCCTAAGTCTCAAAAATGGTGAAGGAATCTTTCCTTTAAAAAAAAATCATGAAAATGAGCAGCTTTTTTCTCGCCCAAAGGTATGTCTCCCCTTCATCCTTCGTTTCATCTTCGAAATTTCTCCAGTCAAAATTTTTATTCTATTTTGTAAATGTGAAATGAAGAAATAATAACAGTGTAACGGGTCGAAAAACAGCTGATTTTCGCGACTTTTTTTTCGACGGTTAAAAAACTCTAATCAGTCTGATTTTTTGTCCAATCGAAGCATTCATTATGAACAGAAAATACATTTTTAAACATATATTTTTATTTTTCACATTTTTTGCACGGTTGAAAATGTCTTCGAAAAAAGGACATTTCGATAAAAGCGCGTTTAAGGCAGGATTCTACTTTGAAACTTTGAAAAAAAATTTTTTTTTTTTACATTTTTCGAAAGTAAATATGTTCAAGAATGTTCGGTCAAAATTTTATAAAGTTCCAAGCAGTCTAACTATCCTTTTCCGCTTTTCGAACGCACCCACCGGAGCACCTACCTACCACTCACCAAAACTTTAAACGCGTTTTTCTCGAAACGACATTTTCAAGTACCGTGGTCGTGATAACTCAAAAAGTACTGAACCGATCCTTATGAAATTTGGAACACATATTCTATATGTGTGTACCAACCGACCTAACTACAATCAACTTAAAATTTTGATTAGAATTATTTTTTTATTGCAAAAAAAGACCCAAAAAAACGCATTTTTTTCGTATTTTAGCCGCCATTTTGTTAATTTTGCACGTATATAAAATATTCTAATTAGGTCGATTCCTGAAGACATACTGAACATGAAACTATTTGATTTTTTTGTTTCAGACCATCCGTTGGGAAGATTTCACGACCACGGCAACGGTACCTGCTTTTCGAGGCGTTGGCTTTAAGCATATTTTACGTGTACAAAAAATGAATAAAATACATTTAAAATTTTTTTTTATGTACTTAAAGAGTGTATTTATTGAACAGTTTAAACCCCATATCGATATCTTTAATAGTATTCTCAGAAAAAATTCACGAAAATAGCGTTTTTTTCATGGTTTCAAAGTAGAATCCTGCCTTAAAGTTTGGAGTGCGAAATTTTTATATAAATTTTCGTCTACTTACGATCAATCGGTGATGCCAGGTGCATGTTTATAACCATGTATACAATCGAATAATGCAACCAAATAAATCGATTTTTTGAAAATTTTGCACTGTGAGGATTCCTTAAGGAGTAGCGACAAATGGGGCGACGAGAGAACGCGAGTAAATATTCTCTCGGTCGCGAGTTTTCACTCTGGTAAATTCGCGAAGGAGAAAATCCTCGTGAGTTTGGTTGCTTCGTGTGTCGCGGGGGTCAGCAAAACACAGAGTACTTGGCGCGCTCCGGATAATGAAAATCCAGGTCGTAGAGTCCGGTACACCGCCTACTCCCAACGTTCCTCCTTCCCGTCCCGCAAGTCTCGTCCTCTAACACAATTGCCGGGAGTAATTAGCGGGTACACCCGCACTACTCCCTGGAAACCTCTTCCTTTTTTTCTCCTCTTTCCTCTTTATTCGTCTCTTTTTCTTGTTAATTCTTTTTTTTTTCTTTTCGCTCCGTTACTGTTCCGGACTTTGCGAAACTCTTCACGGGCGAGATAAACACTCGAGAGGCCCTCGACACACATCTTTTTCCTCCGAGGAAAATTCCGAGTGACTAAACGCGCTAATCGTCGTCAACGAAACGACTGGCAGTTTAATTAATCAACCAGTGCAACGGTGTAAAATTTTGATTGCGAAAAAAGAGGTGTCTTTCCGACGAAAAAATTGTTCGCTCGGCATTTTATTTCGCTCGCGAAGTTTTTTCTGTTGGCGAAACTTTTTATCAATCGAATTAATTGACAAGTAAATTTGTTTCGATTGAGGAGTTAGCTGGCAAAAGTTTAGACGCATTTTTCTCGAAACGATATTTTTCAAAACAGCGTACACGATTTTTCGACATGTAATGAACGCATTGACATGAAATTTGGTACACTTATTCAGTGTAATAGTAATTTACTCTTGACATACGTTTAAATTTTTTTTTTTAAATTAGCTACTTACAATAGTAATGTCCTATTTCCTTGAAGAAAACGAAAAAAATGCAAACTTTTTCAAATGTTTAAGACACGTTTTGAAAAAAGCTCGGTCAAGCCTTAGCCAATATTATCTGCCTGAAGAAAAAATTCGTTACCTTGTTTCAGATCAACCAGGTGGCCGAAATCAAGCACACCGTTGAGCCCTTCACGTTTAAAGGTCCTCTACAAGATGGTTTATAACTTCTTTAACTATTAATATTTTCTGAATGAAATTTAGTACACATTTTTGTTAGTGTACAAAAAATAAAAGTCGAAACAATTTTTCAATCTTCTTACTCATTCCATCAAAATCATTTTTTCCATAAGGCTGGTTTTCGGGTCGTCACAGTAGCCGAACCCCTTAACTTGTCGACTCGTAAAGTCAATCCCGGAAGGCGTTATGATGGATTGTTTATAACTATAAGACGAGCAAAACCACGAAATTAAAATAGTAACTATTAGTTGTAATGATGACAATTAGTTAACATAAAAAACAATTCGTTATAAATAGTAAGTCAATGGTTGAATATTATCTACTATCATGATTCTTGTTCTTAATGTTATCCATGGCAACAATAATACAAATAATAATGATTATTCATGATGAATATTGCAAACATATGGTCGAAATAACTATTATTCAAATTGTTCTCATCCAATATTAATAATGAATTATTTTAAGGCGTTACCCCCACTTGTAGCGCAAAAAAAGGCCTTTTTCATAAATTTTTTTAAAGAAAACTACAAAACTTTTTTAATCGATCAATATACCATCTTAAAGAACACATCTTGAAGAACTTTCAGTGATTTTTTTTATTGAAAAATATTACATTGTTTAGTGGCAAATGGCCGTCAATGAAATAATGTTTTTATATACACGGTTTGCGGTGACCAACATTGCGGCGAAGTGGATCATCTGAAAAAAAAAATGCGGATGGATTTAGTCAAATATAAGTATAAACTAGTCTTTAATCGAAGGATTTTAAAAAATATTCATTTTTCACAAAATGGCGGACAGTCAAAGTTAATGATGCGATTTTAACGAAAAAAAAACGGCCGTTTTTTGGCTATAAAACGGTTATTTTTTTTCGAAAAAAAAAAATCGAACGATTAAAGACTACATTTTTATGTATTAAATAAGCCTGCAAAATTTCAAGAAGATCGGTTCATTAGTGTTCGAGTAATCTTGGTCACCGACTTCAGAAATGCCATTTTGAGAAAAACGCGTTTAAAGTTTTAATTTCACAACGGATTCCTCTCTTTCAACGCTCATATCTCAGTCAATTTTGTTCGGATCGACTTGAAATTTTCAGGACATATTCTCGGATACCTATACTTCAAAAAAATGCAATAAAAAAATCGATTTTTTTTCAAAATCGCAAGTGGGGGTAACCCCTTAATCAATGTTATCCATTCTAATAATACAAAAAATAATTATTATCAACTTTTATTAATGATTAATAAAAGTTAGTATGCTTTGATTAGCATAAAGGCGGGCAATCAGGGCTGCCGAGCAGACTGTCCTGACTCGGCAGCACGTGAATAGACCCACGCACGGTGTATTTTTTCACCACATCGAGAAACAGGGGCTGTCCACCCAGCTGACCTTTTCCTTCTTGCGGTCAGCTGGACTCCCATGTAGGGTGATCGGTAGTGGCCAACGATTGGCCGATGGTCGACGCCGAGCTTGCCAACATTGGCACTCGACCTTGGCCCGATCATCGACCGAGCCTCGGATGATAAGAGCGGCCCGATATTGGCAATCAATATTGGCCCTAGAATGGCTTATGAGAATCGGCAGAGCATCGCGTAGGAGTTCATTCGAGAAGCGGCCAACAATAAGTCCCCGTCAAGATTGCCATCATTGGCACTCGAGCTTGGCCCGATTATCAACCGAGTCTTGGTGGATAATTATGATCCGATATAGAGCACCAAAAATGGTCCTGCACTGCCAAAAAAAAATATTTTTTTGTATGGTAATTCGTCATTACCTGGTCTTTTGAAACGATTAGTTCGAAAAAAATATTTCACCTACATGGGACTCGAACCTTGAACCTACCTACTCATAGCTACGCACGCTGCCCCTATGCTGCCGGGTGCTTGTAACATCTGAATCGCAGATATGGCATAAGAGACCAAATGGATTCTCATCATTATTTGTATCACATAAACTATATCAATTAGTTAATATCATTGTGATAATTAGAGAGTTGTATCGAATGACATGTTATAGAATTTTCAAACATAACCTATATATATATATATATATATATATATATATATATATATATATAACTCCGCTCTCTTTCTCCACCCTCTCTACCACCACAACCCTTTGATATGTGTGTTGCAATAAAGACAGACCATTAGTTCATTAGTTCAAGTTTAATTTGAATAAATAAATATATTTAAAATGAATAATTCCAATAATGGAATGCAATAGGAAAAATCTGATTTCACGAAAAATCTAGTTGATTCAAATAAAAAATAAATAAATAGACGCGGTTAGTTAATATCAATAGAATTTTTCTGTCAGTGTAGGATGGTTCATAAAAATCGGCAGAGTATCGCGTATGAGCTCGTCCGAGAATCGGCCAACAATGAGTGCATTGATTTGGTAGTATATTTGTTAAGAGTAATGTCCAATGGACTCGTAAAAACTATTTATCTCGTCACTCAATGACTTCGACGCGAAACAATCAATCGTCAATATACGAATTGCGGTTTGATCATGCGTTACTCGGCCGAACATTGGCTTCGTATCGGCGAACCAACATTGGCGAGTCTATACTTCACCAAACATCGGCCTCCTATCGACAAGCCAATCATTAGCGAGTTTATATTTTGCCGAACATTGGGCTCGTATCGGCAAAAACATGATTGGCGAGTCTATACTTCGCCAAACATCGACCTCGTATCGATAAGCCAATGATTAGAGAGCCTATATTTGGCTGAACATTGGCCTCGTATCGGCAAACCAATGATTGGCGAGTCTATACTTCGTCAAACATCGGCCTCATATCGATAAACCAATAATGAACGAGTCTATACTTCGCCGAACATTGGCCCCGTATTGGCAAACCAATGATTGGCCAGTCCATACTTCGCCAAACATCGGCCTCGTATCGACAAGCCAATGATGAGCGAGTCTATGTTTGGCCGAACATTGGCCGCGTATCGGCAAACCAATGATTGGCGAGTCTATACTTCGCCAAACATCGGCCTCGTATCGACAAGCCAATGATTAGCGAGTCTATATTTAGCCGAACATTGGCCTCGTATTGGCAAACCGATGTTGGCTAGTCCATACTCAGCCGTGCATTGGCGTACAATTGGGTAATCGATTATCGCCCCGCCAACATTGGTCCAAGTATTGGCCGTTACGGTTCGATTGGCGAAACCTACATGGGCTGATGTCCGAGACCGAAGGGTTTATCTGTGCTTGCCAAGACGGAGTCATCGACACCCTGGTCTATCGCAGTCGCGTTTTGGGTCAGCCTCTGCCGATCACTTTGTGTCGTGCAGGCAAACAATCGCCGGATTTATTGGAACTTCTCGTTCGCGACCATCGGGTCTCTTCAAGCGACTAAGACTGATGTTGTCCTTTTCGATTTCGACGACAAGACGATATTCGTCATTGAGTGCTCGGCTCCGGCCGAAGTGAACATGTCGCGAAAGGAAGAGGAGAAACCGCTCAAGTATCAGCCTCTCCTGGCCGAGCTACGTCGTTTGCACCGGGGATTCAGGGTGTTGTTGTCTCTCTCTCTCTCTCTCTCGTTTGCACTGGGGATTCAGGGTGTTGTTGTTTCTCTCGTTGTCCTCATCATCGGCGCACTTGGGGGGATGAAAGAGTATTTTGTGTCAGGCCTCGCCAGCATACTGATTTGCAAACACGGTTTCCGGTTGCTGGCGGGCTAGACGCAGAAAGCGGTCGAACTTGGATCCCTCCGCTTACTCGGGCAAAGCGATATTTGATTTTTCGGGCGTCACTTTGATTGGGCGGCAGCCGGGGTAGTGTCGGAACCCTCGAGTTCCGGTCTAGATTAGACCTGGCCTAACCCCCGGGGGTAGGTGAATGTTTACCAGTGCAAACTGAGGAAGTCCGTTGCCCGGAGCAATACAATCTATTTTAAAAAATAGATGTAAAAATCAATAATAATAATAAATGATAACTGCCAATAATAATAATCATGAATGTTAATGACAATCATAATGGTTAACTATTATAAAATGGTGGTATAGTTTTTTTATATTAATAATTATCATTATTATTTCTACTATTATTGTTGATAGTAGTTGTAATTATAGCAATAATGGTAATAATAATAATTATTATTATAAGACTCGTAGAAACTACATTTATTAGTGTGAGAATATTATTAAAACAATTGTTTCAATTATTCAAATCAAATCTCAATAATATCGATAATTAAGTACGTAAAAATGATACTCACAGCCGCGGTACTTTGTTTTTCTCTCGTACGAGCAAGAATGAACGAACAATATGACATAAGTTTCAAGTTGCGCGCGTGCGTTATTGTCAAGAAAGTTCGGATCGCGGTAGTTTGCGGACGTGTATGCCTCAGCCCGCTTTGGGCTTCAACCGAGCACAAATGTGAAACGACGGAGACGGAAAATGACTAGCGACGAGGGATGACACGGGCTTGGGAAGATATAGGTGCGTAAATATGCCGGAAGCAAACGCCAGCGTGCGGACGCCCTCGTTTATACGCAAGCACGATGCACTGGAATACAGAACAGGTATCAGTCTCACAATCAGTCTTCTGCATATAGGTATACGTACGTACGAAACGTAGTGCACATTTTGCGGCTACATTTTCCTTCGCGTCGGGGCAGAAAAATTTTCCTCCGACGAATGCATCGTAAAATGAGAATTTTTCGGTTCGATTCCTGAGCGCGAAATTGTGTTGTAATTAGTGAGCTGAAATGAGGTTACGGAAAAATCTCGCGAATTTGCAGAGAATAATTTATACGGAATATCTTCAATCTGAGGAATTCTTTTTATTGACCACATTTTTTTCTATTTACTTCTGCCAAATGTATATATATATATGTATATATATATATATATATATATATATATATATATATATATATATATATATATATATATATATATATATATATATATATATATCCACTAAAACATTGATTGGAGGGAAAGACATTTAAGGGGTTACCCCACTTGCGATTTTGAAAAAAACGATTTTTTTTATTGTATTTTTTTGAAGTATAAGTATCCGGGCCCATACTTCTGTATGGGTCCGGAATAGATGACTCTATGTAAGTTTACAAAAAAAAATATTTTCTTCGTGTAAACTGAAATTGAAACTTTAAACGCGTTTTTCTCAAAATCGCATTTCTGAAGTCGGTGACCAAGATTACTCGAACACTAATGAACCGATCTTCTTGAAATTTTGCAGGCTTATTTAATACATAAAAATGTAGTCTTTAATCGTTCGATTTTTTTTTTCGAAAAAAAATGGCCGTTTTATAGCCAAAAAACGGCCGTTTTTTCGTTAAAATCGAACCATTAACTTTGACTGTCCGCCATTTTGTGAAAAATGAATATTTTTTAAAATCCTTCGATTAAAGACTAGTTTGTACTTATATTTGACTAAATCCATCCGCATTTTTTTTCAGATGATCCACTTCGCCGCAATGTTGGTCACCGCAAACCGTGTATATAAAAACATTATTTCATTGACGGCCATTTGCCACTAAACAATGTAATATTTTCCAATAAAAAAATTACTGAAAGTTCTTCAAGATGTGTTCTTTAAGATGGTATATCGATCGATTAAAAAAGTTTTGTAGTTTTCTTTAAAAACATTCATGAAAAAGGCCTTTTTTGCGCTACAAGTGGGGGTAACGCCTTAAACTTCGACCCGAAAAAATCGCGTTGCGATTTACAATTTACCAAAATCCGAGATTTTGTGTGCGATCACCGAGGCCAAAGGTATCCGTTGACAGATACGAGACACGTAGAAGACAGGTAACATGTTTCAGGGCAAACGTGTCATTTTCGGGTGAATTTTTTTTTAGATTCAACAATAGTATACAAGAATGGCGAAGTTTCTAAGGTGGCAAAGAGGGGAGAACAACTGCGAGCAATTTTGCTCGGTCGATTTCAAACTCCCTCGGGAAAAGCCCGCACGCGGGCTCCTTACCCTCATCGAATTTCCAAGGAAGCACACTTAATTTGAATTCGTCTGGTACATCGTGCTTCATCCTGCGAGTGGCAAAAGGGTTGCCTTGTGCTTTCCAAAAGCTCCTCGCCTGTGGCAATCCTTCCGCCCTCGCCACTTCTTCAACCCATGCCTGCCTTCCCTCTCTCTCACTCTCTGTCTCTCTCTTAATGCATTTTCCGTTATCGCTCCCCCGGGCACGCAATTAATTGCTCCTCGAGAGAAACTTGAATTACGTTTCCAGGAAAACTGTACAGTACGAATATCCGCAGTATAACACCGGTCTTGTCTACGGCTGCTCCTCCTCAAATTCATTCGCCAATTTGTACACCAGCTCGCTTCGTTTTCCAATCAGCAAATTATTTTGACCCATCTCTCGAGCACTGACAACTCGCTCCATCCAATAATCATTCTTATCCATCATCCTCGATCGTTGCCCCCATTCGCCCAAGCCAAGCACCCAATGAAATCGAATGATTGATGAAACGACTGATCAATGATTAATCAAGTGATTCATCGAGGAATAATCAAAAGATTAATCACGGATAAATCATTGATTCGAATCGAGGATACATTAAATGATTAATCAAGGATTAATAAAATGACAAATCAAACGATTAATCAAATCATTAATCAAGGATTGATCAAATTATCAATCGAGGATTAATCAAATGAATAATCAAGGATTGATCATTCACTTTTTCGGGAAAAAAAATCCAACACACCGTCGGGTCTGGGGAGACACCCAACCGAATACCACCAGGTGCATGCCCGCGTGTTTCAAAATCAATTAAGTCTGTGTCGTTGAATTGTTCACGAGGATGTCTACTTCCGGTGTCGACCACAACGAGAAGAAACAGTTGGGGCCCGGAACACGCCTTGGCTACAACGAGCCGGATTGAATTATTTAAAGGAGAGACACAGTCAAGCGATAGATAACGTGAAAAAGCTATTTGTAGGTGAATGCGTATAGGTGTGTGTTACTCTCGGGGATACGGCACCGGAAGGGAAGGAACTGAGAAAATGACCGCACGAACGTCGTTGAGAAAAACGAATCCTGGATCTGTATATATGCAGATCTAATGTGTGTGTGTGTGGGTGTGGGTCCATATGTGTATGTGTGTGTATAGATTGCTGCGAAATAAAAAGGCATGACCGACGCGGATGGAGATCATTGCTTAGGTCTTCTTGCATACATTGAGTGATAGAGATTACGCCTTTTTGCTAACCAGTCATGATATATATACTGGGCGATTCACAATTGTTAGGGTTCCCTTGGTAAGTATATACGGTGTGTCATTGCGAGCAATACCCTTTTTATTTAAGGGAGACTTTGTCCTTGAAACTTTCAAAAAATCAATTTGAGCTCAACATGAGCAGCTAGAAGAAGAGGAGGGCTCTATGGACCAGGCATTGCCGATTAGCGGTAATTATAAACACATTTGTGTAAACACATTACAAAACTTTAAACGCGTTTTTCTCGAAAACACGTTTTTAAAAATGGCTGACATTCTCCTGACCGCTGTAATTAACATATCGACCTGAAATTTGGAGAGCATACTTAGAAAATATGTCTTCACGGAATGACGGATCGCTTTTTCGATAGATACATTTTTGCATTTATTATTTATCTTTTTATGCGAAAAAAACGCGAAAATTCGATTTTTTTTAAATTGCCGCCATTTTCCGAAATTTGTACTAAACGAAAAACCCATCCGTCATTCCATGACCAAAGGGTCACAGATTGATAATATGCTTTGAATTTGTGTTTCAGATCAACAAAGAGGGGGCAGTGATGTCAGCCGTTTACCTCCCGCGATTTGAGGATCTGTTTTCGCGGAGCTGCAACGGCCGCCATTTTGGTTTTTTTTTTCCAAACATTTTTTTTTTAACGTTCTGTATATCGTGAATAAAAGCAAGAAAAAACCGCACTCAAAAAGCTTTACTCGTTTCCTTTAAAAAAAATAAAATGTAAACATCTGAAATACGGCACTCCAAGGACAAAGTCTCCGTTAATTCGAAAACGCACAGCAAACAATGGCACGTTTTTTGAAAATTTCAAGTTGGTCCGTTCAAAATTGAGGGAGTTGCGATCGTTTATATGTAGGTTCGAACCGGTGGACTTTAAAAGCGGTTTTCTCAAAATGATTTTTCAAAATCGGTGAGCCGGATATCTCAAAAACCAAAAAAAAAAGAATTTTCTGGGGAAACTTGTGCAAGATTCTAAGTCGCTCAGTGAAGATCACCTTCAAATGTGACAAGCTTCTTTAACAGTTAAAAAAGCAGTGCTTGAACAAAGAATTTTTTTTCCCGTCTCTTAGGTTTTTTTATCATCGAAAAAAGAGACTTTTTTCACCGAAAATCGATACTTTCACTTTGGACTGCGGCCATTTTTAAAAATCAATATTTCATTTAATCCTTCGTCCCAGCACTAGATAATTTCATACAAAAACTAAATGCCTTTGATTTTTTTTTAATTTCGGAGGATTTATTTTCGAGCATCAGTGATCACCGCAAACGTTTTTCAAACAGCGGTCTGCACAAACTATTATACCCACCACATTTATAAATACGTTCAATACCAAAATCGTAAAAGATACTCAAAACCATACTATTTAATGTAAATAATAATAATTTAAGACCTTGCGCACGTTTCGCCAGAAAAAAATTCACACAAATTTCTCCATTTTCCAGTCACGAGCTAGGTGCAATTTTTCGAGTTCATGATTTTTCACCGAAAAATAAAATGTACCCGCCTAAATGTGCATTTGAACCCGCGCTCGATCCAGCTCGCACGCTCCGGGCGTGAGCACCCACTGTGCCATTCTTCCCTGCTTAAGGGGTTAGGCCACAGTAACGGGTATAAAATCATGTGCGAATTTAACAATTTTTTTTCGTATGAAAAAGTGATGAACTCATAAAATTAATTACACATCCATTTAGTATGAGTATCAAGCTGTTAGGAAATATTTATACATGCTGTTATACATATTTTTTTTTCGATGTACAAAATGGCCGACTACTAATATTTTCTTTTGTTATCTTTTTTTAGGCGCTCCGCGGTGTGACGTTTAGCATCCGCAATTTTTGACCTAGAACAAAAAACAAAAATTCTCGTCAATCTACATTAGAATACCTAGAGAAGTACGAACGGAATTTAAAAAATATTATTTTATTCAAAAGTTGTACGTATGTGAATTGAGTTGTAGGTATTTGAATGAATTTCCAGTGAAAAATTTCGTATAAAACCGCTCATAAAATGAAAATTTTTCGATTAATCAGAAATTCCGTACGTACTTCTCTGCGAAATGGAATTGGGAGCATAACTTTGAAATTTAAAGTAAATCGAGTAAAAATTGTTGACGTTTTAGGTTCTTCATGGCTGTGTCAGAGGTGGACTTGCGTTATACGCCCAAAGTCGGTAAAAAAAATGTCTAGCTATAAATCGAATAGTAACTTGTTCTCATGACGATTAAGCACCGTTTTAGGGAAAGAAAAATCGGTTTTTTGAAAATTCTGCTGTGGCCTTACCCCTTAAACTTTGAACGCGAATGTCTCGGCCAATTTTCGTCGCACGTCATTAAAAAAAAGCATTTCCCTCTCAACGACAGATCCTATAGGCTGGCGAGGGGAACCCTGATAGTTGTGAGTCAACCTGTACATATACGTGTATACTTGTCCCCGATAGTACGCGCGACGGGTTGTGCAAGAGCAAGACCCGAAAGCCATACGGATGAAGACAAGTGAATGGAAAGACAAGCGAGAAAGAGAGACACAGCCCGCGCATATATACACACATATATAAGCGCGTTTCCCATTGGAATTGCAAATGCAATCACCGGGAGAAAAATTGGCTGTCATCCGACATGGAAAACCTGGAACGAGAAGGAGGACCAGTAGGAGGAGCAGCGCCAGAACGACCAGAAACGACCCACGCAAAGACAAGAGAAAACACTGAACCCTTCCGTGTACCAAGTGTTTGCCTACAAACCGATAAAGAAACCGATCGGCAAACAAGTGTCAAAAGCGCGAGGGACAAAAAGAGCGAAGAGATCGCCTCAAGAATGAATTGGATCGATGTGGATCACGATCAACAATGAGTACTCGTGCATCTGTGTGTCTATCAGCCCAACCCACTTTCACAACGTGTAGAATATATTTTGCACGATTTTTCAATCGCAATTTGGGGTTCGATCGCTCGATGATTAATCGCCGACGAGTTCGACGGGAGTGCCCGCACAAGTACTTGGTAATCCATACAAGCGTGGATTGTGAATTGGCAGATGCAACTGGTGAAACGTGTGCTACTCAATTGTCACCGGTTCGATTTTGCGTTCGATAAAACTGCGATGGCTCTCCGGCCTCTCAATTTCGGGATTCACGAACACACACACACACCCACAGGGTTGCTTCGGGAGTCTATCATCGTGGTGCACGGTGATGGGGATTGCACGGTCCAGGCAAGGATAAAAGGGAGACAAGAGCAGAGAGAGAGAGAGAGAGAGAGAGAGAGAGAGAGAGAGAGAGAGAGAGAGAGAGAGAGAGAGAGAGACAGAGAGAGAGAGAGAGAGACGAGGATGAACGTGAGTAAGAGCGATGATAACAGGTGTACCCAGAGAGAGGAAAATGTTCCACGTACTCGTTTCAAAGATAGCCATATAGATCGAACGAGATTCGGACCGCACCCACAAAATCGTTGGGTCGATTAGCCGACTTCCGATTACCGGAAAACCACATGAAACGAACAGAGATCCAGGTCCAGTTTGTAGTAGGCGAACTGTGCTGCAACGAACTCCTATGCACTTTCTCCCCCTCTCGCTTTCTCGCTCTCTCCCTCTTTCTCTCTCGCTATCTCTCTCTCTGCCTTTCTCTCCAGAGCAAGTTCTAATACCCATTCACCTGCTCGACCGTGTAGTTTCCAAACAGTGGCTGCACTACCGATCCGACGGAATACTACAATTTCGTGCAGAGCGAACGAAACCGTTGATTTCAACATTTCACCACGCCATCCACAAATACTGATAATTGGGCCAATTGTTTATAAAAGATAGGAAATAATTCACGCAAGCGTTGAACGAAAATGGTTGGAATCGATATAGCTTGTGTTGCTGCTATTAAATCGACGGATGACTTGCCATTCTGACAGGAAACAAGTCGAAATACCTGCCAAGTTGAAAATGGATGAAGCAGGGTTTTGTGGTGATTTGTTACAATCACTTGGAGCATCAATTTTTAAGCAATTTGTAGTTATTATTATTTTGTATGTTGTGCCACGATAATTGCATAGTAATTTCTATTTCATTTCAGAATCCGCGATCGTAATACTCTAATGCAGGTGGAGCGAAGAGGGGCGTGGAAGATTTATTTGGGTTTTTTTTTGTTTTTTTTAGAGAGGCTCCGATCAACATGTGACATAATTATTTGCGCAGTCCGTTTTGGGAGCTTCCATCAGGTCAACGTAGCGATTACTTGGCTGGCCCTATGTCCTGAATTTGGTGATGGAACTGAAGGGACATTTTCATTGGAAGTTTTAAGGCGTTACCCCCACTTGTAGCGCAAAAAAGGCCTTTTTCATGAATTTTTTTAAAGAAAACTACAAAACTTTTTTAATCGATCAATATACCATCTTAAAGAACACATCTTGAAGAACTTTCAGTAATTTTTTTATTGAAAAATATTACATTGTTTAGTGGCAAATGGCCGTCAATGAAATAATGTTTTTATATACACGGTTTGCGGTGACCAACATTGCAGCGAAGTGGATCATCTGAACAAAAAATGCGGATGGATTTAGTCAAATATAAGTATAAACTAGTCTTTAATCGAAGGATTTTAAAAAATATTCATTTTTCACAAAATGGCGGGCAGTCAAAGTTAATGGTTCGATTTTAACGAAAAAAACGGCCGTTTTTTGGTTATAAAACGGCCATTTTTCTAGAAAAAAAAAATCGAACGATTAAAGACTACATTTTTATGTATTAAATAAGCCTGCAAAATTTCAAGAAGATCGGTTCATTAGTGTTCGAGTATTCTTGGTTACCGACTTCAGAAATGCCATTTAGAGAAAAACGCGTTTAAACTTTCAATTTCAGTTTACACGAAGAAAATATTTTTTTTTGTAAACTTACATAGAGTCATCTATTCCGGGCCCATACAGAAGTATGGGCCCGGATACTTATACTTCAAAAAAATGCAATAAAAAAAATCGATTTTTTCAAAATCGCAAGTGGGGGTAACCCCTTAAATGTGGCGAGAGGGGGGGGGGCAACTCACTTTAAAACTTGATATTTCGCAAATGGAGTTTCAAAATGAAAAATAGTACGTGGAACCTTAATACAATTTCAGAAGACCTGTCCAATGAGCCCTTACTCGATGGGGTAAGGGTACGAAAACAATTTGCCTCCACTTTTCATATAAAAGAAAAACACTAGAAAACTTTTCAGTTCGAGATTTTGGTACATATTGATTGGGATCCCCATCCCAAGCATCGTCTCGCAAAATTTCATGCACGCAGGAGTAAAACTCTAGAAACTGTGAGGTTGCGACGGATGGACGGACGGATATGACTAACAAGGAAAGGTTGCGAGGTCGATCTCTCCGATTTCGATGAAATTTGGCATGCTTGTAAAATGGGTAAAAATAGGCGACATGTATTTTTCATATCTGCGGAACCCGATTTTTAAGGGGTGAAACGCACTCTCGAAAATGGGGATGTTTTTCGTTTTTCGTCGATAACGTTATCGTTCTCATCTCCAATGTATAGTACACGAAAAAATAAACATTGTTGCAAATTGAATTTTTTTCAGATCTCGTACCATTAAAACGTTATCGACGAAAAACGAAAAACACCCCTATTTTCGAGGGTGCGTTTTAGCCCCCAAAAATCGGGTTCCGCAGAGATAAAAAAAATACGTGTCGCCTATTTTTACCCATTCTACAAGCATGCCAAATTTCATCGAAATTGGAGAGATAGACCTCCCAACCTTTCCTTGTAAGTTATGAGAACCCTTGCTTGACTAAGAAGTTGTGAGGATCCTTGCTTGAAAGGAGACCCTAAAAACTGACTCTCGTTAGATAAGGCGCCTCCATAAGCCATTCGACTTTAATCTTAGGGGCTTACACCCGGAAAAAATGTTTGAAAACATCGATTTTTTGTTTTCGTCGTGTTCTCAAAATATAACATTTCGAAAACATTATCTGAAAATTTTAAGTCGGTCCGATTAAAATTCAGGGAGTTATGAGCGTTACATGTAGATTCCGCAAAACCGGCGAAGTTTGAACGCATTTTTCTCAGAATGATTTTTTTAAATCGCTGACCGCGATATCTCTACAAGCGCTGCGGTGATCGACTTCAAGTTTTACAAGCTTCCTTTAAATATCAAAAAGCAGTGCTTGAACGAGGGGTTTTTTTCGATGCAAATTTTTTATCAACCTAAATAGAGCGTTTTTACACCGAAAATCGATTCTTTCACTTTGAACTGCGGCAATTTTTAAAAAGAAGCAATATTCAATTGAATCCCTTGTCCAAGCACTAGATCATTTCATGCAAAAACGAAATGCGGTTGATTTTTTGGTTTCGGATTATTTATTTCCGAGCAGCAGCGGTCGCCACAAAGAACGTTTTTCCAACAGAGGCCTGCAGTAACCATTGTATCTACCACATTTATTAATACTTATCAATACAAAAATTGCAAGAGATACTTGACACCATCCTCTGTGATGTAAAAAAAAAATCAAACCTGCCCACGATTTCCCAAAAAATTTTCTTTTTTTTCCGGCCATAAGCTAGGTGTAACCCGTTAAGGGGGGAGCTACTTGTGGGCAAGGAATGTTTTTTCTGATATTCATGATTTTCTTTAAGGCAAGATTTCTTCACCATTTTTGAGCCCCAGGTTTCGTTACTACTTTTGGCTGCTGCAAGGTATTTTTTTAATTAATCTTTCAAAATGGTGGAGGTATGGCACGTTGTCCTGAACTGCATTTTCAAAACTGGCGTGACGTATAGCTGAAAAACTCATCGACCATTCTAATGAAATTTGGTATGAATCTTTCTAACCTTAATGTCTGAAACATGACCCTAAATGTTATAGAAAAATTTAATAAAGGATTTTTCAATTGCAAAGTGTAGCCACCTTTGGGGTCAATTCAATCTTTTTGTTTCGAAGCTTACCCTTTCATCGATTTTCAGCATTGCTCACTTTTTCTTGGTTCATATTCTGCGCATGAGTGTTAATGAAAGAGAAACCTTTGATGGCTTTTTTTCAGATTAATCCCGTCGATGCTAAGTGTCACGACATCTGACCGAATCCGCCGCAACCCGTTCACAACCGTGCCATATCTCCGCCATTTCTAAACATCAATAAAAAATATCACGTAACAGCCAAAAGTAGTAATAAAACAAACCCTGAGTCTCAAAAATATTGAAGAAATCTTTCCTTTGTAAAAAATCAGCAAAATCAGGAATTTTTCCCTCGACTAAAGATATATACCCCCTTAAGAGTATTCTACCCCAAGTAACTGTTTGGAAGACGTTCGATCGGCTCGACCAAAATGGAAGACACGTCGGATCGGTTGCAACATCTGTACAGGCCAATTCTCCAAAGTTCCCCCCGTCTTAAGCAAACACTGGGGCGAGAAAAAAAACACTCAACGTTTATCAACACTAGGTATCCCTATCCGTGCAAAAAGATTTTCTCCTCGATAATAAAGGGTCGAAGTTTCGTCCAATGTTTCTTGTTTGTTTCCCTGGGAAGGTGAGTTTAGTACTCGGCTGGGGCTGAATTAGGAAACGAAGCACGCGGCGACGAGAGACAGGGAGAAAAAAAATAGTTTCTTATCGTTCGCCCTGGCAAGTGGGAGCTTACGACCTCCCTGGGACACCCACCCATACACGAGACGTTCCTAAAGTATCCAAATCCACCAGCAACCATCGTTGTCTCGCCCGGAGAAGACAGTTGTGAAAAAAAAGTCACGAAAACGCGGGAGCATTATGGAGGTGAGATTCCGCGAGGCTGGACCAAACTTCTTGAGTTCCCTCGCGTCGTTCGTCCTATCGGGGATAGCGGGTGTTGGCGCGGCAGGGCCAGAGGGCGTCAGGGTCGAAATACGTCTAAAAAGAAAATCCCTTGATCCCCGGAGGGAAAGACGAAAACGAGAGTCGCTCGTCCGATGCTGCGGCTGTCTGCTTTCGTTAAGAGAAAAACGCTCGACTAATACAGAAGCTTCGACCCGAGTCCTTCTCCAATGTGTCCGGGATTGAGCGCTGGCCGACATACAGTAAGAAGAAATGTCCACCAGTTGAAATTAAACGTCATCGACGTTGACAAGAAGGCTTGACTTTTTTGACACTACTGATAAAAAAGATTTATTTAAGTCAACTGAATGTTGATAATAATCTTTTATTTTATTCTGATATTTCAGCAATTTCTTTCGAACATATTTATTTATTTAAATTACGATACATCTAAGGCCTTAGGCCACAGTAACGGGTATAAAATCAGGTGCGAATTTAATAATTTTTTTTTCGTATGAAAAAGTGATTTACTCATAAAATTAATTACACATCTATTTAGCATGAAGATCAAGCTGTTGGAACTTTTTTTTTCGATGTACAAAATGGTCGACTGCTCGAAACTTCTCGAAACAGTTTTTTTCCAATTGGCGTGACAAATAACTTTAACAATTTTCACTCGATTTATTTCAAATGTAAAATTTATGTTCCTAATTGCATTTCGCAGAGAAGTACGTACGGAATTTCTGATTAATCGAAAACTTTTCATTTTATGAGCAGTTTATGAGTAATCATTACGAAATTTTTCACTGAAAATTCATTTCTTAAGTTCAGATACCTACAACTTTTGAATAAAATAATATTTTTTAAATTCCTTACGTACTTCTCGAGGTATTCTAATGTAGATTGACGAGAATTTTTGTTTTTTGTTCTAGGTAAAAAATTGTTGATGGTAAATGTCACGCCGCGGAGCGCCTACAAAAAAGATAGTAAAATAAAATAGTAGTAGTTTTGTACATCGAAAAAAAAAATATATATATGTCTTTTCTAACAGCTTGATATTCATACTAAATAGATGTGTAATTAATTTTATGAGTGAATCACTTTTTCATACGAAAAAAAAGTTGTTAAATTCGCACATTTTATACCCGTTACTGTGGCCTAAGGCCTTAACACCGTTGAGTAATAAAAAATGTGCATGCTTCTAGTAACTTTGATATTTGGTATTATTTCTTCAATAAAGTACTTAGTTGTATAGAGTTATCTGTTTAGATTTTTTTATTAAGGAGTTATGTCTAGCTGTAAACTTCGAAAAATCACTGTCCTCAAAAACGATATATTTTGACAATATATCAGTTTATAAATGTTCCCAGTTTATAAATTTCAAGATGATCGGATTGAAATTGGCGGATTTTTAAGCTGTTATGTTGACGCCCGTCGGAACGCTCGGAGCGTCGTTCGAAACTTTAAACGTTTTTTTTCTCGAAAGTACTTTTTCAAAGTCAGTGAGGAAAATATCTCAAAAACGACTGCATCGATCTTTCTGTAATTTATTAGGGCTCTGTCTAGATCTAAGAATATAGTATTTGATCAAAGGATTTTCTTTTTCCAATATATACTTTCGATTTGATGAACGAAAAAAGCCCTTTTTGCAAAAAAAAAAACAAGACGTTTACTTTGAACACGGGCCATTTTTTTCAATTTGATATTTTGGAAATTTCTTTGATTAATCATAGGATAAATTCATATACAAACGACATGTGTTTGGTGTTTTGATATTAAATAACCTGGTTCAGGAGGGCATTGCTCACCGCAAAATACGTTTTCGAGAGGTGCTTCCCGGGCATTGGCTGTATATCGAATATGATTGAATATTATTACACAAAAAAATTACAGTGTGTTCTTCAGATGATACTTTTTCAAATACCTAATTTTCTCAGTAAATTTATCACCACGATTTTCTATTAAAAAATCCCAAAAGGGAGCTGTTTTCGACTGTTACAACTAGGCATAACCCGTCAGCTAGCAAACTCATAGACGTAGTAGTTTGCTATGTGGCCGCCGTGTGGCTCGGGGTCCGAGGCTTCTCCCGCCAGCCACTTGTACTCTGAGCCAGCGTATGAACGAGTCCGCGAATAGAAACGTATCGACGCAGCACAAATTTTACTGCACAGAATTATTGATCTCGCGATACCCACGCGAGAGGATCATCCTCTCGTACATACCGAAATGGGGATAATAAAAATCTTTATAAATAATTTTGCACCATTAAGGATTATTAACACCCCCAATAAATATGTATTTTATATGAGAAAAAACGGTAAATTTGCTGGTCACAAATTAAAATACTATACATTCAAATACAATTTTTGTTAGTTCGAAATACTAATATATCAAAATCTTTATAAATAATTTTGCACCATTGAGGATTGTTAACACCCCCAATAAATATGTATTTTATATGAGAAAAAACGGTAAATTTGCTGGTCACAAATTAAAATACTATTAATTCAAATACAATTTTTATTTCTTCGAAATACTAATATATTTAAATTTCAGACATTTTTACTATATGCCAATAAATATACTTTTCATCCGAATCTAAAATATCTCTTATCCGCTCAAATCAATAATGTACGTTGATCAAGTACGTATATATTGAATTTTCCACAACAAATCCTCGAAAAAAAACAACGAAAAGTTGAAGCAAATTGAATCGTAGTGGCTACCAGGTAAAAAAAATCATCTGACTCAAATAGATCCTAGCTAAATAAAAATCTTTTTTGCATCAGTATTTCCTATGTTGCTTTCAGCTATTTCCCGTCTCACAGCAAATTCCAAAAGTCTCGCGAACGACCACGTACTATCGAGTCACCTATTGCGCGTCTTTCATCCACGTGAAAATATTTTTCCCATGGATTACGAAGCTTACGAAGCATTTTCTCTAATCCTCAGATATAATCAGCTCGACGATAGCCGAAGGATGAAAGCCTTCATTTTTTCTCATCCTTTCACTGGCGCGCTCCGCCACATCCGTTCGTGTACTTCATTTTTTTCCTCGGGATAATCTCAGCTATATGCGAGGATTAAAGGCGGACGTGGAAGGGCCTCATAAAACCATCATTTTTTTCCTTCCCTTCGCATCCGAATGATCGCTTTACTTCGTTGCAAATTTGACGTTGAACTTGCGTTTTTTCGTCTTTTTGTTTCTCGCTGTCAAATCAATACGAACGTCGTGCGACTTACCTCATTTTCGAGACTACCGTTGGCGTGAAGTCCAACTGACGGAAGCCCAACTCCTGCGAGGTCACATCTGCGACGCTGCTGTATCGAACCTGCGTGCAGGACGGTGTCTGTATATCTGAAAATAGGAAAAAGGAAAGAATTAACAAATGGATCAATCAATGTCTTGGATTATTGGCATTCTAACTAATGCTGCCGTTCAATCGAATCTTGGGTCATTTTGGAAATTTTTATTACAAAGGAACAGTCTTGGTTAATTTTTTGAAGACTAGTGCAGCACGTTGCAAAAAAAGATTTATCTATATTATTTAATAATATTAGAAAGATAATTATAAAATATTATCCTTTTCTGGCTGTCATCTCCCTTGCCCTAGAGACTATTTGAATGTAGATTACAACCTACAGACTCTCTAGAAGCTATTCTTATTATACTTCTTAATGGTATTTAATTATATTAGTGGAGGCGATAGTATTAAAATATTATTTTGTTTTACGTCGTTATATATGAATAAATACATGTTTTTCGTTTCTTTTCTTGTTCTCTATTTTGAGGATATTTTAGAAGATATTTGAGAAACAGAGAGGGGTTGAGGGAGAACGAGAAATTCTTTTAATATTTTGGAGAGAGAAAGAGAAATAATTCTACACTAGGAGAATTAAGGCGATCCTCTAGTTTCTCGGGTCGAAAAAATCGATTTTTTTTTTCATAAATCACATCTACAACATGTGTAGAAAATGTGTGCCAAAGGATTTTTCGATATTCGAAGTGGTTCGCAAGTTACGGCCCTGGAACGGAGCAGGTATACGGAGCAGGTATACTTTCAAACGCGTTTTTCTCGAAACACCATTTTTCGAAACGGCGACCACGATATTTCAGAAACTACTGCACCGATCTTGTTCAAATTTATACAGCCTCTTTAATAGGTTATAAGCCAGCGATTGAACTAGGATTATCATGATTGCTTCGATAGTTTTTTTTGTACGAGCGAAAAACTTAAGAAAAAATGAGTAAAAAATAGAATGTAATTTTTAAAAGTGTAGTAAAAAGTCAATTTTTGTAATTTAGAATTCACTCTAGTTCAATCGCTAGTCTTAAATATGAAGATTAAAATGCCGTTTGATTTTTTGATTTCAGATAAGCAGAACAGCCGCAATCTTGGTCACCGTCAAGCACCTCTTTTACTTGATGTCTTCCTGTCGGCCACTATAACATTTATTCTATTATATATTTGACTTCAAAAAATTTGTAAAGTTTATTTAAATGTTAATAATGATTATGCAAAAACAATGAGATTGATTATTTCGATGCTTTGCCCGTAAAAAATTATTGAAAAAGCCGTAAAAAAACAGCCGAGAAACTAGAGGACCGCGTTAATTCTGAACGCTTTTCAATGTGTTAAAAATGTTCCATTTATTCATCATTTTTACTTTATAATCACCAAGATTTTATATTCTTATCAAAGTAGACTTATTAAACGATATATTAGGTAGGAACATTATCGATTATAATAAAAACTTTTCAGTATCATTTCAGCGTAGCAGAATAAATTTTCTGCGTAAATGACAAAAAAAATCTAATTAATATTAAAAGTGTCCAGAATGAATTCCGCTAATGTGCGTGTTTATATATATATATATATATATATATATATATATATATATATATATATATATATATATATATATATATATATATCGCTGTCTCTCACAAATTGCGAAATATTCTTGCATATCGATCAGCCTTTCCTCTTTGGGCAGAATCGTCCATCACCGTAGTCGAGGATTATGGAGATCGAGCGAAATAACAACAGTGGAAAAAGGAAACTGCACGGAAATAGCACGTGAAGAAATCAATACTCGTCGCTATGTTACCATGAATAAATATTTATGTGTGTATATGCACGCACACATTTATATATATTAATATTAGGTATACCTATATGTATCGATAAATGATTTTAAACGCGTTATATCTATATAACTTCGGCTATTAGCATATCTGACTCTTTCAAGGACGGATGAAAAACGTTTGTCCCAATTTTGCAGCCAGAAATGTCCCTGAAGTCCGATGTCTTCAAAATAATCTTTTCCCGTATATATATATATGTATATATATCCCGTATATATATAGTGGACTCAGTGCAAACGAGGGAAAAAAGAGCTAGTGGGACGAAAGTACGGAAGAAAATGGTGAAAAAAACGTCGAGCCGCGAGTTCTGTTTGAGATCGATCGTAAAATTTATCATTACTTCTCCCCCCCCCCCTTATACGTCGTTTCTTCGGAGTTCGATATTACTATTATTATTATTTTCAATTCCAGATCACACACGCGTCGAGTGCCCTCGCGATACTGGCGAGAGGAAAAATAAATAAAATTGTATGCGCAAATATCGCGCACTGGGGGAGTACAAAACGCGAAATGAAACAGAATATGGGAAAGGGAAGCTGGTTGTGAGTCGAGCTTGCGAGACGGTACACTCCTGCGCTTTCGCAGGATAATTTTCGTTCGGGCAAAAGTCACACAGTTGAACGTCTCTTAGGTGGAAAATGTTTCTAACATCGCGCGAGAGAATTTCTGTGGTACGGCGCAGGCAGGAAAGTGGATGAAAAGCAAAGTTTCCCAGTCGGGAAATGCGTTCCTCGAATAAACATACGAAGGAAAGATGAACATGAAGACATGGAGAGAGAGAGAGGAGAGAGAGAGAGAGAGAGAGAGAGGGAGAGAGAGAGAGAGAGAGAGAGAGAGGGAGAGAGAGAGAGAGAGAGAGAGAGAAATGCACTGCAACATGAAGACATTGCAGTAGCAAGTCAACACGCACCTCCACACTGAGCAAACGTAAACTTGCGTCAACCACAAGTACGCGAAGCTCTGGCGGAGCTTTCGTACTTTGTTGCTTCGTGATTCCATTAAAAAGTCACGTTGCATCCGGGGCTTGGCTGCGCCTCTTCCTTCGTAATAACAGGCGCGAGACCGGAGCGCAAGCAGCGTAATAATGTTTTATGCATCGATACGAACACGAAACGCGGGCGTGCAAAAAATTCATTCGACTGCAAGATTGCTCGTTTAGGATGAGACAGCGATTTTATGCCCAATTGCTCGTTAGTAAATCTCGAGTGGGTATTCCGTCTGATGTGTATGTATATATATATATATTAGGGTGATTCGTTTCAGGGTAACTTTTTTTTCTGACCCATCGTGCCCGAAAACCTTTAGTTGGTACCCAAAAACGAAGTTTCGTGAAAGGGGGGTGTTGTCAAAAAATACTTGGAGGTCGCGAATCAAAATTGAAGGTTTCCCATTTGATTAACATTGAAAAAAATGTTTTTCTCATTATTAGTGTTACCATTCCGCGAATTTTGATATCGCGATATTTTCCAAGTGGGTTCTCATAGGAAATATGATACTTTACAATAAAGTTCATTGAGCTATGTCCGTAAATTCAACCGTTTCAGCGGTATCATTATTTCAAGTGAATATTGTATGAAAATATCTATTCAAACGGCTGTAACGCCTAAGCTATTAGATATATCGAAAAAAATTCAAATGAGAATTATGTAGAGAAAGTAATTTGCTACAAAAAAGTCTTATAAGCCGAGCCCGTAAATTCAACTCTTTCTCAGCTATAGGTGGATGAAGTAAATGAAGTATAGATTTATTTTGTTTAAAAAGAATCTATTTATTTTACTTCATCCACCTATAGCTGAGAAAGAGTTGAATTTTCGGGCTCGGCTTATAAGACTTTTTTGTAGAAAATTACTTTCTCTACAAAGTTCTCATCTGAATTTTTTTCGATATATCTAATAGCTTAGGCGTTACAGCCGTTTGAATAGATATTTTGCACAGTATTCACTTGAAATAATGATGACGCTGAACCGGTTGAATTTACGGCCATGGCTCAATGAACTTTATTGTGGAGTATCATATTTCCTATGAGAACCCACTTGGAAAATATCGCGATATCAAAATTCGCGGAATGGTAACACTAATAATGAGAAAAACATTTTTTTCAATGTTAATCAAATGGGAAACCTTCAATTTTGATTCGCGACCTCTAAATATTTTTTGGCAACACCCCCCTTTCACGAAAGTTCGTTTTTGGGTACCAACTAAAGGTTTTCGGGGTCACAATGGTCACGGGGTCACAATGGATCACAATGGATCAAAAAAAAAAGTTGCCCTGAAACGAATCACCCTAATATATATATATATATATATATATATATATATATATATATATATATATATATATATATATATATATATATATATATATATATATATATATATATGTATATGTATATGTATGTATATGTATATATATATAAACTTCGCGATGAAATGTTTTCCTCAAATATGTACACTTCATTTACGTAAAACTTAGATGGGAAAAAATCATTTTGCAAAGTATATCAAGTTAATTGCAGGATTATTTTATTGTTATTATTAGCATTGTAAATATTTATCAGTTGCAATTTTGTTATTGCTATTACTATTAATTATATTATTATTGTTATCAAGTATATAAATTGTGAACCAATTAATGCCCGTTCGGGAATTCCTTGCGGTGGAACTGGTTACGTAGCAGGTAGTGGATTGGTGGGAGTTTTAGGAAGATATGGTACTTCGAATTGGAGGTGCCTCCGTATGAAGATAGAGTTCTTAACGTGTCGAGGCATAAAATAATAAATGGTAGAAAGTATGGAGTTATAAACGTTTTAATAAGGAGGTATAAAAATTGTAAAAAATATTAATGTATAAGAATGAAATCTAACAAGGGAATATGAGAAATGAATTACTGTCGAAATGAAGAAATGGAGAGAAGGATATATTAAAAACATGGTGGTTAAGGAGATGAAGGAAAAAAGCCGAACTTTTACGGTCTGTAAAAATTATTTGAACAGAACCATGCGACGTGTTTGAGGAAGGTGAGTAGGAGCCGCGGTCTTGCATATACCAGGTGTAGAAGTATTAAGGGAGGCTTTGTCCTTGAAATTTTCGAAAAATCAATTTGAGCTCAACATGAGCAGCTAGAAGAAGAGGAGGGATGCCTCTATGGACCAGGCATTGCTGATTAGCGGTAATTATAAACACATTTATGTAAACACATTACAAAACTTTAAACGCGTTTTTCTCGAAAACACGTTTTTAAAAATGGCTGATATTCTCCTGACCGCTGTAATTAACATATCGACCTGAAATTTGGAGAGCATACTCAGAAAATATGTCTTCACGGAATGACGGATCGTTTTTTCGATAGATACATTTTTGCATTTATTATTTATCTTTTTATGCGAAAAAAAACGCAAAAATTCGATTTTTTTTTAATTGCCGCCATTTTCCGAAATTTGTACTAAACGAAAAACCCATCCGTCATTCCATGACCAAAGGGTCACAGATTGATAATATGCTTTGAATTTGTGTTTCAGATCAACAAAGAGGGGGCAGTGATGTCAGCCGTTTACCTCCCGCGATTTGAGGACCTGTTTTCGCGGAGCTGCAACGGCCGCCATTTTGGTTTTTTTTTTCAAAAAAAAAATTTTAAACGTTCTGTATATCATGAATAAAAGCAAGAGAAAAACCGCACTCAAAAAGCTCTACTCGTTTCCTTTAAAAAAAATAAAATGTAAACACCTGAAATATGGCACTCCAAGGACAAAGTCTCCGTTAAACCGGAATTTCCCTATAGATGGTGCTAGCCGTCAGTTTAGGGACCGTAAGACCGCTTCTGCAGCGCAATCATCTCCCTCTAACAGCAGACGAAGATTTTCAACACACTACAACCCAAGTTCCCTGTACCGGTATATTTTTCTATTACCTTAAACCTGTCGAGTTTTGTGCCTACGAACTACGATTTGCGGACAGCATTGGTTTTCTGTTATCATTTGAAGAAAATTGCTGCCGAATCGCATCGAATGCTTGTCGAAGCTTACGGTGAACATGATCTTGGTAAAACACAGTGTTTCGAGTGGTTCAAAAAATTCAAAAGTGGTTATTTTGACGTGAGAAACGAAGAGCGTGGGAAACCACCGAAAAAGTTCGCAGGCAACAAATTGCAAGCCTTATTGGATGAAGATGATACTCAAAGTCAACGAGAACTCGGGGATCAATTGAGTTCGACGCAGAAAGCCATCTCCATTCGTTTGGAAGACCGGAATATGGAAAAAGGCAACACAAAGTCATTTTGCTCCATGATAATGCTCCATCACACACAGCAAAACGGGTCAGGGAAACGATCGAGGCGTTCAGTTGGGAAATACTAGCGCATGCGGCTTATTCTCCAGACTTGGCTCCGCCCGATTATCATCTATTCGCATCAATGGAACACGCTCTCGCTAAACAACGCTTCAATTCGTATGAAAATGTACGAAAATGGCTCGACAACTGGTTCGCTTCAAAAGAACTGTTTCTTTGGCGTGGCATTCATAAACTGCCGGAGAGTTGGGAAAAATGTATAAATAGCAATGGAGATTATTCCGAATAAAATATTTTTCATCATTTTCAAACAACAAACGTGTAATTTTTACAAAAAATCTGGTTTAATGCTTCTACACCTGGTTGGTCTTGAAACGACGGGCGTATTTGATAGGCGGCGAGTGGGCCGCTTAGTGTCCAAGCTTTTTTTTCTCATTGTCGCCACCGTGTGTCACTGTGATCGGGGAGTGTCATGAGACTAACCTAAACCGATCATAAAATGGTTCGTCGATGGAGGTATGTGCGTATAACCGTTTAAAATCGTCACGCGTATAAAAAAAGTTGGATATGCGTAAATAACTGTTATTGACAATTTAATTTGGTAACAATTCAGCTCAACTACCATCGCAATATAAAGAACAAAATTTCAATCATTTTTATCGTAGTCACTTGGGTTTTGCACGCGGTTAATATAGGTTTGGTTATATTTTCAAACATGTATGTATTAATTTGTTAATTTTAGTATGCAAATACATACTTTTTCGTTTACTTTCCGCGTAATGGATGTTTCTTACAAAAAAAGAAACAAGAACCCGTATACCGAGACATTACAGTCTAAAGTGCACGCGCTGCATGCAAGACAGAGACATGATATTGCTGTCTTCTTCGCACACGACACCCCCTTTCCTATGCGCACCATGCGGCCGAAAATTGTAGCAAAAACTGGACGCTAACAAGAAACATCACTTTGGTGTCCGCCTCTGATTTTGTTGAAACTTTTTTATGTGCAAGAGTATCAAAAAGTAGAAGAAACGTATTTTTTTATCGACGGAAAAACGGTTTCAAGGGGAGAAACGCACTCTCGAAAATTGGGGTGTTTTACGTTTTTCGTCGATAACGTTATTGTTCTCATCTCCAATGCATAGTACACAAAAAAATAAACATTGTTGCAATTCGAAATTTTTTTATATCTCGTACCGTTAAAACGTTATCGACGAAAAACGAAAAAAAATCCCCATTTTTTAGGGTGCATTTCACCCCTTAAAACCGTTTTTCCGCTGAAAAAATACGTGTCTCTTAGTTTTTGATAAAAAAGTTACCACGTAAAAAAGTTTCAACAAAATCGGAGGAGGACACCAGTGATGTTCCTTGTAAGTCAACTTTCCCCCACTACCCCCACTTTCAAGACCTGTATGTAAGACCGCGGTAGGAGCAAAGAACATATATTACATAGAAGCACAGCCCTTATGCAAGCGTTGCCATGATTTTAGTCCAGTAAAAGAGACGAAAAGTCAGCACTATCAGGGTAGAACTGGAATTTTTGACTGAAGTTAGATGGTTGCATGCTGAAGGTAACCCTAATGAAATTTTGCCCATCAACTCGCCCTAACCCAAAGCAATAGTGGTTGAAAACTTAAAAATCGCTGTATCTCGATAATTAATAGCCCGATTAAAAAATGTTTCGAACAAAAGTTGTTTGGAATAATAAAATATGTATAAAGTTTTCTAACGTTCACCCCCCTATCTTTGAAAATAGCGGCACAAAAATGCGAGAGCACCACTGACCCAGACAAGGGCGCAGCGATATGTCTACTCGGTACGAGATATTAAAAACTTTCAAATTGCGATAATGTTTATTTTGTGTGTACTATACATTGGAGATGAGAAAGACAACGTTATCGACAAAAAACGAAAAACACCCCTATTTTCGAGGGTGCCTTTCACCCCTTAACGGGTTACCCCCACTTGTAGCGCAAAAAAGGCCTTTTTCATGAATTTTTTTAAAGAAAACTACAAAACTTTTTTAATCGATCAATATACCATCTTAAAGAACACATCTTGAAGAACTTTCAGTAATTTTTTTATTGAAAAATATTACATTGTTTAGTGGCAAATGGCCGTCAATGAAATAATGTTTTTATATACACGGTTTGCGGTGACCAACATTGCGGCGAAGTGGATCATCTGAAAAAAAATGCGGATGGATTTGGTCAAATATAAGTATAAACTAGTCTTTAATCGAAGGATTTTAATAAATATTCATTTTTCACAAAATGGCGGACAGTCAAAGTTAATGGGTCGATTTTAACGAAAAAAACGGCTGTTTTTGGCTACAAAACGGCCATTTTTTTCGAAAAAAAAAATCGAACGATTAAAGACTACATTTTTATGTATTAAATAAGCCTGCAAAATTTCAAGAAGATCGGTTCATTAGTGTTCGAGTAATCTTGGTCACCGACTTCAGAAATGCCATTTTGAGAAAAACGCGTTTAAAGTTTCAATTTCAGTTTACACGAAGAAAATATTTATTTTTTTTGTAAACTTACATAGAGTCATCTATTCCGGGCCCATACAGAAGTATGGGCCCGGATACTTATACTTCAAAAAATGCAATAAAAAAAATCGATTTTTTCAAAATCGCAAGTGGGGGTAACCCCTTAAAACCGTTTTTCTGCCGATAAAAAAATACGCGTCTCTTAGTTTTTGATACTCTTCCACATGAAAACTTTTCAACAAAATCGGAGGGAGACACCAACGTGATGTTCCTTAGTTATGACCCAAGCCACCTAAAACGCTGCCGTATCTATGTGCATGAACATGTCCGAAGAATATATGTCCTTTGATTGTGGGTGACAAACCGATACGTCGCCGCGCAGTCTACCAGCGAAAATATGTACCACATTTTCTGTGCCAAATATTAACACGGGACCTGTGCTTCCAAGTAATATATATTCTTTGGTAGGATTCACGGTCTGTAATCTCGTACGTGGCAGCTGGTTCGCAGACTGTGAACAGCGAAATGTGATGTCAAATGCCTCTCTTTTGTGACTCGAGGCCGGGGTTTTATACCCGCCACGGTCGCCAGCGCTTACGGGAAAGTATTCGCCCAACGCCGCCCATCGGCCAGCGCGCGAACCACCGCAGGCTCGGGCTGGGTCGGTTAGGAAGGGAGGGATTCTCATGGGGTAATACAATTTTTAGTTTCACGAGATGCCGTGGACATGTTTTGGCGCGGCTATGAGACTTCGTCCTAAGCCCTTAGTGTCATAGCACGTGCCGTACATTTCGTTTCTTAAGGGCCCATACCAGTGTGACACTTTCAAAACATGGTTTTTTTTTGCTTTTTTCGACAGTCTATACTTTCAAGAATATCCTGTAAAATTGTCAAGGCCGCATCTCTAATACTCTCCGAATATTCGATCGATAGTTAAATCGTTTTTCTCGAAATGAGATTTTTCAAATTTGCTGACATTGTAACTCAAAGAGCATCTGATTGACTTGAAATTTGAACTGAGTACTCTTGAATATATTTACTCTACAATGACGTAGGATATTTTTGATTGGATGAAAATTGACGATTTGGCATTGAAAAATACGACCAGTTTATAGGCAAGAAAACAGACTTTTTTTTTCATAACTACGCCATTTTGTTAGATTTCGATATTTTTCGAAAATCCCACGTCATTGTACAGGAAATACCTTCCAGTTTAACGACACTTCCTTTTTTTGGTTTCAGCTACTCAAGCGGCCGGAATCATGTCAGCAGTGGAGGCACTTTTTTTGGCGCCTCCGAAGGCAGCGCATAAGTCGCTTGGATCTCAATATTTTTTTATGAAAAAATTATGTAATATAGGTCAAATACAGCCAAATGTTTTCTTAATTTTCCGAAACATTTAATTGAGTACTTATCTTCCAAAAAACTCCCGAAAATCACGCAAATTTTTAGCGTTTACACTGGTATTATTTATTAAATAGCCCCTTAAACAATAATTCACCGTGTTTCGTGAGAGCGCGGGTAGTGTCGGGTAATTTTGCAGGTGGGTGAACGACGGCGCGAGTACGTGTACTTTACGTGGTGGACGCGGAGGTCACGGGGATCAGAGTAAGTATGACCATAATAACAAATTAACCTAAAAACTAATAACACACGGAATAAAAAAGGTGGAGAGACGTCGATAGTAAGGTGCCTCGTGGCATCACCGACGGAGGTACGGCGACGGAGCAGTATCCCGAGGGCACTCGACCGAGGTGGCAGGTGAGTAACCCTTTTGCCAATCCGGGACAAATTAGGGGACAAAATTGACCGTGCTTAAAAGGCGCGGACGACAAAATTTAAAAAATATATATATTTGTAAATAATACTAATAATAATAACAGCAAGGGAACATTGCAACTTGTACATGTATAGGGAGCCCATTTTTCGAAAAAGCATTAAAATGAATTGCAAAGATGAGGTCGTACAAATAAGCATTTCCTAAAGACGTCCTATAGTTTTGACGAGAACATACAATGGTAATACAAAATATTTTTTTTTTTGCAATACGTCCATGATATAGCGAGGTAACTTTTCATTTCTTAAATAGAAAGACATGGTTTTTATTTTTTAGAAAAATAGTTGATTTTGAGAGAAATCCAACGAGAAAAAAATTCTATAGCTCATAAATCAATAAAGTTATGGCACTTTGGAGTTTTTCGGGATTTTAGTTAAAAAAAAATACAATCCTTACTATTTAAAAAATTAAAAGCTACCGCGGTATTTCTGAAACGTGTCTACGAAAAAAACATTTTTTATCACTATCGGATGTTCCCTTCAAAACGATAAATCTTTTGTAGGAAATACTGTTTTGTGCGACCTCATCTTTTCGATTTAGTTTAGAGCTTTTTTGAGACATCCTGAATATAATGATAATGATTGTAATAAAATAACCCTGCAATTGAATATATATATTTTTATACACACAATTATAATAAAAATAATAGTAATAATACTAGCAATAAGAGAACATTGAAATATATACATAGATATTTATTATTAATATTGTCATTACATATATACGTATAAGTTTCAATATTCTATTGTTAGTATTATTACTATTGTTCTATAATGCACACATAAATTATATGTAATTAATATTCATTATATTCATTACTGAGCTCCTTTTGATAATCATTTTTATTATCATCACTACATATGTACACAAATTTAAAAAATCATTATGCAATATGCATCTATATTTAAACAATAAAAAATTGCTATCTCATTGTATTATTATTTAATAATACACCTCAAATACATTCTTCACGCATATTACATCAGTATCGATCCTCATCGATAAATTTGGGCTTCTTACATATACAAGCTCGTCTACCATACAGAGAATAAAAGTGGCTGAGTTATTTAAATTTGTCGATAAATTTTATCGGTGCCGACGCGAGCGACACGAGCGAACTTTCGTTGTCACGAGCAGACACAGCTTCATAAAATATTTCACATCAATCTATGCCGAATACGGCGGAGTTTTTTTTCGGTCCATACAAACGTAAGTACGACTATGGCGAAGAGCCCTTTGGCCTGTGAATTCGCTTTGTCGCGAAAGCCCTCCGACATTCGGCTAATTGTGTCGTTTCATATTCGTTTGATATTCCCGTGCGTTTGTATAAATAATTTTATGGAATTTATTTTGTCAAACGTTGAGTGATCTGTGCAAATTTTGTATTACACTTTTTATCGACGCTATTCGAAAGTCTCGTTCCCCCTGTCGTAAGGACGGAAAGTGCCCGAGGGATTTTAGTGTTGCCAATTTTTCCGAGTGCAACTTGAAATAATCATAGCTCGCCCCGTTGAGAGACTCGGATCGTAAGCAGTTCGAGGATAAATTGCGAGCTGTATTCCACGTGGAGTCGAAATTGCAATGCAAAATGGATTATAGCCATTCGTGAGCGAAGTTTTGCGCTGTACGAAGTTTTGTAAGAAATTGCAGTATTATTTTTCATTGTTTTTTATTGATTGTTATTTTACGATAAATTGGTATTATTATTATTTGTTTTTAATACCTTTTTTGTCTATATATATATCAATAAAATACTTATATATATATATATATATATATATATATATATATATATATATATATATATATATATATATATATAGTCTATGTAAAATACTTATATATATATATGAGAATTATATGAAAATAAGTATAATATATGAGAAATTAAATGCTGGAAAACTCCACTAAATATTGATTTAAAAAAAAGGACCGAATCAAAATGTGAAGGTTGACGCACTCTCTTCCGAGCCACGGTGAGTAGTGGGTGGAGAGTGTCCAACGATGAGTCGGGGATTACCTGAAAAGTTTATGTTTGAGGTATGGATTGGAGGGTAAGGAAGCCCGGCAGTCTTTCTTTGTAGTTGTCTCCGGATGTGGGCCAGGTTCCGAGGATTTTTTTGGCATAGGAGAGGCTTTTTGTGGTAAAAAGAAAAAAAGGAATGGTGAGGTTTTAATGAGAAAAAGATACTGTATTTTAAAATTGAATAAAAAACAAAGGATAATATAATACAAAGATGGAGGTTTTTTGGAGAGGTAGGAGTTTTTTTGGAGCCTTTTTCTCTCCGACACGGGACTGCGTCAAAAGAGAAGAAAGGAATGCGATTTTTCCCTTCTACACCGTACGGCGTAAAAAGAGAAAAAAATGCTATGCTTGGATATGGAGAGGTAACGGGTCTGCGACACTCTCCGACGCGTGCACGAGCTGCGCACGCGCCTGTTTTTTCCAGCAGGATCGTAGCCGGTGGTCAGGTTATATTCCCGACCGAAGCTATCAATGGTTGTGGGAAAGCGCGGAACAGGGCGCCGACCCTCGGGCGCTACGCGAACTATGCGCGACCATCGGTCGTCGCGTGCGGCCGAGGTGGGTCGAGCGCGGTCGCCGGGAGCCGAGTGCGCTGCCGTGTGCCGAGCGCGGCCGACGGGAGCCGAGCGCGCTGCCGTGTGCCGAGCGCGCCATGTGCTCCGCGAAGTTTTTACAATGGCGGTGCCGCGGAACGCCGGGCACCCGTTTAGCTAGCCTATGACACGCGGGTAACCCCGAGCTGTCATAGGCGAGCTGTACAGTCATTTCGTAACTTGTTCGCGAAGTTTTATCGATGCATTCGGTGCGCGTGATTCTTTTTTTCCTCGTTTAGGTAGATTATCGGCGATCGTCGAGGGATTTCGCCCGCGTACCTGGTAAGTGTGCGCGGGCTCGTCGCGTGCGCCGGTAAGTTTTTATACTTCTAATAATTAAAAGAAAAGGAAAAAAAACGTAATAGCGGTAGTGGCGAGGGGACGGGAGGGTTATTTATACGCGTTTTTCTAATACCAAGGGGCAGGGGGCAAGTCATGACTTGATTATTAAGGGGAGAAGGTAAAAGTGACAGCGGGAGGTTAAATACAGAGAGGGGATTTATTTACAGGGAAATAAACCGTGGGGATGAATGTCGGGTGTCGACATGGTCATCTGCGAGGTTTTGATCTTTTCTTGACCCTTCCAGGCGCAGTGGCAGTGTCCGGTGTCTTCGCGAGGACTCTACGCAGAGAGGCAAGCCGATGCGTCCCCAGAGACGTCCCCGGCGAGGACCTGCTTTCCTCGGAGGAAGCCATCGGTCGTCGAAGGATTCGTCGAGGGACTTCGCTGTAGGAGATTTGCCCCGGAGGGCTTGCCGAGGGGATTCGCTGCATACGAGCAGCCATGAACGCATGGTGCTTCGGTG
The DNA here is from genome assembly GCA_944452715.1 of Ophion slaviceki. Lineage (NCBI taxonomy): Eukaryota > Metazoa > Arthropoda > Insecta > Hymenoptera > Ichneumonidae > Ophion > Ophion slaviceki. The sequence goes on from OX101784.1 coordinate 59,860,095, forward strand.
CTCTGATCTTCTCTCGGCCAGAGGGTCGTGCCGGAGGAAATTAGGGGAATAAGGTTCGTAGGGAACGTGCGGACAACAAGGTTTCGTCAAGATCGGCGTTCCGGCCCTCTTAGTTTTTAACCGGTTACGCCTTGCTCATGGCCGGAAAAAAGAGGAATTTTGGTCAATTTTTTCGGGGAAAAAGCGAGCAGGTATTTGAATTTTCGTTTACAATAAAGCGTATGCTTTTAAGCATCTTTCACAATTTTTGTATGAAAAAAATATTTATGACTTTAGTGAAATAGTGATTTTTGTAAAAATGGCTGCAGTTCAAAGTGAAAGTATCGATTTTTAATAAAAAAAACCTCTATTTTCGTTGATGAAAAAACGATGGGTCGAAGAAAAAAATTCTTTCGGCACTGGTTTTTGACATGTAAAAGGAGCTTGTAAAATTTGACGTTGATCAGTGCAGTGATTTTTGAGATATCGTGGTCGCCCGTTTTGAAAAAAGTCAGTTTGAGAAAAACGCGTTTAAAGTTCGCCGATTTGCAGAAGCCACCTACTAACTCCCTATAAAGTCCCTCAATTTTGAACGGGACGACTTGAAATTCTCAAAGAATAATTTTGAAATGTTATATTTTGAGAATCATTCGAAGACCAAAAATCTATATTTTCAAAAACTTTAACTAGGCATCAAAAACATTTAAAGACCGACTTCGCTTTCAAAATGGAAAACTCTATTTTTAAAACTCTTTTCTTACTTTTCTTTTAAACGAAACTAATGACCTAGGGCGAACTTGGAACGACCTTGGAACACAAAACAATTCATGAAACGGAAATTTGCTCGAGGTGAGTATTGAACGTTTAATATTATGCACGATGACAAATCAATAAATTATATAAAATGAATTACTTTTAATGTTCCCCATTAATCGCATACAATTTTTTTCTACGATTTTTTAATGAACATCATTGAAAGATGAAGTTATCGTTAAAAAATTGTAGTAATAAATGTTATGCGATAAGTGGGGAACATTAAAATTAATGAATTCCATATAATTTAGTTCTTTATGTATATTCGGGCATGGTGTTCAACTTAAAATGTTAATTTGCTTCCAAAAATATCCCGTTTATCACTCGTCGCGAGCGAATTTCCGTTTTATGAATTTTCTGTATGTCAAGATCATCACAGGTCATTTGTTTTGTTTGCGAAAATGTGAAAGAGAGGCTTTAAAAAGTTATAATCACTTTCCTAATGTGCATATGTATGTATGTACATTACTAAAATGAATTAGAAATAAATAATAATAAAATATAATATATAATAAAATGACAATAATAAAATCTGCATTAATAAAATTAAAAAAAAAAAAAACAATAATAAAATAATATTGCAAATTATTTTATAACTTTCTTCTTCACATCCCGCGATTTAGGAAAATAAAGTTCGCGGTCCTTCGAGTGTTTTCCGAGACGATGAAAATGATCGAAATCAGGAAGAGTGACGGGGGGTGGAAGGACGGTAGATTTATGCACACCCTCTCATATACACATTCGAGTCTATATAATATTCATGCTTCGATATTGCATCTTGAGTGGGGACCATTAAGGATAGCTCGTTGTCTTGGCTCCAGATGTCGTGGTTGGGCTTTCCCTACTCACGTTCTCCTGCCCTGCTCTATGCGGTCTCGCAATAGTTTCTTGTATTGTTCCTTCTCTCTCTCTCTCTCTCTCTCTCTCTCTCTCTCTCTCTCTCTCTCTCTCTCTCTCTCTCTCTCTCTTTCTCTCTCTCTCTCTCGCCTTCTCGCTCTCTCGCCTTCTCGCTCTCTCGCAAATTGTTCTCGCTGGACGTGCAACGGGCGTTATTCGCTCGCTCTGCATATTACCTCCAACGCTCGCAGTACTCGAGCAATAACGCGAATATAGTGCCGGTTTCGGAGCTAAAACGCAAATACATTGCTTTGTACGAAATAGCACGAGGCCAGAGAGAGAGAGAGAGAGAGAGGGGGGGGGGGGGATTGATCGATTCGTAATGTTTATTATGCTCTGGTGAACTGTCGGGAAAATGTAAAGGTACAAATGAAATAAGAAAAAATAAGAACGAATTAAAAATAAAAATTTGACATAAAATAAAAATATCAGAAAACTAATAAATTGAGAAATTAAATATTTCACATAAAATAAACATATAAAAAATTCAAAAAATAAGGACTTGATATAAAACAAGAATAAACACTATCAGATGCGATGAAACAGAACATAAAAACATAAAAATTTATTACAAAACACCAAATTCACTCAAACGAAAACAAAAACATAATCCTAAAATAAACTTAACGAACTAACAAAACAAGATAAGTAGAAAATGTCAAACAAAAATTCGTGATTTTTTTTATCGAAGATGTGTAACAACAGAAGCTTTAAGGCGCAATAAAGTAGATAGAATAAATGAGAAATAATTCGAAATAGAAAAAAGAAATTAAAGAAAAGAGAGAGAAAATAACCTCATTATCCATACCTATGCGAATATTGGACCCTAAACGAAATAAACTAACGACCATTGTGCGAGTAAAACACTCCCATATATATTTTTAACGCTTTTATACTTCACCGCCCTAACACCCTACCCTCGGGCGAGACCGTTGTTTAATCGAGGGTAATAAACACATGTACGTTGCTTCGTACTGCCAGCCGAACCGCTCGCGCCCTATTGAAATGAAAAAGTGATTAAAACCGGCTTCGATAAAAAGTTCCGGGTCGCGTCGCGACGAGGGATGATCTTCTTTAACGAGACACGCAACGACAATTTCATAAGGTACATCGTTATGTCCTTTTTTGTTATTGCTTTTACAAGTTTCCAATTTTCCATACTATGTTGTTATCATTATCACCGCTATTTTATTATTATTGTTATAACATATCTAAATGAACTATATATATATATTTTATTAAAAATAATAGCAACATCAATAACAATAACAACATATCGTTGCAACTTCTACACATATATAATAATAGTAATGACAATAAAATAATCCTGCAATGAACCTTATTTATATACAGGATGATGCACTAGAATTTATGAGGAACATCACTTGAGTATCCGTTTTCGATTTTGTTAAAACTCATATATGTAATAAAGCATTGATAACTATTAGGCACGGTTATTTTTATTGGTGGAAAAACGTTTTTAAGGCGTTACCCCCACTTGTAGCGCAAAAAAGGCCTTTTTCATGAATTTTTTTAAAGAAAACTACAAAACTTTTTTAATCGATCAATATACCATCTTAAAGAACACATCTTGAAGAACTTTCAGTAATTTTTTTATTGAAAAATATTACATTGTTTAGTGGCAAATGGCCGTCAATGAAATAATGTTTTTATATACACGGTTTGCGGTGACCAACATTGCGGCGAAGTAGATCATCTGAATAAAAAATGCGGATGGATTTAGTCAAATATAAGTATAAACTAGTCTTTAATCGAAGGATTTTGAAAAATATTCATTTTTCACAAAATGGCGGATAGTCAAAGTTCGATTTTAACGAAAAAAAGGCCGTTTTTGGCTATAAAACGGCCATTTTTTTTTTCGAAAAAAAAAAATCGAACGATTAAAGACTACATTTTTATGTATTAAATAAGCCTTCAAAATTTCAAGAAGATCGGTTCATTAGTGTTCGAGTAATCTTGGTCACCGACTTCAGAAAAGCCATTTTGAGAAAAACGCGTTTAAAGTTTCAATTTCAGTTTACACGAAGAAAATATTTTTTTTTTAAACTTACATAGAGTCATCTATCCTGGGCCCATACAGAAGTATGGGCCCGGATACTTATACTTCAAAAAAATGCAATAAAAAAAATCATTTTTTTCAAAATCGCAAGTGGGGTTAACCCCTTAAGGTGGGAAACCACCCGTTAAAGAAAGGCATGTCACCTCTTGATTGATTTTTGAAAATACTTATATCATGGATTTTTCATCGCTTTGCATTAGAAGACTTTTGGTTGTTAGTTCATTTAGATCGGTAGACTGTGTGTGGGTGGAACTGCAAAATCATCCCTTGACACGCCCTTCTTTGAGGGGTGGTTTCCCCCTCTAAAACTGTTTTCCGCCAATAAAATAATACATATGTATTAGTATTTAACGTTTTATCACATATATAAGTTTCAACAAAATCGAAGGCGGACACATCACTTGATGTTCCTAGTTAATCACTCGAAAACACCTACAAATCTTGATTTTCGACGAAAAAGTCAGAGACAAAATTTGAATAGTTCGTCCATTTCTACATTTTCATGGCCTTAGATTTTTTAATTTCAAGCGGAGGTACCAACCGCACATGAGATTCAACGAAATTGAAGCCAGACACTTAAGTGATGTTTCTTGTTAGTCACGCGAAAACACAAATATTTATCTAAGACGAAAAAGTCAGAGACTAAATTTGAATGGTTTGTCGATGTCTACATTTTGGTGGTCTTAAACAGTTTTTCAAGTTGAGGTACCAGCCGGTTTTCACGGTCACCTCCACTTTTTTTAGGGACACTCCTTTTTTCTGGCCAGGAACGTTGAGCACAAAAAACAAAACCAACGATACACAAAATCATGACCTTGAAACGACCTTGAAATAACCAAAAATTCACAAAACGCCAACTAAAGAAAGGCGAGCGAAGAGGGCGGCAGTTTCAGATGCAAATGATATATTCATTGCGTGGCTCGTTAAAAAAATTGTCCTTTAACCGAGATACACTTTAAAATACGTCTCGTTAGGAATCGCTCGACAAGCGTGGGTTATCCGTTTCTTGATGTCTTCCCGAGTGGTTTGTACATCTCTGTAGCCTTCGCTTTCAAATGCACCCCACAAAAAAATAGTTCATCGCTGTCGAATCGGGCGATGGGGGGGGGCTAGGCAACTGGACCGTTTCTACCAACCCATCGAATCACAAATTTTTTATTTATTTCAAGGTCATCCCAAGGTCGTAATATTGTAGGTAATTGGTTTTGCTTTATTGTGCTCTATATTTGTGGTCAATAAATAAGGGTGTTCCTTTAAAAAAAAGTGGAGGGGACCTTAAAGTCAGGTTGATACCTCCACTTGAAAAAATCCAAGCGTACGAAAATGTAGACATTGACTCACCATTCAAATGTTGACTGACTTTTGCGTTTGAAATCAATATTTATCGGTGTTTCCGGGTGGCTAACTTCACAAGGTACATCGTTTTGCTGTTTTTTTTTTTCATTTTTTTCTTTCATGTTCGATTCTACAAATTTGTATCCGGCAGAGAGAATTTCATAATGACACTTTCGACTCTCGTTATTTCGCTTTAAATTCGCGTTTCAATGTAATCATTGTTTCCGCTCAGTTACGCCAATTTTTTAGCACACGGATAACGATGTCGAAAAATCATCGCGTATCCGTTGTGCTCGCGGTATCGGGGATGCATTTACCGGATATCCGGTGCCGCGCCCTCGCGTCCGCGAGTGCATCGCTCCACGAAGATAATTCACCTGAACCAGGCTTTTCAAATTTTCCAATTAGTTTATTAATCGTGAAACGTGTATCGCTTAATACGCGCGCTCGTGCTGCTGAATCAGATCACTCACGACACGACTGATGCACGTTATTTCCATGCATTTCCGTATTTACATATGTTAATGGACAAATAATGAGTGCATATATTTTGATCGTGCTTCTACGTGGGTGTAACGCTCGTTTATGGGGACTTATAAACGTTGCGGAATTATTTTGCTACCTTAATAGCTATTGCGGGACTTGACGGAGCACCTGCCAAAGGGAGGCGGGGGAGTTGGTGACGTATGGATCTTTACATTTTGTTGTGTTTATTCCGGTAATTATAATAGGGGACAAAAATCATTGGGAATAACAACGGAAAGGGGATCTTAAATTCTTAAAGTATACATATTCAAGAATGTGTGAAGAAAGTTTCAAGTAAAGATGTTATAAATTGACCAAGTTACAGAAGATTTAGTAACTTGGCTTTCAAAGTAGCACGATTCACCTATACTAAAACTTTCAATCGCGTTTTTCTCGAAACGACTTTTTCTGACCTGGTCGGAATCATCTCTGGCTATTATAGTCCGATTACCAATTTTTAAAAAATCCGGAATTGCAGTAACTATCGTTGGACGTGGCCGTTCTTTTTTATTTGAAATTTAGCATTCTTTAAGGCGTTACCCCCACTTGTAGCGCAAAAAAGGCCTTTTTCATGAATTTTTTTAAAGAAAACTACAAAACTTTTTTAATCGATCAATATATCATCTTAAAGACCACATCTTGAAGAACTTTCAGTAATTTTTTCATTGAAAAATATTACATTGTTTAGTGGCAAATGGCCGTCAATGAAATAGTGTTTTTATATACACGGTTTGCGGTGACCAACATTGCGGCGAAGTGGATCATCTGAAAAAAAATGCGGATGGATTTAGTTAAATATAAGTGTAAACTAGTCTTTAATCGAAGGATTTTAAAAAATATTCATTTTTCACAAAATGGCGGACAGTCAAAGTTAATGGTTCGATTTTAACGAAAAAAACGGCCGTTTTTTGGCTATAAAACGGCCATTTTTTTCGAAAAAAAAAATCGAACGATTAAAGACTACATTTTTATGTATTAAATAAGCCTGCAAAATTACAAGAAGATCGGTTCATTAGTGTTCGAGTAATCTTGGTCACCGACTTCAGAAATGCCATTTTGAGAAAAACGCGTTTAAAGTTTCAATTTCAGTTTACACGAAGAAAATATTTTTTTTTGTAAACTTACATAGAGTCATCTATTCCTATACTCATAGAGCCATCTATTCTCAGATACTTATACTTCAAAAAATGCAATAAAAAAATCGATTTTTTCAAGATCGCAAGTGGGGGTAACCCCTTAAGCATCCGAATATAAGTAAAAATTTCGCCGGAAGTACACTTTTTCTTAACAACCTCCATTTTGTGATTTTTTTTAGAAAAACAGCTACGTACTCCGAGAAGTACATTCACTTATATCGATTATAAAACTGTTTTATTTTTATTTTCAGACCAACCACTGTCAAGTTATCGATCCAGCTGTGGGACCACATTTTTTATACAGAGGCTCTATTACACCTCAAAAACGTTAATTTTTTATTTTCTTCGAAAAAATTGTACACGAGACACGTTCAATTTGTGCTTAATAACATACCTTTTTCGAAATCCCAAATAAATAATCTAGTAGACAAAAAAATCGGAGAAAACGACCTTTTTTCGGCCCATTTTTCGGTGTCTTCCCTTAAGGTTATTGTGAAAAATACATTTTCTGTATAGATTTTTGTGTATTTAAGGGGTCTGCATAAGCTTAAAATTGCCAAAATAATAATTTTTTATTGTATTGTTTTGTAGCCTAAGATTTTAACTTAAGTTTGCAACAAAGATTTTGTAAAAATTTCAAAAATTGACCGAGCTGCACTTTTTATGATGGGTCCCCACCTCTTTTGCGTTTTTCTCGAAACAATGTTTTATAACACGGTATAAGTCGTAACTCAAAATCTATTCGTCCGATTCACTTCAAATTCGGCCAGAGCAGTTTTTAACATATTATATTGCATGACCGGATGATTTTTCGATATGTTGTTCCATTTGTCAATAACAAATTATTAAAGTTTTTCTTTTGGTCGAAAATCAAACTTTTGTTTTCCACAGCTTATCATTTTCGCAATATTCGAAATTTCAGAAAAGTATCCGGTCATACGAAAGTTCTATTATTATACTAGAAGGAAATTTTTATATTTCCCATTTGAGATGATTCTAGTTGCCAGAACCACCTTCACCGATCGGTCATGCAACAACGGCAGCACTTTGTCTAAATAATAAAAACTTCATCGTTTATCGTTATTTTTCAATAAATAATAGACTCAAGCTTGGCAAGACTCTGCATTTATTGTGTGAAAAGTCTCGATCTCGTGATCTCAATACCTACGTCGGAAAAAAATATGGCAAATCACCGGGTTTTTGGGGCCTAAGGTAAAAGTGAAAGGGTCAGAATCGTAAAAGCTTGCGAGGGGGTGCAAAGGATTTCGAAAAAAAAAACATTACAGACTTTATAGCGAGTCCGAGCGTTAATAGCCATTCTCTTTTTTGATTCGGCTCTCCTTACAAGGAACACCCCTCAGATGATACTCTTCAATTTTGTTGAAATTTGGATATGTTACAAAGCACCGAAAAGTAAGCGATACGTATTTTTTTTTATCGGCGAAAAAACGGTTTTAAGGGCTGAAACGCAGCCTCAAAAATGGGGATGTTTTTCGTTTTTCGTCGATAACGTTTCAACGGTGCGAGATATTAAAAAATTTCAAATTGCAACAATGTTTATTTTTTTGTGCACTATACATTGGACATGAGAACGATAACGTTACCGACGAAAAACGAAAAATACCCCTATTTTCGAGGGTTCGTTTCACCCCTTAAAACTGTTTTTCCGCCGATAAAAAAAACACGTATCGCTTACTTTTCGGTGCTTTATAACATATCAAAATTTCAACAAAATCGAACGGTGTCACCCGAAGGGTGTTCCTTGTTAGTATCGTTCCCGATGTAGCCTGATTGACTTTTCCGTATCTCGTCTCGCGAAAGCTCGACGTCGAGAGAAAGCGACATTGGCGAGGAGCGAGGAAAAAGACACGAAGAAGGGCTGCGGATAAAGAGGGGGTGGGGGTGGGTGAGAAATAATCGGGTTTCGCCTCATTGCGAGACCGGAAAGGCTCTTAAATTGTCAGGATCCATTTCGCGGCGGGTGGAACATCGCGATACTTAACGAATGTCGACATGCTAAGAGCTTTTCCTACCACCGTCTTTCTTCCCCTTCGTGCCTCGCCGTATCGCTGCTCTGGGCCGTCTGTCTGTCTCTCCGTACGTGCAGGTCTTTTATAATTTTTGTTTGGTTGGGTTTATTTTGGTCTCGGTCCTTTGAGAATATTTATTTTCCTCTCAATAACTGCGATTTTGAGTTTTTAGCCCCGACGCATCTTGGGGCCATTTTGAGTTAAGAGATTGTGCTGCCTGAAGGGCATCAAAAGAAATTCTTCGTTTGAATGGCACAAAATGTTTGATCCGATAAAATATTCATTTTAATGTGATGAACTTTTTATTTAAAGGAAATTTTTGTGCTAGGGATATTTTATTATCGGGAAATTTTATTATAAGGAGATTTGATTTCACACAAACTTTATTCGAGGACAATGTTATATTTTAGGGTTTTTATATTCTAGGGGAATTTTATTACAGGAAAAACTTATTGCAGGGAAATTTTATTCCAGGGAAAAAATATTGGAGAGAACTTTCATTTTACAGTAATGTTTTACAATTTATTGTAGGGTAATTGTATTGTAGAAAAGTTTTGTATTTTGAGGAAATTTCATTTTAAGAACATTTTATTCTAGTTAAACATACTTCTTTTATTCATTGCATTTAAATTTAATATTTCGTTTAAGCTAACATTCGATTTCGGTGGAAAAGAGAGAGGTTGCTTTTAATCGAGGATCGTACGCTGTCTGTAATAGAATTTTATTCGATAATTTAAATTGAAATTGTCACCCGGCGGTTTATTGTTCAATTGCAATTAATTTGCAAGAATTACACGATACGATTGTTTCATTAGGAATGTGGCGTCTAGCGCGCTTTCACGCCTGCTGAACATCGATTTGAATTTAATAAATAATTCGTCGACGAATCAATATTCAACCGAAACATTTATGTACCTTGAACGACCGAGCTCTTTTCGAATTCTCAACACAATAGAAAACGTTATTCAAATAATACGTCTGCTGCAAATGAAACAGTTTTTTAATAGTTTATTCAAACGTTTTTCTCGCCGTAGGGTTTTTTTTACATGCCCAATTTTGCAGTTGAAAATTGATTCGAAAAATTCCCAACTAAGAAAAGCCATGTCGCATCGAAAAATATCAGGTTGATAAAAAAGTTTTGTCACAAAAATTTTAAAAATGTCATTTTACGTATTGACGCAATATAACATCGAGCTATGTCGAGAATATTCTAGAATGTTTTCTACTCTTCCGCGTGACAGGGTATAAAAGGGCGAGCGCGCGTTCTAGTGGACAGAAATGGCTTCGATCTCGCAGGAGCAACTTCGAGCGATCATTTTTTACGAGTGGCGGCGCGGCACGAACGCAAGTACAACTGCTAAAAATATACAGGATGCATTCAGCGAGAACGTAGTTTCTTATCGAACAGTCCAGCGTTGGTTCAATCGTTTTAAATCTGGAGACACAAGCCTTGAAGATAAGGAACGTTCCGGACGACCGTCGACCATCGATGATGAAGCATTACTCCGCTGCATCAAAGAAAAACCGGAAGCAAGTACGCACGAGCTAGCAAGAGAACTTGGCTGCACCCAACCGTCAATAGTCAATCACTTACACAACTTGGGATACAGGAAGGTTCTAGCTCAATGGATACCACACCGTCTCACCGACGACAATAAGAACTGTCGCGTGACCATCTGCCAGTCTCTCCTGCTTCGCCACCATCGCAAGGAGTTTTTAGAAGATCTTGTGACGGAAGATGAAAGCTGGGTCTTGTATGATAACAGAACGCGTTTAGCCTACTGGCTTCCTATCGGAGAAAAACCGCCACACCAACCGAAATCTGATCGTCACTCACAAAAGGTTTTGTTGTGCTGTTTCTGGGACGCAAAGGGAATGCTGTTTCACAATTTTCTCCCTGTAGGTAAGACGATCTCCTCTACACGATACATCGAAAATCTCCAGGAATTGGCAAAAGCTATAAGAAAAAAACGGCCAAGACGCGCGACTGTGCACTTTCTCCACGACAACGCGAGACCCCATGTCGCAAAGGAAACCCACAAAACAATCACTGAGCTTCACTAGAATACCGTTCCTCATCCACCATACTCTCCCGACATCGCGCCATCTGACTACCATTTGTTCAGACATTTGAAGGCATATTTGAGAAACAAAACTTTCGAAAACGTCGACGATCTCAGAAGGGATATTTCAAATTTCTTTGAGTTCCAGCCGCCGCAGTTTTGGGCAAAGGCATAAATGAGTTGCCAACTAGATGGTCGAGTGTCATAGAAACCGATGGCGAATATATTGTTGATTAGAAATGTTTTGTATAAGATATATAAATAAATAAATTATATTGAAATTATTGCGACAAAACTTTTTTATCAACCTGATATGTCTTATTGCACGGATTCTTCTGGCCTCGTCTTAGACTTCCACAAGAGAATCTATCAGGATCCCAAGATAATTACGAAGGCCAATAATTATCTCGGGAACCGGATAAAGATGGCGATTTGCTTTATTTGCCCTCCGTTGCTCTCTGCCCCGGTTATTTTATATTTATTACGCAAACATGGCAGAGGGCGCGAAGGCCACGTGTCTTTTTTTCCTTCCTCGTACATCTAACGGGAAAAGCTGGTTTACAGAAAAGCCGGGTCGTCCGTCTATCTGCGTCCGGCTTTTCAGGGACGAGCATACGAGTCGCACAGACACACGCATGCTCCGTCCAGTGGGATTCCCGGGTATAAATGAGGCCCGTAAATCCGCGTGGAATGATCCGGGAAGCGTTACTCCTCGTTTGCCCTGCGAAGCGAATCTTTCGCTCCTCTCTCCCTCTTGCCCTCCTTCATCGCTGGGTGTTTTTTCTTGCTTTCGCATGAGGACGTGAACGGGACGTAATTTCAATCCGTGCCAGTGCTTTCCTCGACAAGGGAACGCGCGGGGGAGAGAGAGAGAGAGAGAGAGAGAGAGAGAGAGAGAGAGAGAGAGAGAGAGAGAGACTAGAAAAAGCAGGATTCCCCGTTCTACAAAAGAGGCGCTCCGACGTTTATTGCGCCGATGAAGCATCGCCAAGGATTATTATGCAACGGACCACCGAATATCATCCACCCCCGCCCTCCACCTCTTGCCACCTCTCGTTGCTCCCGCAATCTTTGAGCTTTTCCCTTTTCCAAAATGCCGGGAACGTCCCATAAAAAATTTAATCACGATTGTCCAACACGCTCGAACGTGGGACATTATTTTCTACTTCGCGGCGCGAGAATGATGACCGTGCTCGAATAAAGGTCGTAATTATTGAGTGCATACGTAAATTTGGAGATAGAGGAAGAGGGAGAGTGGAGAAGGTGAAGTGGAAAGAGTGAGAGGGATTGGGAAAAAGAGAGCGGGAGAGGGAAAGAAAGGGAAAGAGGGCGAGGGATTGATTCATTGATTGATAGTTTACTTAAGGGCGGGGTAAAGTATTAACATTTTTTTTTCATTTTTTTTTAATTTTTTAAATGAATGCATAATATATCAAGAATATTGTGTTAAAATTTCAAGTCGATCGGAGTAAAATTGACGAAGTTATGAGTATTTGAGCGTCTATTGCTCCATGCCGGGTTTTATACCTGGGCGGCAGCTGCGCGGCGCGCTATTGTATTTTTCGACGGCGGATAAATTTCTTGATAAACGGGCCTGTTCCGGTGTATATTAGTATACACATTAGTATGTACATCAGTTGACCGCTGTATGCCGTGCTGAGCGAGTTCTCACGAATGGGCCCGACAAGTTGACGATTTGCGAATTAGTAGAGCAGAGGAGCAAGCGGCGCACGACAGTAAAGAAGAAAGAGTTTTGCGTAGACAAACGCAAAAAGATGCTCTCGATCATCTTGATGGAAGCCTTTTGCTCTACGGACCTGGCATCGACGACTTTGAGTGAGTATAAGAAAATTATCGAGTTTTATTTTGAATTTCTAAAAATTCAACGATAATTGAAAAATCTGAACAAATTCATACGTATTCAGAAAAATGAACGAATCACGAAAAAAAATTGGGTTGCGGGGAAATTTGTTGACTAGTTTTTTTTTCATCATTTTGTTAATAACATTTTGGAATTATTATTATGCAAAATTAATCTTTTGAGTACCTTTAATATGCATGAATTTTCTCAGATTTTTATGCAATCGAGAAGTGTTCTCAAACTTATGTGCAATGAGCGCTAAGCGACCAAACTCTTCTGCGTTTTTTAAACCGTTTTTCTGAGACTTGTCATATTTGAAGTCCGTGTGCACGATAACTCAAAATCTACTGGACCAATCGCTTTGAAATTTTGCACAGTACTTCTTCACATAATTCACCAGGTATTGTCGAGAGCTTTTTTGTTTTTTTTTAAATAATTACTAATTTTTCAACAACAAATTAGCCGATTTTTTTTAGCGAAAATCGGGTTTTTGCTCCCAAGTGCTACGAAAAGTCGAAAAATCGAAAAAAAAAATCCTCCCGTCATTACCTCGAAAAACATCTCCTTTAACAAATGCATTTTGATTTTTTTGTTTCAGATGATTCTGTTGCGAGTTATGATGCACACCGCAAACCAACTTTTTTTCGAGGCGCCTCCGGGGTTTAATTTTCACTCGCTCAATTTTGAATATTTTGCAATGCAAATTTAGGAGAATGTTGTTCAAATGTTACTTTATTACATGTAAATTTTTCAATAAACGAACACTATTCGTTACGCCAAAAAATCTTAAAAACATGCCTTTTTTTCGCCGAATTAATTTTACCCCGCCCTTAAGCCTTGGTTGGACCTTGAGACACAAGGATGTATAAAGTCATCATTGTATCAGAGAGATAGAGAGAGAGAGAGAGAGAAAAAGAATAGAGAGTAGGGAAAGAGAGGAAGAGAGAGTAGAAAGAGAGAGATGTTTATTTTGTGCTCTAAAATAGGATCCACTCAGATTACCATGCAAAAGCAGAGAAATAATAGAGTACAGAGTAGAGGGAGTAGTGAGAGTAGAAAGAATAGAGGGAACAGAGAGAGTAGAGAGCGTCGTGAGAAGAAAGAGCAGAGAGAGTAGAAAGAGTAGAGAGAGTAGTGTTGATTTTGCGCTCTAAAATAGGATTCTCTGAGAGGATTCTATTTTACCGTGCAACAATAGACAGACAGAGAGAGAGAGAGACATAGAAAGAGAAAGATAAAGCCCTGCCGCATCCTCATAACCAACCTTGAAAAAAAAATTGACGACACGTCACCCCGATGTAGCTCGCATACCTCTGTACTATAAGCAATCCTGCATCGTTCCAATAACCCAAAGTAATCATCTCTAAGCGATGAAGTGTCAACTTCCACTCGAAAACTACTCGCATATATTTTCAGACCATAAATACAAGTACATGAATCCGTACGTTGTAACTTGATGTAATTAAGTTACAGGGTTATCAATCCATATTTTGTAAGGCAGACCCTTGTAAGTTAATCCCCGAAGATAATTCGACTCTATATAAATAATTTGACCTCGCGGGCAGGGAAGAATTATCGCCCAATGAATTACGAAATCGCGAACAACGTGACGCTGGTTACGTCGGTGTCTCGTTTGCGTACGTGATCAATATAATAACCCAGCACTGTACATGCGATGCCAGACTGCGCGAGACATTAATTCACGAAAGAAGGGCGCAAACTTGGTTGCCAACGTCAGACCTGATGGGCTTGTACTTCGGCGGATACAACGCACCTAGAGCCGGGGCACATACACCCAATTAGACACGTACCTACCCATGTGTATATGCACGCGGAGAGGACTTTTGCGCCCGCTATGTATCTATGTAATGTTGGCTATCAGCACTTGGCTTTCATATCAGTCGGCTGGGTTAAGGGGTTACCCCCACTTGCGATTTTGAAAAAAAAAACGATTTTTTTTATTGCATTTTTTTGAAGTGCAATTTGAAGTGCAGTTTTTTTTTGATGCCCGGAATAAATGACTATGTAAGTTTACAAAAAAAAAATATTTTCTTCGTGTAAACTGAAATTGAAACTTTAAACGCGTTTTTCTCAAAATGGCATTTCTAAAGTCGGTGACCAAGATTACTCGAACACTAATGAATCGATCTTCTTGAAATTTTGCAGGCTTATTTAATACATAAAAATGTAGTCTTTAATCGTTCGATTTTTTTTCGAAAAAAATGGCCGTTTTATAGCCAAAAGGGCCGTTTTTTTTCGTTAAAATCGAACCATTAACTTTGACTGTCCGCCATTTTGTGAAAAATGAATATTTTTTAAAATTCCTCGATTAAAGACTAGTTTATACTTATATTTGACTAAATCCATCCGCATTTTTTTTTCAGATGATCCACTTCGCCGCAATGTTGGTCACCGCAAACCGTGTATATAAAAACATTATTTCATTGACGGCCATTTGCCACTAAACAATGTAATATTTTTCAATAAAAAAATTACTGAAAGTTCTTCAAGATGTGTTCTTTAAGATGGTATATTGATCGATTAAAAAAGTTTTGTAGTTGTTTTTTTTTAATTCATGAAAAAGGCCTTTTTTGCGCTACAAGTGGGGGTAACGCCTTAAGGGCGAGCCTCGAAGTCCTTCGAAATGACCGTTTCCAACGGATACGGGGTGATTTACAACTAGGGTTCCCATTGTGAGTGTTTGGGGTATGCTTTAAAGTCAAAACGCTTTTTTTAAATGTCGGATAAAAAGAAAATTGGCCGAGATATTCGCGTTCAAAGTGAAATTAGCACATAATGGCGCAGTAGTTGCTCACGCGCGAAACGTACAAGCCGGATCGCGCGCGGCTTCGAATCCACCTTCAGACAAGCGAGTGTTTTTTTCATACATTTTTTGTTGTAAAAAATAATGAATACGACGACTCTTTGCAAATCGATGACATGATTCGATCATTTTCATTTATTATTTAATACCTGGAGATAAATAAATTGCATGGGAGCAGCTACAGTGTCGGACTTCCAATGCGAATATTTCGACCAATTTTTGTTAGTTATAGGTGTGCAAATGTGATGTAATGTGACGTAATCACCACTTAAAATTGAAATTGTTACCTGGACGGTTATTTTTTAATTGCGATTAATTTGCAAAAATTACACGACACGATTGCCTCATTAGGAATGTGCCGCGCTCTTACGCCTGCTGAACAACAATTTGATTCTATTAAGGGGTTACCCCCACTTGCGATTTTGAAAAAATCGATTTTTTTTTATTGCATTTTTTTGAAGTATAAGTATCCGGGCCCATACTTCTGTATGGGCCCGGAATAGATGACTCTATGTAAGTTTACAAAAAAAATATGTTCTTCGTGTAAACTGAAATTGAAACTTTAAACGCGTTTTTCTCAAAATGGCATTTCTGAAGTCGGTGACCAAGATTACTCGAACACTAATGAACCGATCTTCTTGAAATTTTGCAGGCTTATTTAATACATAAAAATGTAGTCTTCAATCGTTCGATTTTTTTTTTTCGAAAAAAAAAATGGCCGTTTTATAGCCAAAAAACGGCCGTTTTTTTTCGTTACAATCGAACCATTAACTTTGACTGCCCGCCATTTTGTGAAAAATGAATATTTTTTAAAATCCTTCGATTAAAGACTAGTTTATACTTATATTTGACTAAATCCATCCGCATTTTTTTTCAGATGATCCACTTCGCCGCCATGTTGGTCACCGCAAACCGTGTATATAAAAGCATTATTTCATTGACGGCCATTTGCCACTAAACAATGTAATATTTTTCAATAAAAAAATACTGAAAGTTCTTCAAAATGTGTTCTTTAAGATGGTATATTGATCGATTAAAAAAGTTTTGTAGTTTTCTTTAAAAAAAATTCATGAAAAAGGCCTTTTTGCGCTACAGGTGGGGGTAACGCCTTAAAAAGATACGAAGTGCCGCAATTTGTTATGCAGGTGGAAATCAAATTCATGATTCCGCGAAGTACAGATCAAATCACCGATGTGCCCATAGACCACACGATACGTGAAATCTTATATTATTTGCAGAATTTAGAAGGCTGTATAAAAGTTGAAACTTTTCACTCTATCACACAACTGTCACACATTACGTGAAATATATTTTGTCGTATAGACAGGTGTAATGGTTAGAGTATCTGTCTCCAAGGCATAACATCGGCAGGTTTAAGGGTCGAATTACGGTGCCGTCGTCTTGCTGGTGAAAAAAGCATTATCAGGATATTACTTCTGAAGCGTATCGTGCTGTATTCGATGTTGTGTCCGAGTACAGTCGAATATTTATTAGTAGTGGATATAATGTAGCTGTGTTACGGTGACGTTAATGGAGTGGACCGATGGACATACCAAAAGCCCTAAATATCAATGTTGCCCTGTCCGAATTACACCAGCGCGAGGGGCAGTACAGCCCATTGTTAATAGCCCTGATACTTGATGCGATGTTACAATTAAAAATAATATATATATTATTCCGTATCTTCTCAATCTTTCTTCTTAACCATGTACGCCAATTTGTTTCACAGCATTCCGAGTGTACTTATGTGGTACATGCGTGGTACTGTTACATAATATTAACATGAATGTTATGCTGAAATAGCAATATGATTTTTCAAAATAAACGTAAAATAGTTAGAAAAATATTATTAAACTTAAGAGAAGCCTAGACTCTGTCTGTTTGTTTGTCTGTGTCACTTTTTCTGTGGTGCGCCCAACACAGAAGGGGGAAATTCATAACGGCTTAAAAATATCAAATTAAAAAAAACAAGGAGATGTAAAGCAATCAGATTTGAGCTACGTGTCTTCGACAAAGTCGACCATTAACAAACTTTGATTATAGTGGAGTAACATTTAGTGTGAAAGTTTCCTATGTCAATTCCATTTTATCAGGGACTTTCTAAGAAACTTTCCGGCAAATTTGCGGGCAAAGCCCACCCCAGAGGCCCACGCCACCGCAGCACCAGGCTGCGACGAGAGCGTCGTGAGGGGTCCCGCAGTGACCCCCGAACAACCTCGTTTCTAAGCTTTAACAATTTTGGGTACAACATTTCTAGTATGCTTGCTTCGCTATTTAATGAAAAGAAATTTTACTTTTTTTGTACATTTTGATTAAAAATTATGTTTAATAAAACCATTTTTTGAATTGGAATAGAAAATATTTTAAGTTCACTGAGATTTTTTGATACGGTGAAACAAGCGATAACTTTTTAGGGGGATTTATATGGCTTGGCGTTTTTTAGTTTCTTAAAGTTTTTAAGGGGCTATACCAGAGTGACATTTAAAAAAAATCGACTTTTTTGCCTTTTTCGACAATTTATGCTTTCAAGCATATCCTGTAAAAATTTCAAGGCCGTATCTCTAATAATTTTATCTTGCAAAAATTGATAGTTAAATCTTTTAACGCGTTTTTCTCGACATGAGATTTTTCAAATTTGCTGACATTGTAACTCAAAGAGCAATTATTCGATTGACTTGAAATTTGAACTGAGTACTCTCGAATATATTTACTCAATAATGACGTAGGATATTTTTGATTCGATGAAAACTGACAATTAGGCATTGAAAAAAATCGACCATTTTATAGGCAAGAAAACAGACTTTTTTTCATAACTACGCAATTTTGTTAGATTTTGCTATTTTTCGAAAATCCTACGTCATTCTACGGAAATACCTTCCAGTTTAACGAATTTTTTTCCTTTTTCGGTTTCAGCTGCTCAATCGGCCGGAATCATGTCAGTGGAGGAACTTTTTTGTTTTGGCGCCTCCGAAGACAGCGCTTAAGTCGCTTGGATCTCAAAATTTCCTCTTCGTCCCAGTGCGAAGCATCGAGACCGAATTCGCGATCGCTGCGCTGTCCGTCGGTAGCGACTCGTAGCTAAAAACTACGAGATCTGCGCTACCGACGTAACGAGAGGCCGCGTCGAAATTTTCTGGCGTGTGGCACATGGCCTTAAAAGAAATTGTAATTACAACTGGATTCGTTTGCAGGTACGAGGAATTTGAGTTGAATGTATCGACGCAATGATATTGAAATATTTACATATATCTACACAAATATATGAACATACATTAGCAAGCCTTAAACATTGGGGGCGCGATACAGAATGTGCAACGAAGCAATCACCTAGCAGTTGACTATCACTCGAACAACATCGACGTATGGTCACCAGCTTATCCCCGAATCACTTCAACCACAAAAGTTATGGCAGCTAACGTAAGGCCAATTGCAAGAATGACAAAGGCGAATTTCAAATCGATGACATTCAAAATTTTAAACTGCCTGTGTCGGTTTTCATTTTGTCTGGCTTTGATGGTTTCCAATCTTTCCTTCAGACCACCATCGATCGTGTAACGGAAGACGTAAGCTTCTATGAGTGCCTGTAACTTCTGATTGAATCTCCGTTCAAGCGGCCAATCCTCTCTTATAGGAAGTGCGAAATTTTGCTCGGTGATATGACCATCGGACAAATGGAGCTTGAACCATGCGGCATCTCGAAGGAGGTTGCCATGAGTCCTTAAGCAGGCATTCTTCGAACTCCGTAACACATGCTTTGTGCAATTGTAATATTCAAGTCCAACGAATCGTCCTTGAAACTCCGGATCGGAAAAGAAAACAACGTACTCTCGATGACCATAAATTGTGTGATCGGATTTTCGAAGATCATCTATGTTCTCGATGTCGCGAAGAGGTATGCTCATAGCCAACAGGGAAGAGAGCGCCCCTTGGAAGATACCCTGTATAGTAACTACGAAGAAGAAGAAACTGCCGAGGTAGATCCTTGATGCTGTCCCGGACGGCATTTTGGTCAGACAAAAGTTGCAGCTCATACGCAGAACGCTGAGGCTTGCGATGCTCGAAGTCTGACGGAGAAAATACTTGAAGAAAATGAAGGTCAGCAGGTAAACGAGCAGTGTACCGATGCGCGATTTGACGTCGATCAGCGAAGAAATTTTCCGTAGTTGGGAAGCGCTACCATTGTATTGAGTCATGATCGAAATTCCGGAGAAGTAATGCGGATGGAGCCGATGTAAGTCGAATATATTCACAGAACTTTTAGGATACAGTGCAATATCACTTATACCGTGGTAAGTTTCGGCAAGTACGCCGTCAAGGTTGCCCGATGCGTCGAAAGATCCCAGCGGTTCCTCGGCTTCGTGCACCAGCAGTTTGACCGTTGCGTTCAGTGAGCGAAGAATCGTTTTGAAACCGGAACAAACAGAACACTTCAAGGCGCCTATGCCAGTCTTGTTGGGCAACAATCGTGTGAGCTCAGACTTTAGCACGGTGGCGCGAATCTCGTAACCACCAAGATTCTCCGTCTTGTCGAACGTCATGTTCCGACAGGGTTCAGGAGCACTGGACCAGTCGCGAGAAAACAGTGACCAAGCGTGCTCGTTCTCGCCATTGTAGACGTTCTCCAGTCTCCAAGGATCAGGAGCGTATCTTGTGTAAGGATTGAAGCCGTATATCAACTTCCCCCTTGTCCCGTGAACGCATACGAATTTTGCTTCCAGTATATTCATCCTCCATGCAGTCGACAAAAATGCGTAAGCATTCGTACAGTCGTTATCACGCGCAGGCCACTCGACGAGCCAAAAATCAGCCATGTGATTCCACCAGTGCAACTTCTTCAGGCCGACTAAATGTTCTCGGAGGTTGGAGCTTGATGAAGCCATTATGAGGAAAAGGTGTAATTTATAGCTCTTTGATGACGTTACTGGCGCGCTATAATTCAGCCGCCCGGTGTCGTTGATGAAAACGACGGGTATATATGGTTCGGACATCAGCGAAGACAGTAAAACATCCAGTTGACTCCCAACTACGCCTATTCCATTATCCGGACAGTTGTGACAAGATTTCAACATTTTCACCTGAGGAGAAATCATTTTCACGTCCAGTGAATGTTGGATAGACAATAAGATGACCTTGATCTTGGCACATGTTGCAGACGTCACACGAACGCAGCAATGGTGTATGTCCTTTCACGAATACCTCTTAGTGTAACAGCTTTGCGTACTATACGCATGTACGACCACTATCAACCCGATGACCTCTGCAATATCCGTCAAGGTCAAGGTCACCGAAGGTGGTTTGCACTTGAAAAGAAACCTTACCGTTGGAGTGATGAGGCCATAGCCGTCTTCGAGCTTCGTTAGCTTGATAACAGTTCCAGCCAGGCATGTCTTCAATGCCACTTGAAGATACAATAACCTCACGAGACGTATCGCGACACTCATTGCTCTTCTCTCTGTTGCAATGAAGTCCCAATGTTTTCTGCTACACGACACGTTGCGATTCACAGACCAAGTGAATCGTCCGCGAGGAAAAAACGAAATTAAGCTTTTTTCTCCGCGATGAATTACCCCTTATCGTAAGATCTACGGAACTGTAATAATAGTCACGCACGCACTTAACAGTGTCCCCCACTCCCCGGTGCGGTGATCCAACCAGATTGGCTGCCGAGAGGCGGTGGTAGGATGGGCCGCCGTGCGTTTGGCTCCCAGCCGCTCGGCAGCACCGCGTTCTGAGCGGGGTGGGGGCAGCATTGGCCGCACTTGACGCGCAGTCTACTCACCGCGCCGGAAAAGATAAAACTTCACCAAATTACAGGTTATCCGTACGTTTCAGGGGTGCTTTTTTCACACTACTTTACGATAACGATCTAGCGTTTCCTTTCTCGCGGAAATATTATTTACCATCCGCTCCGCTTGTCGAACGATCGTAATATGATTATTACTCAGAGTAAAAGTGACGCGCTGACCTAGATCTTCCATTCCTCAAGGGGTAACAGCAGTGTAGAATTTACAAAAAAAAAATTTTTTTAATTGGCTTAAGAGATGGTTTGAACCATCTAGAATGAGGGGGAAAAAAATTGGTACCTGTAAAACAAAGGTCCGGGTAGGTCTGCGGTGGCAGTGGCTGGCCCGTGTGCGAGACGTCGACCATTTTTCTCGGAACACAATTTTTTTAAATGGCACGCAGCATGACTCCAGTAATTTTCTTTCTTTTCACTTTCAGTTTTGAGCACATGTTTAAAATAACATTCTGAAGACAAAAACGTACCGAATTTTCCATGAGCTAATTATAACATTAGTTATTAACAAATGAATGTCTTCTGTCATCGAAAATTGAGTTCTTACTTTAAATGCTTGCCAATTACACAAAAATGGATATTTTCCAAATCCCCTACGCATTTCTCTAGCGATACTCACGTAAACTAATAGATTCAAAAAAAATGTTTTCCTCATTCTAATTTGCGTCTGTTATACTGCGTTCCGCAGAGCGTCTTAAATTCAATATGCCTCGCGAGAATAGCTCCAGCGTCACCATTTTGTATATTTTTTTAAATATAATATTTTCTTGTTCACTTGGAGGTATGAGTAATAACATCCTTGAATATTCTCTTACTTTCTCTTACTTATCCTCCAACCCAAAAACGTCGCGAAAAATCACTTAATTCTCGACGTTTACAGTGGTGTAAGCCCTTAGGGATCTGCCTTGTTGGGCCAAAAATGTTCGATTTTTCACCAATTTTTATGCGAAAAGTATTGAATGTAGAATGATAATATTTGGTACCTTGACTAAGCGGTGTTTATTGAACAAGAAAATATTTTTTAAAGTGTGACAAAACATGGAGGTGGGAGTGGGAGGAGCCACGTATGTCAGTGCGCGGGCGATGACATTCTTCGCTTGTGGAAGTCCTGACAGGTCATCTGAAGCAAAAAAATCAAACATATTTTACTTTGTACAATATTGTGTTTAAGTTGACCTAGAATCAAGAAGAAAAATTGAAAAATAAAAACAATAGAGAGCGACCGGAAGAAAGTTTGTTTGTTTTTCCAAAAAATTTCGCAGCTTTTTGCTCGCTATTTTTTATTTTTCTATTTTCCTTCTTGATTCTAGGTCAACTTATACACAATATTGTACAAAGTGAAAATGTGTTTGATTTTTTGCTTCAGATCACCTGTCCGGGACTTGGGACTTCCGCAAGCGAGGAATGTCATCGCTTAGTCAACATACCAAATATCAACATTCTATATTTAATACTTTTCGTATGAAAAATTGGTGAAAAATCGAACATTTTTTGGCCCAACAAGGCAGAACCTTCCCTTAAGCGAATACGTCAATTTCGCGACGATAAAGAATATGATAAAATGCACAAACGTGCGAGACGTAGTTTAGCTTCGCAATTAATTACTTTTGTTCGTGTTCGTGAAGCTTTACGTACGAAAGTTCTAGCTCCGTCAATGCGCCGGAGTTATTTCAATTGGCTAAAAAGTCAAAGTGCACCAGCGAGGCGAGCTCTTTTCGCAATGAGGTTTTTTTTCTGCACGTGGGAAATCGATTCCCATTGGAACGAGTACGTTCCGACAATATAGGCACACAGCACTGCATTAGGAGAGTATGGTTGTAGGCAACACGGGCGCGTTCTTTATAGACCAAGATATAGTGAAGTGGCAATTGTGAAGTGGAAAATAAAATACAATATTTCAAAAATTCAACAATAAATTTGATAGAAAAATCTTTTGTACGTTGACTTTCGAACGCGAAAAATAAGTAAAAATTGCATTAATTTTATCAATCAAGGCTTCAAAGTTTGAGGAGAAGCCGTCGATGGAATTATTACGCGAAGAGAAAAAATCAAAGAAAGCCCGGGTTTTTTTTATTTTCGACAAACTTCGAGCTCTCAACACAAATTGCGCATGCGTATGAATAAATCGGCCTTGATTACGAATTCTCTGGGTGTTGAGCCGAAGGAAAAGTATACGTTTGCAAATGAGATACAGAGCGATGAGATATTTAATTTTTGGTGAAGTGGCCAATTGCTTCTGAGACTTTCTAATTTAATAACTCTCTATTACTTGGTGTACTTATTCAATTTTTTCAACAGTTATATAACCTCTTAAAAACATTGTTGTTGGTTTTACTTCATAAAAAATTATGGGTACCTTAAAAATAATATTTATTTCTTGTATTTCAAACAATGACTTTCTCAATTTTCTTCTACTAATCAATTGTACATAAAAAATGAATTGATTTCTTAAATAGCCAAGTGCAACGTCCGTATTATACAAGTGTACAAGAAAAGTTCTACACAAAATTGTTCAACCTTGGGAATAATCTTTTTAAAAATGTTCTACTTCTATTAGCCCTTAAGGGGTTACCCCCACTTACGATTTTGAAAAAATCGATTTTTTTTTATTGCATTTTTTTGAAGTATAAGTATCCGGGCCCATACTTCTGTATGGGCCCCGAATAGATGACTATGTAAGTTTACAAAAAAAATATTCTCTTCGTGTGAAGTGAAATTGAAACTTTAAACGCGTTTTTCTCAAAATGGCATTTCTGAAGTCGGTGACCAAGATTACTCGAACACTAATGAACCGATCTTCTTGAAATGTTGCAGGCTTATTTAATACATAAAAATGTAGTCTTTAATCGTTCGATTTTTTTTTCGAAAAAAATGGCCGTTTTATAGCCAAAAAACGGCCGTTTTTTTCGTTAAAATCGAACCATTAACTTTGACTGTCCGCCATTTTGTGAAAAATGAATATTTTTTAAAATCCTTCGATTAAAGACTAGTTTATACTTATATTTGACTAAATCCATCCGCATTTTTTTTTTCAGATCCACTTCGCCGCAATGTTGGTCACCGCAAACCGTGTATATAAAAACATTATTTCATTGACGGCCATTTGCCACTAAACAATGTAATATTTTTCAATAAAAAAATTACTGAAAGTTCTTCAAGATGTGTTCTTTAAGATGGTATATTGATCGATTAAAAAAGTTTTGTAGTTTTCTTTTAAAAAATTCATGAAAAAGGCCTTTTTTGCGCTACAAGTGGGGGTAACGCCTTAATAGTCACACTGGGTCCACGGGACCCAAACAAATTATTTTGATGCCGTACAACTTTTTTTCCAATGAAACATACATTTTTTTTATATGTGTAAGCGTTTCATTCGTTCCTTCTAAATCGCACCTGCGTTGGATGAAATAAATATACTTTTTAAAAAGTCCACAGAAACCGCTATGTCTATTTCAAAGTACATCGTTTCCACATTATGAAACCTTTTTTTGTCAATAATTACAAGAGTTACAGCAATTTTTGTAAAAAAAAGTCATTTTTCACGCTTCTTTTGCATATTGAAAATTTAATTTTTGATTTCTAACCAATATCCTTGTATTAAACAAGGTTCAAATTATATGCTACTATTTTTTTCATATCGCTCAATGCATTATTTCGTTATTTATAACAATTTGAAAACGTCTGCGTCCCATGGACCCAGGATGACTATAACGTGATTCTAGCTAAGTGTGACTACTGAGGGTTAAAGAAACTCACATTATTAGAAGAATCAAATTGATATCACTCATCATAGAAAAGTACAACGTATGAACTACACAAGTACACTGAAAATGGTGTGCAAGGTCTCGGCGTGCATAGTTAAGACAAAAAGACTCGGGAAGATATAAAATTTTCCGTTCTACTATTTGAGTAAATAACTTATGCGACACAATATGTATATTTTTTTTACATTTCAAAATCGCACCAATCGCTATTTAGCAGCTCAAATATATTCGATGTAATATGCAATGACATGTGACAAAGTAGGACATTGATATGTTGATCCAACTTTTTGAATTATTTAAATCGCATAAGTCGTCAAGTTTGTAGGGGCTAAGTGACTGAGCGGAAAACCTAGAAATAAACCTCCTCGACGTCAGCGCTCGATTCGACTCCTTGGGTGCTACCCGAAGAGACTTCGTTTAATTTATTCATATCCGTCTAAACCCTTTCCATCTGTGCGGTCCTAAATAATTGTTAATTTATTCAATTGAATTTAAAATGTCAAAGGTCATTTAAGGCGAGTGAGTTGATACCGATCGAGAGGACCGACGATCGCCCGCGAATTCGACAGAGATCATCGACGGCTGTCGCGCGTGCGTCAAGGGAGAGATTGCCGATAAGCATAGATCCTTGTATGGAGGGGGAAAGAGAGATCGCGCACCGAGCATATCCGCTCGTTACTTCAGTCCGAATCCTCGAAGAACAAGGACGCCAAATTTGACACAGAAGTCAGCCCTCGAAGAGTCGTAGCGCGAACAGTTTTTTTGCCCTTTACTTATTTATTCGTCCAAGTTTGTCAAAGTATAAGTCGATTATATCTGTGTGTCACCAGAGGAAAAATACCGTCCATGGAGCCACCTGGTCGATTAATTGTTAACGTGAATCTAAACATGTAAGTCAGAATAAATTTGTCTGCCTAAGCAGTTTCTTTGTTGTAAACCTTTGAATTGAAAGTCAAAATCCTTCGCCGAGCTTTTTTTTTCTCAACCATATACGCCAGGTACTGCACAGCATTTCCAGCGTACTCGTGTGGTACTTTTCTAGTACAACATACGTTTTTTTTTTCTATGACGGTGATATCAATTTTTTGTTATAACAATGTGACTTGATGAAAATAAAATATTTTCATCATGATTATTTCCAAGGTTTAACAATTTTGTGTACAACTTTTCTTGTACACATGGATAATACGTCCATTGTACTTGGCTATTTTATACATCATTTGATTTTTTGTTGTACACGTGATTAATGGAAACAATATGAGAAAAGCATTGTTCGAATTACAACAAATCATTATTATTTTGAAGGTAAACGATAATTTTTTATAAAGTATAACAAACAACAATGTTTCCGAGGGGATTTTTTATGACTTGACGTACTTTGTAACTTTTTCAAAGTTGTTGAAAGATATTTTCTTAATTTTTTTAAAGGAAAGAATCTCGTTTTTCCTTTAGTTTCAATCCAAAGAGTAGGGAATTTCAAACATGTTCGACGAAACTATACGTGTATGGTTTCAAATTCATACTTAGCGGGGAAACGTTTTTCGTGATATTTTAACTCGTAGAAACCTCGGACATGGCATCCGCAACATAAGTAAAATAATGGTTTCATAAATGGTTTTTCAAACGTTCATTATTTTTATAATTTTTATAACCACAAACACCAGTCAGTCAAATGTATATTTCTTAGACACTCATATATCGGATTTACAAGGATGGTGCGCATTGTTGATCCCAGTTGAGAACGCCGAAGAATTTATCAATTTATTACTATTTTGAAAGAAATTTCGGGTTCGCGGTACCCAAAACATCCTGATTGATTTAAGAGAAATTCAGGCATTTTTCTGTGCCTAAGTTCGATGCAAGAAAAATGCATAATTGTGGCCTCTCGTTGTTTGTGATCGAGCTAACAAATCCATATTTTCAGCTCTCTGATACATACGGGTAGACATTTTTTGTTATCTACGAGCAATGAAAAGCTCCTGTGATCAATATAAGAGACTTCCACATTTTGGGCTTCCCGTGCTGTTTAGCGTAAAGTATTACTTAATTGTCTTCAAATGAACTTCAGTACCCAAAGATGCATTTTTCAAATCTGAGTGACTTACGAGACATACACATTTTTGGCCTTTCGATAGCTGAAATCATGCAGATGTACATTTTTTATTGGCTTCGAGCAATGTATGAAAAATTCATATTTCAGCCTGTTCAATCCTTGAGCTGGTGTATTTCCCTTTACCTGTGCTCGATGCAAGAAAGTTCCATACTTTTGGCTTTCTGTTCCGTGTAGTGTCAAATATTATGTTATTTAAGTTCCTCTGAACAATTTTTCCGTTAGCGGTAACCAAAGATGCATATTTTTGGTTTTTTTATGCAAAATAATTTTTTTTCCTTTCCACTCTGAATCTAAGAATTTATCATTGCCTATGTTCGGGCAAAAAAATAATATCATCAGCCTCTCGATACCTGAAGACATTTCGTTGTCTGCGATCGAACATCAAATCCATAGATATGGTTTGGCGATGGTTAGGAATATTTCATTCGTTGTTTTTTATGCGAAGCTGACTGATATTTCCAGGCCCTTGATACCTACGAGTATACATTTTTCGTTGTTTCTGAGGAATGAAAAGTTAATGCTTCTGTCTTTTTAGCACCTGAAACTATATTTTTTTTCTTACTTGTGTTCGATGCAAGTTCGACCAAGTTTCATTTAGTTCAATGCTCTGCTTGCCTTCGTACTTTTGCGACACGAAGATGAGTCTGAAGTTTGCACCATTTAAATGTAACGGAAATTCTTTTTTATATCCTTTTTCTCTGTTTTTATTGTTATCCAACATATTTTTCGATAGAGTTAGGTTGGAGGTCCCTAGCGAGGATCTTAAAAAAAGTTTATTGTAGCTTTGATCTGTCAAAATGGAGAATGAAGTACCTTCGTCAAATTTATTTTTACCAACTATGTATAGAGGTTGGAGCTGTCAAAATGCCTCACTGTAGCACATTATATTGTGTACACACAGCAGGCAAGATAGCAGTCAGCTGTCAAGTTGAGCGAGGCGAGTCTCAAACGCGTCGCTCTTTGTGCTGTTAACCAAAGCGTTAATCAACCCTCAAAAGGGCATAGGTACTTTGGTAATTATATGACCGAATGACTCACCGAAATCGATTCACCTGAACCACGAGATTGGAATAATTTCTACGTCACAAAATCGCTCGGAAATTCGGCCAAAAATTATGAGACGTCAGGATTGAGTGGACGGATCGAAAAATAACCTAAACGAAGCGATAGGGAATCCCATTCCATTGGTAAAATTTCATTCGATTTTCGATTCATCGACGCATTTTTTCGAGACGTCGATTAAAAGTTAAAAAACGAACGGTAAAATGCCATTTTAGTGCATAAAGAGTACGCGGCGGGTTTTGCCATTGGCGTCGACAATTTTTTTTTTTTCATCGCTTGGCCCCAAGACGCTCCCGCGTCTCTTGATATTTTCAGAAAATACATGAAGCTACTATATGCGCAAGCGAGGTAACTGCACGTTATATGTATATTCTCCGGGCTTAGTGGGTTTCTCGTCTCTGACACGCCACGCTGATTATCGAAATAGCTTCTCGTCGCCGTCACGTGTCCTCGCATATCCATACTCCACGTAGCCAACAAGGGTGTAGCGTATACCACAGGCATTCCCGTGGAGAGAAACGCTTGGGTACAGTGTACTGCATGTATTCAGAAAGTGCTCTCTCTCTCCCTCTCTCTCTCTCTCTCTCTCTCTCTCTCACACACACACACACACACACACACACGCACGCACGCACGCACGCACGCACGCACACACACGCACACGCACATGCACACAAACGCACACACACATGCACACACACACACACACATACATATACAGGTCGATTCACAACTATTAGGGCAATAATACACCCTGTATGTTTTGTGAGTATACATTTTTTTCAATACAAAATAATGGACAGGAAGACTCACTTTGCGAATCGATAATGTAATTCAATCATTCACGTTTATTATTAAATAGTACAGTCGTGCTGTCGCTGAAAAGACCCGTAATCGGAAAAAATTAGAAGGCTCATTTTTTGAAAAGTGATTTTGTAGGTGCCGCGGGTGCTAAATCCAAGTTTGCCTAAAAATCGGGGTATAGGGATTTTTTTAGGGCATGTAAGGGGGTGGATTAATGCCAAACAACAACCCCTACAAGGAAGTTCATTTTGGGAGTGAAAAAGTGGGGTGCAATTTTGAAAAATCAGTTTTAATTCAACAACTCTTTCGAAAAAATTCGTACACTTCTCGTTCAAATGGGAAAGTTGTAGCCCTTGAAAAGACGCGTCGATCAAGTATTTGATCATCACTCTCCGATAATAGCTTCACCCCCCAAAAAATGGTTGAAATACAAAAAAAATGGTTTATTGAATAACTCAAAAACGATCGGTTTTTCGGGTATGGTGCAAGTGTACGAAATGTAGAAAATAATTTTCTCTATATTTTCGTTTCTGTGTACCACCCTTGAATTTTGATTTCCAACCCCCGAGGGGGGTTGGAAATTCAAAATGAAATTCTGGAAAAACTATTGACCGCACTAATTCGGCGCTATGGAAGAACTTGTAGCTTGAACCCTCAGCTACATTTTTGTCCACAGCGCCAAACTCGTGTCTCTTTATTTTCGGTCAATGGTTGTCCCGGAATTTCATTTTCAATTTTCAACCCCTGAGAGGGGTTCGAAAAAGCAAAATTCGAGAGTGGTCCATAGCAATGAAAATATAGAGAAAATTATTCTCTACATGTCGTACATTCAAACCATCCCCGAAAGAGCAATTGTTTTTGAGTTATTCAGTAAACAATTTTTTTTTATACTTCAACAGTTCTATTGGGGGTGAAGATATTTTCGAAGAGGGTTGATTAAATACCCAATCGACGCGTCTTTTCAAGGGCTACAACGTTCTCATTTGAACAAAAATTGTATGAATTTTTCCTAAAGAGTTATCGAATGAGAACTGATTTTTCAAAATTTCACCCCACTTTTTCACCCCCAAAATGAACTTCCACGACTTCGGTGCTGTGGACAAAAATAAAGCCCAGATTTTTTTGAACATTTTGTTTCCCGGCGCCGACCTCGTGGGGGTTGTAGTTTGGCATTAATCCACTCCCAACGCCTTCCATCCCCTAAAAAAACCCTTCACCCTGATTTTTAGGCAAACTTGCATTTAGCATCCGCGGCACCTACAAAATCACCTGTCAAAAAACTAGCCTTTTTCTAATTTTTTTCCGATTCCAATATACAGCACGACTGTACCAAAATATCTAAAGAAAAAAAATGTCTAAAGAAAAAAAAATTGCGAAGATCACTTAAGTGTCGGCCTTCGATTTCGTTGAAACTCATATATGTGATAAAGCATTAAAAACTATTAAACACGTATTTTTTGTATCGTCGGAAAAACGATTTCAAGAGGGGAAACCACCCCTCAAGGAAAGACGAGTCGCCCCTTAAATTAATTATTGTTCCTTCAACACTTCTATGGTGGATTTTTCATGGCTTTACATTAGAGGAACTTTGGTTTTTATTTCATTCACATCGGTGGACTGCGTGTAGGTGGAACTGCAAAATCACCCCTCGACACGCTCTTCTTTGCAGGATGATTTCCAGCCATGAAGCCGTTTTTCCACTGATAAAAAAATACCTCCGATAGTTTTTAAATGTTAGTAAAATATATGAGTTTGTACTAAATCGAAGGCCGACACTCGAGTGACGGTTTTTGTGAGCGTCGGACTTTGAATTCGAATATCTCGGCTAATTTTTGTCTCACGACATTCAAAATAAAAGTGTTTTCTCACAATGACGCACTCAATATGCTCAGAAAAAGTAATAGTTATAAATCACAATGGGTGTCTCAGAACTGGTTGCGTTTCCTGAAATGGGGGGTTGAGAGTAAAATTCAGAGTCGATTGATATAAGCATGTGTGGGTCTCAGATCAACCCCTGAATTATTATTAATTTTCTAAGGAGGGCGCACCTGATTGGCCCGCCTTTAAAAATTAATAATAATTCAGGGGTTGATCTGAGACCCACACATGCTTATATCAATCGACCCGGAATTCCCCCCCCCCCCCCACCCGCTGTTTCAGGGAACGCATTCAGTTCTGGGACACCCTGTATACATACTATATTATATTAAGGCCTTACGCCACAGTAACGGGTATAAAATCATGTGCGAATTTAACAATTTTTTTTCGTATGAAAATATAATTCACTCGTAAAATTAATTACACATCTATTTAGTATTGATATCAAGCCGTTAGATTTTTTTTTTTCGATGTACAAAATAGCCGATTACTAATATTTTCTTTTGTTATGTTTTTTTAAGCGCTCCACGGCGTGACATTTAGCATCCACAATTTTTGACCGAGAACAAAAAACAAAAAGTCAAAAAGTAAAAAACATTGTTTTATTCAAAAGTTGTAGGTATTTGATCTTAAGAAATGAATTTTCAGTGAAACATTTCGTTATAAGTGCTCATAAACTTCTCATAAAATGAAAAGTTATCGATTAGTCAGAAACTCCGTACGTACTTCTCTGCGAAATGCAATTAGGAACATAACTTTTAAATTCGAAGTAAATCGAGTGAAAATTGTTGAATTTATTTGTCACGCCAATTGGAAAAAAGCTGTTTCGAGAAGTTTCGAGTAGTCGGCCATTTTGAACATCGAAAAAAATATATACATATTTTCTAACAGCTTGATATTCATAGTAAATAGATGTGTAATTAATTTTATGAGTGAATCACTTTTTCATCCGATTTTTTGTTTAATTCGCACATGATTTTATTCCCGTTACTGAGGCCTAACGCCTTAATTCTCGCAAAGCAATTCCCTTTGGAGCACTATTGCTGTTTATAAGTTACGCTTAACCTACACGTAAAAAACAGTGTTATTAAGGCGATCCTCTAGTTTCTCGGGTCGAAAAAATCGATTTTTTTTCATAAATCACATCTACAACATGTGCAGAAAATGTGTGCCAAAGGATTTTTCGATATTCGAAGTGGTTCACAAATTACGGCCCTCGAAACACCATTTTTCGAAACGGTGACCACGATATTTCAGAAACTACTGCACCAATCTTGTTCAAATTTATACAGCATCTTTAATATGTTATAAGCCAGCGATTGAACTAGGATTATCATGATTGCTTCGATAGTTTTTTTTTGTACGAGCCAAAAACTTAAGAAAAAATGAGGAAAAAATAGAATGTAATTTTCAAAAGTGTATAAAAAAGTCAATTTTTGTGATTTAGTATTCACTCTAGTTCAATCGCT
Organism: Ophion slaviceki; assembly: GCA_944452715.1. NCBI lineage: Eukaryota > Metazoa > Arthropoda > Insecta > Hymenoptera > Ichneumonidae > Ophion > Ophion slaviceki. The sequence continues at coordinate 59,892,522 of OX101784.1, forward strand.
AGTCTTAAATATGAAGATTAAAATGCCGTTTGGTTTTTTGATTTCCGATAAGCAGAACAGCCGCAATCTTGGTCACCGTCAAGCACCTCTTTTACTTGATGTCTTCCTGCCGGCCACTATAACGTTTATTCTATTATATATTTTGACTTCAAAAAATTTGTAATTATTATGCAAAAAGATAAGATATGCAAAAAGATAATAATTATTATGCAAAAGATAAGTAAGATTATGCAAAAATAATGAGATTGATTATTTCGATGCTTTGCCCGTCAAAAATTATTGAAAAAGCCGTAAAAAACAGCCGAGAAACTAGAGGACCGCGTTAAAACGTGAAAAATAAGTTAAACCAAGGGAATCCTGACAGTTGTGAATCACCCTGTATATACAGACGCGTATTTATGTAAACAAACATGGACGCGCTGGGAGAATGGTCATCAGCAAAGCTCGACTTGCAACGGCCGCATCGTATACGTACCTATATATATTATGTATATGCGTGTGTATGTATATAGATACATATATATATATATATATATATATATGTATATATATGTATATATAGGTACGGGGTCAGTGTATGACATTCTCACGGGAGCATTCTGATGGAATCAGTGCTGCCTGGTAGATCACAGAGATGCAATAACTCTCGTTCTTATCGCCAGGTCGTAGTTTGCGCCACCGAAGAGAAAAGTTCGCGGGCGGGTGGGGGCGTGGGGGGCTGCAAGGTGTCACGTCGTTAGAAAAATATTTTGAACACGTGACACGCTTGAATCTGTTGGTGATCGTTCTTACGAGGCAGTGTGGCATTTTTGGAACTAGGGAACAGAATATGTGCAAAGCTTTTGACGATGGTGACTTCGGTCGGTGTCGATTTTATCAAGTAGGGCATTGGAATAATCGAATAATCGATACTTTTCTATCGATATTTGAAGTAACTCAATTGGTGAAAAAATATCCTTCGTGTGTTAGCTAAATGAGAGCTTTTTGTTTATTCTTGTTGAAATGGGATCTTGATCCGAAACGAATTTATCGAATTTGTATAATTTTGATTGAAACTGATGGAATCTGAACTCGAATGAAATTGAATATAATTTAATACGTGATATGCAGGATGGCCCGAAAAGTGACGGCCAAAAAGAAAAACTAGATGGCTCGTAGAAAAAAAGTATTTTTTTTTTTCATTATTTCGTGCTTGCGCACGATTAAGCAATAAATAAATGACCAACTGAGGACTAACGTAAATGCCTTACATTTTAATTAAAAGTTTAATTAATACGTTCAAGAGTATCAGCCTCTGAAGTTTAGATACTAAAAAAATACTTATACTAGTCCGATTGACCCCCAATTGTTTTTAAAAACCTCTGAAAGGAAAGTTGATGCACAAAAGGAAAAAAAGAAAAAACTATGCTAGAGGAATTCTGAAGAAAAAATGTTAATGCTTTTTTTTCTAGGAAACTACAAAAGATCGTAGAACACACATTGGGGTCATTGGTATAGGTATTGATACGAAACCTGAACATTTCACTCATTTGGAATTATCAATTCATTAATACTGTTTAATGCAAGAGAGAAAGAGATAGAGAGTTTTATTTAACTTTTAGAGAAAGTTTAAATTCAATAATTCCAGGCTTCAATGGAATTATTAAATTATTATTGATAAGGTACTCGAATACGAAACATCAACATTTTCGTTTTGAACGTTACTTTTCGGACCACCCTGTATGTAATAATCATTTTTATTGCAGAGAAGCAACTGAGGTCTGATTAAATTCCCAACTCCAGCGGAATATATTCGATCCATCCTATACTGATTCCAATCAAGCGTTATCTTCGTCTCAGCAAAATTCTTCATTTTCATAAAAATAAATCATTTTCGTCAATTTGCTTAAAGCCTTTTTACTCCGTGTGTCCATTGCAATATCCAGTCTCGTAATTATATATATATATATATGTGTGTATATATATATATATATATATATATATATATATATATATATATATATATATATATATATATATATATATATATATATAGTAATAATAATATTACTCATCGTTGTCGTATGTCACTAGAGAACGCCCTTTTCCCTTTTATTATTTTTTGCTCTTAAATTCACGAGAAGAATCCAACTTGGCAATGCCCGGAGATTGTGTTTTTTCGTTGTTGATAAATGTACATTGCATAGTAGCTGCCAGAAATTTTTCATTCTGGCTATTATCCGAATCTCTGTATGTATGCGTGCGTTTGTTCGTGCTATTTGCTAATGGAGATGAAATACAAAAAAGAGCGATTAGTGCAAATATTTTTCACACACCCTGAATACATATATACACGCCGTTAATAAAGAATATACATATAGAGGGTGAGACACTAGAAATGACCACTTCAGATATCCCCGAAAATATTGATACTTCATGAAAAAGTTTGAGGCAAAAGTTTCCCTATTTCAAGGGACGTATATTATGGTCATCTCTGTGCGATTCTCAGGTGGAGGCATCAAGAGCTGACACATAGTTGACATTTTTTTAAAATCGATATTTGATTTCGAGTCGATCTGTTCAAAGTTGAGGGAGTTATAGGCTTTTATATGTAGGGTCCAGTGCAGGTACACCAGAGCCGGTAAAACTTCAAACACGTTTTTCTCAACATGTCTTTTTCAAAATCGGTGATCACTATACCTAGAAAATTACTGCACCGATCAACTTCAAATTTTACAAGCGTCTTTTACATATCAAAAAGCGGTGCGAAAACGACGGAATTTTTGTTTACGTATAGTTTTTTTGTCAACAAAAATAGAGCGCTTTTTTTACCGAAGATCGATACTTTCACTTTGGACTGCGGTCATTTTTTTAAAAAGTAATATTTAACTAAATCCTTCCTCCACGCACTACATAATTTCATGCAAAAACTAAGCGCG